>CM039478.1:27925633-28089325 GCA_022433065.1 Begonia loranthoides
TCCCAAGTCATACGACCTCCAACCCCTTCAGTTGTATAGCCTCCAGCCCCATGGGAGGAATAGCCTCCAGCCCCCTCACTGAAACAACCTCCATCATCGCCTCTGCAACACATGGAGGATGATACTCCGCAGCTGATGACTTCTCCCCCACCTCAGTCATCTCACTTTAAATTGATGTTTGAGAAGATTTCTGGCTAGATGTGAAGAATAGAGGAGCAAGTGGAAGAGCGCCTGAAATAATGTTGGATCGAGTCCGAAGGATGGAGGACCACTTGTACTGATGGAGGAGCTACATCAAATGGGGTTGCTCCAAATGTACAGAATGGAGGAGCGAGCAGAGGAGTGCCATCATGAGATGTTTGCCGAATTACAAAGAATGGGGCAACGAGCAACCCCTCCACCATCCTCTCTAGTACCCTTGTAGTAACCCCTTCAGTAGCCTCTCCATCATCCTCTCCGGCATCATCTTTAGTAACTGAAGACATAGACTGCTTCTAAATTATTTAGTTTACATGCAAAGTCCATTATTTACTTTATTTGTATGTGACGTAATAATGTGTCTGAAATTTGCAGCACCATTGCCCTCAGACACCAACCTTTTTCTCCTTCCATGCTTGCCAATGTGCACGAGATAGTTGCTTCCATTCCTCCATCGACAACCATGTCGGGTTGATCATAGCTGCCACCACTTAAAATAGTGCCGCCACTTAAAATCGTGCCGCCACTTATTCATGCCTTATTAGTTTGAAGGTAACTTGTCAATATTTTTTGCAATCAGGTCAACTGATGTTTATTTTTACAAAGTATGTTGGCGCAAATACCCAGAAAAACCTGGAGACATGTGCAATTCTTTCAGGAATTATGGTAGGCCTTTTCATTTTGTATCATTAAGTGTTTTGGACTACATACTTACAATATTCTGCCTGCTATTTTCATTTTTAGGTTAAGGATGAGTACCACATCACTGAGATCATCTTCTTAAAGCAAGAAGCGACAGTAAACATGGTGAGAATTATGTTCTGTTACATTAAGTAGTTCATAAGATTTTATCTTAGTACTCATCCTTGCTTTGCATTCTTTGTATACAGTGATTTGCGTTGGATGAAGAAGAATACTTCAACATTCAATTTAAAAAATCTCTAATGACATTAGGGTGGATTCACGTAAGTAAACATCAAGCTTTTTGGATTTGTCTTTCATGTTTGAATAGTTCTAATGCATGCTTCCTTTGCATTTAAGTCACACCTAAAGCAAGCGTGTTTTATGTTATTTGTTGACCTGCACACTCACTACACTTACTAGGTGTTGCTGCCAAAAGTAATTGTAATTATCATAGCACCAAAGGACAAATAATGGTATATCGTTTACCTTGTGTAAATTCATATTACTTTCCGCTTATGTGATGATGTTTCATTTGCATTTCATCTTGCATAGCATCTTTTGGTGTAGGAGTGAGGGGTTAGGGCTACTCCAAACATATATGTGGACTTGCAGTTGTCATTTACGCCACCTATTTATGGAGGAAAGCTTGCAATAAGAAGGCATCATCGACTTAGTCTAGTTGATGTGTAGGGATACAGATTAAGATATTGATTTTTTGCACACATTAAAAAATTGGTTTGCGTTTGCGTAGTTAATTCTTTACATAGTTATTGATTTTGTCTCTTTGTGTAGTTAATTTTCTCTTTGTGTAGTTAATTGTTTTGACTTGGATAATAAATGTTTATGTTTATATTTGAAAAATATCTGGTTGAGTTGGATTTTTGCTTTTCATAATGGCACAGGGGAATAGACTAAAACAAGGGAAACTCTATCAAAAATTTCATTTTTTTAAAGAGAAAGAAAGAAACTGACTCAAACCAAATTATCCATTTCATTCATCATTAACAAACAAACAATTAACATGTTCATTGCAACAATTTAAGTAACATGTGCAAAACAGCGAAATATATAAGGTAGAGGAATGCTGATGTTCTACCGAGGAACGTCAACGTTCAGTAGCAAAAATAGGTCGTTCCGCTGCGGAAAGTATGACGTTACGCCATAAAATGTCAACTTTTTGCAACAGAATGTCAACTTTCCACTACATAATGTTAACTTTCCTGGATATAACATCAGTATTCCGCAGCAGAAAGTAGACCGCAATTCCACTTACTTTGGTTCTAATCTATCTCACTTTGTCCAAAATTACATTTTCATACTAATCAATTTTCATTCATCATCAACAACAAATTTATCAATTCCATTTCAACCATATAATGTACATATGCATTACAAAAGAAAACAAATTTATCAATTCAATTAGAAAAGCAAGCCTCCAAACATTCACCTCCAATTCCATCAATTAAAATGTGACATTAAGCAACTTCCAGGTGACTTTTAGTATTACCAGTCAATCACCTATCATCGCTTGATCGACTGTAAAAGAGACCGAAACTAGACTCTGTATATTCTTCAATATACCGGTCAATCACCTTCTTCAATTGATCAACCAAAAACCACAAACTTTACAATCTATAAGCAACAATCCGATATTTACAACCTATATAGAAGCTGATCGAATGCTAAACTCTTGATTGATCGGTTTACTCACCTGAGCCTTCTAAACCTTATTTGATATAGAATCGGTCGATCATTCCTTATTTGATCGACCGCTTCCTTCTCCAAATGTCCCATAACCCTTTGAATCTTCACTCCTCCTTATGCCATAACAAAAGATGCAGCAGTAACTTGTCGTTCATTTAACTTCTTTGTATATCTTTGCCCACTAACAATCAAGGAAGGTTAAGATCCACATTTCTGTTTGTGAACCCTACTCATTATACTCCTGCATAACACATTGTAAATAAAATTAGTATAGTTAAAATAACACAAGAAAACATAAACATAATAATGTGCTCACCTGCATCTTGGGAACTATGTCAGGAACTGTCTCAAGGACTGTGACAAAGACTATGTTGAGAACTGTGAATGTGCCTTGCGATCTTCCTCTGCCTCTCGACCTGCGGTCGCCACATGCACTTGACTTTAGGTCTCGACCTTCACATGTTCAGGAATTGTGCACCACATCGGCCACATGTCATGTTCAGATGTCTCATGGGCAGCACTATCTTGCTTGGGGCCTTGTCAACATCATTTATTCTTTGTTTACACGGCCTTCCGAGACGTCTCTTAAACGACGATGGCATAATTGGATCAAGATTCGTAACAGGAGGCCACATGATTTTGCCACTGACCGGGTGGACAAATTTGGAGTACATCATCATGTATGTTTCACGGTGGTAGCACTCATGCACAAAGCCCTCAGGAGGTCTCCTCATAAATTGCACACAGAGGACTGCATGGACACACGGGATGCCAGTCAAGTCCCACCGGTAACAGTTACAAGTACGCTTGTCCAAATTGACATTGTACTGTTTGTTACCGTTGCTCACCTCAAATTAGGTTATGCCTAAAAAAATAGGACTCCAATTTCAACCTGCGGCGGACACAAAAGGTCCGTTGAGCGCGCCATCTTTTCGTGTTTTTTAACAATCCTACATATGATGCACATTCTTATAATATCGAACATAATGAAAATCAATTTGTCCCAGGCTAGTATGTAATACCCTGACTTTTTTTTAGTTGGATAATTATTTTTATCGGGGTAGTACAATTTATCGGGGTATTACAAAGAACGTATTTGTAAGAATTCCAATTATAATTTACTGTAATTAAAATAAATAGTAATTCAATGAATTTAAATTATAATATTTGGAATTTGTTATAATTGTTGTATATTAAGGATTAATTTAATTGTTTTACTTTAACGAATTGATTAGAAATTATTGGGATTAATTAGTATTAAGTGAAGATTTAAATAAAGAAAATTTTAAATGGTGGTTGGGGATGTAAACCGGTTCACTTAGTGAATCGGTTTGGGCTGAAGGGAATGAATGGCCTTCGGCCATTCGCTGGAAGAGACGAGAGAAAGGGAGAAGAGATGAGGGAAAGAGAGAGACGCAGAGGGGGAGACGAGACTGAGAGCGAGAGGGAGAAGGGGTCTGTGATGACGTACGGTGATGGCAAGCAAGGCTACAGGTCAGGCGTGTGCGACGTCCAATCTAGTGGGAACGGCGGGTCTCAGGATCGATTTTTGCCGACGACGAATTCTGGTTCCAGGAGAGGCGTAGTCGAGGTAAGTCAATTTCTTCCTTCTCCTTCATATTTGGCTGGCCAACGTTGATGGTTGGCCATGGCAGGGCCATCGTCTGGCGAGTTCGCGTGAGGCGGCAGGGGAGGGGGTTAAAGCTAGACTGGTCGAAGGCCTTTGTCCAGCTTGTTGTTGGGTTGAACCGTGCCTAGTGTGATGAATTTTCCACCTTCTAGCTGTGTGGTTTTGCCGACACTCAATGGGGAGCAAATTACTGGGGTTGGGTGACGAATTGATGAGGAGACAGTAAGTGGTTGTTTAATTGATGAAGCTATCAGGCATGAATGAAGGATAAATGACAGAGGAGTTTTGCTTGCGGGTGATTTCTCTGGGAAGTCGAGTGAAGAGCTCTCTACTGGAAGTTGTAGTTTTTGCTGCATTTTGGTAAGGATTGGGTGTGTCTGGCCGTCTAAGTCCTACCCACACGTGTGTGCGTGAGTTTAGTTATGGTTGGATGATTTCTATTGTTAGTTTTCCCTGTATCGGTTGATGATTTCTGCTGATGATTTCTCTGTGTTTCCTGCAATTTCATTACATGATGCTAAATTCTTGCAATATAGATTTCCTTGGTTGATATACTGATGTTATTGTGCTTGTGGGTGCTCTGTATATAATTTCATTAGCTCTGTGATATTCATTTAGTGTTCATTAAACAAGCTGTAATCCATATTTAAATACTTGGTTAATGTTGGACTCATATTCAATTGATGTTAAGCTGGGTAGTGTTAAGTCAACGTGAATGATAAGTAGAAATGAGTTACGTTAATTAGGAATGAGTTATAATTTCCTTGCTTTGTGTCTTGCTTTGTGTACGCGCCGCTCATTATCTTGCTCTGCTTAATGAACTAATCTTTTATTAAAGAATTTGAGCATGTTAATCAACTTAATCACGTTAATCAACTAATTCAAGCATGTTTCAATAACTAGTATTTGCTTAACCAATTCAAGCATGTTTTTAGTTAATTAAATTTTGCTTTACACTATTAATCCCTTTCCTTACTAAGCCATTTTATGGTTACAGTTTACTTGTGGTGTAGGTACTCGCCGGCGAAGCGTGCAGATTAAAAACAGGGATGAAGGATTTTGCACGCGCGAGCTTATGGTTGGCCAGGCTACGAGAAAGAAGAGTAATCTGGTTGTAATGAAATTGAGGTTTTCTCAATTATAATTTAAGTGTATTTCATTTGTTTAGTATTCATTTCTCAAACGAATTTATTAACGCTTCAACAACGATTTACTTTCGAAATGTTTGAAGTGTTCCTAACGGCCCGGCTCACACTCTGATATTTCTTTAAAAGGGGTTTTTAAACAAAAACTTCAAATTTCACGCTTTTTCAACGAATTACGAAAAACTGGGTCCTTATAGGTGGTATCTGAGCAGGAGTTTTAAAAATGATTTTTGTACGCTACTGTGATAATCGTTTTTAAAACTAAATCTCTCACTTGTTTTAAAATAATTTTGTAAAAGTCGAACTGGTAATGTAGTCTGCCTGCCGACGCAAGCCCGTCGTAGAAATCTTTCATCAACTGTAAGTATTTCAATTTAATCACTTGTAGTTTAATTTTATCGCTTTAATTTCTTTATTTAGTTAAGATTATTTTGTAACGAGAAGGAATTTATAGTAGAGAATGAGTCGTAGATAATGGTACGCAATAGAGGGTAGAAGATACTAGAATTGTTTGGGAATTTTTATGCAGGATGTTTAGCTTTGGGGGAGTCTAAAAACAAGAGAGACTTTGACCAAAATTTTTGGAAAATAGGAACGGGAGAATAAGTGGAAGGAATGTATGGTTAAATGGAGTCAGATTTTTAAGCGAGGGCACTTAGGTTGAGTATGCACAATGTTCGACACAAACGACGAACAAATCACGAGCAACAAGAGTGAATTAATAAATGACAAAAAGCGAACAAAAAGTGAACTCCTAATAAGGTTTCTGTGGTCCGGTAGCTTAGCCTGGCACAGGAATTGGAAAAGTAAATTAAAGAAAAGAAAACGGCAACGATACGAAGTGACAAAAAAAGCGAAATATACCGACATGTTAAAGCGTAAAAGTTAAAAGTGTAAGAAAAGATGAGAGGTTACAACGGGTAAATAAAGGGTAGATGTGATAGTAAGAGTTGTGATTAAGTGTTGAATCAGTTAAAATTTTCTACAAAACGAGCACATAGACTAAACCAGATATGGGAATAGAAACAAAGACTTTGGAAACAGAAACAGATATGGAAATGGTATGAGCACAGAAATCGAAACAGAAATCGAAACAGAAACAGAAACGGAAACCAAAACAGAAATGAGTTTCCAGAAATGGAAATCGATACAGATACGGATACAGATATGGATACAGAAACAGAAACAGAAATGGAAAAGGATACGAAAATGCGTACGATCACGGATACCAAAATAGATACCGATGCAGAAACAGAAACAAAAACATAAATTGAAACGGGAACAAGAACAGAGATAGGAACGGAAATAGAAACAGGAATGGGAATGGAAACAGAAACGAAAACGAAGTTTCCAGAGATAAACTTCTAGGAATGGATAAGGGAACGGAAATGGAAACGGGAACGGAAACGAGAACAGAAATAGGAACGGAAACTGGTATACACACACAAACTGGGAAGCACAT
Source organism: Begonia loranthoides (assembly GCA_022433065.1). Classification (NCBI taxonomy): domain Eukaryota; kingdom Viridiplantae; phylum Streptophyta; class Magnoliopsida; order Cucurbitales; family Begoniaceae; genus Begonia; species Begonia loranthoides. The sequence goes on from CM039478.1 coordinate 27,932,457, forward strand.
ATGGGTTAGAAATCTAAGAGGGTTAATTGGGTTAGTAGGTTTATTAGAGTAGCGCAGTGGAAGTGTGGAAGGGTGAGTTCGATAGTTGGATTGACTTTGGTGCAAAGGGATGCAGTTAAACGTTGTCAAGCTGATCCATTAGCAAGAGTTAGGCAACCATCAGTCTGAGAGGGGTGAAGCCTATAGTCTACTAGCACATCAAATCGGGTAGCTAACAAAAGGTTTTGATGAGTAGTTAACGGTCGTTAAGGGGGCAAATTTTGAGGACGAAATTTATATAAGGGGGGAGGTGTGTAATACCTCGACTTTTTTTTTAGTTGGATAATTATTTTTATTGGGGTATTACAATTTATCGGGGTATTACGAAGGACGTATTCGTAAGAATTCCATTTATAATTTACTGTAATTAAAATAAATAGTAATTTAATGAATTTTGGGATTTATTATAATTGTTGTACATTAAGGATTAATTTAATTGTTTTACTTTAAGGAATTAATTGGAAATTATTGGGATAATTAGTATTAAGTGAAGATTAAAATAAAGGAAAATTTAAATGGTTGTTGGGGATATGAATCGGTTCACTTAGTGAATCGGTTTGGACTGAAGGGAATGAATGGCCTTCGACCATTCGCTGGAAGAGACGAGAGAAAGAGAGAAGAGATGAGGGAAAGAGAGAGACGCAGGGGGGGGAGAGATTGAGAGCGAGAGGGAGACAGGGTCCGCGACGACGAACGGCAACGGCGAGGGAGGCGATGGGTCCGGCCTGCGCGACATCCAGGCAAGGCAGAGCGGTGAGTCATGGTGGCTCGCGGCTAGGGTTTGCGAATTTGGGCCTCGAGATTGATTTCTACCGGCCACGAATTCTGGCTTTAGGCGAGGCACAGTCTAGGTAAATTGATTTCTTCCTTCTCCTTCACGTTTGGCTGGCTGGCGTTGATGGTTGGCGATGGCAGGGACATCGGCTGGAGAGTTCGCATGAGGCGGCAGGGGAGGGGGGAATGGTGTTTCAAGCTGGACCGGCCGAGCTGGACTGGCCGAAGGCCTTGGTCCAGCTTGTTGTTGGGTTGAAACGTGCCTGGTGTGATAAAGTTTCCACCTTCTAGCTGTGTGGTTCTGCCGACACTCGTTGGGGAGCAAATTACTGGGGTTGGGTGACGTATTGATGAGGAGACAGTAAGTGCTTGATTAATTGATGAAGCTGTCGGGCATGAATGAAGGATAAAAGGCAGAGGAGTTTTGCTTTCAAGTGATTTCTCCTGGAAGCAGAGTGAAGAGCTCTCTGTCGGGAGCTAGAGCTGTTGCTGCATTTTGGTAGGGATTGGGTGCGTCTAGCCGTCTAAGCCCTACCCACAAGTGTGTGCGTGAGTTGAGTTATGGTTGGATGATTTCTGTTGTTAGTTTTCCTTGTATCGGTTGATGATTTCTGCTGATGATTTCTCTGTGTTTCCTACAGTTTCATTACATGATTCTAAATTCATGCAATATAGATTTCCTTGGTTGATATACTGATGTTATTGTGCTTGTGGGTGCTCTGTATATAATTTCATCGGCTCTGTGATATTCACTTAGTGTTCCTTAAACATGCTGTAATCCATATTTAAATACTTGGTTAATATTGGACTCATATTCAATTGATGTTAAGCTGGGTAGTGTTAAGTCAATGTGAATGATAAGTAGAAATGAGTTACGTTAATTAGGAATGAGTTATAATTTCTTTGCTTTGTGTACGTGCCGCTCATTATCTTGCTCTGCTTAATGAACTAATCTTTTATTAACGAATTCGAGCATGTTAATCAACTTAATCACGTTAATCGACTAATTCAAGCATGTTTCAATAACTAGTATTTACTTAACCAATTCAAGCATGTTTTTAGTTAATTAAATTTTGTTTTACACTATTAACCCCTTTCCTTACTAAGACGTTTTAGGCTTACAGTTTACTTGTGGCGTAGGTACTCGCCGAAGAAGCGTGCAGATTAGAAACAGGGATGAAGGATTTTGCACACGTGAGCTTGTGGTTGGCCAGGCTACAAGAAAGAACAGATAATCTAGTTGTAATTAAATTAAGGTTTTCTCAATTGTAATTTAAGTGTATTTCATTTGTTTAGTATTCATTTCTCAAACAAATTTATTAACGCTTCCGGAACAATTTACTTTCGAAATGTTTTAGGTGTTCCTAACGGCCCGTCTCAGATTCTGATATTTCTTTAAAAGGGGTTTTTAAACAAAAGCTTCAAATTTCACGCATTTTCAACGAATTACGAGAAACTGGGTCGTTATATGGTAGGATGCAGGTGTTGGAGGACTCACTCAAGTTGTTCAGGCTTATGTCACATTTTAGGATGGAGTTGAAGGCATGTTTGGCCCAGAATCTCTTATCTATTACTCGTGATATGTGTTGGTTGTCGGGTCAGGCAAAAATAGTTTTGCCATCTCTCTCTCTCTCTCTCAAAGTGTGTTTATGTTGTGGCTCTAGAAGCGCCGCACATTGTATCCTTAAACAACCTACCTTTAAATTGTTTTTGAAAAATTGCATACAGGTATCAGATGCAAAAACGATGCTCTGCTTGCCCTGCAACAACTCTGATAGCTGGCAGCAGCCCCTGTAAAAAATAACAATCTAAGGCAAACATTCATGCACAATGCATAACATAATCATAGATGGTAAAAGCAATCAACCGTCCCTTTTGTCGATAAGAAATGATTGTCCACCCATTACCAGACGGGGTGTTGAGATCCTCGAGCAATAATTCCAAAAACCAGCTCCTAGAATCCGTATATTCTACTTCAATCACTGTTATAACAATAGGATAAATTTCATCATTCCCATCGATGCTGACAAGAGTGAGCAAGTGGCTCAGTGATGCACTTCCAAGTGCAAGGTAATCAATTCAACAAAAGGAGCTCAATCGGTTAACTCCGAAACAGTGCAGTAACTTCAAGCAAGCGTATCTCCAAATGCATATAGCCAAACACCACCAAATTTCAAGTATTCAAAAAGCACCACAGTGGATAATTTAGTTCAAAAATCTTGTTCAAACTCATTGTGGAATGCAAGTTAGGAACTGAACAAGGTTCGGCTCTAAAACTGTATTCGCAGAAACAGAATCAGTGACCAATAAAGAAACGAATATAAACGATTGAATATAAATCCAAATGACTTCAAATTTGTGCTCAGATCTTCCTATTAAAAAGGGCTTCAACCCGTAAGAATTGTAGAACCAGTCTCCAAAATAACATAACACAAGAAAAGTAATCCTGCGAGTGGTCCACGGAAACCCTATGACCGGTAGCCGTGACTATAATGGATCTCTTAAAAGAAACCTCTCCACTTTGCTTTCACTCCACTTTTCTTGACCTCCTCTATGGTTTATCAGCTATGGTAGGCTACTAGGAGATTCACAGAGTAAAATCCAACCTCAAAAAGTAGACAAACATGAGGAGAGAAGTTCATTGGAATCAAGTCGCGAGTCTCCTTGGCTAGAATTCCATTTGAGTGTTTTGGAGAGAGCTCCGAAAACAAGCAAAGCTTTAGCTTCTAATTCATTCTAAACTAAGATTAGGGTTGCCCTAAGAGAGGTTAAGAAACCCTCCAAAGAAACCCTAACACAAAACTACAAAAATGTCCTCAAAAATAGATTACAAAAGTAACCTTAAAATAATAAAAAACACAAAATAGGTCATTGGCTAGATTTTTGGTCTCTGTAAACGAAATGTTTGCCATAGCAACCAAATCCCAAATGTAACATAAAATATGACTCTAGAAAGCTATGAATGTCTGCTACAAACCGTATGAAGAACACTGTTTCATTTAAGATCATTTGGATCTATAAAAACAACAAATAATCCACTATGGTCAGGTTGTAGGCAGATTTGTAACGCAACCATTTCTTCTATATTTTTGCTTCAATTACCACTAATCCAAATGCCCGGAATCCTCTTTGTGTAATGAACTAAAATTCTCCTCCAAGCTAGCTAGGAAAGAGACACCTACAAAAATAAATAAAAAGGTTAGAAAAGAAAGGAGACCCTTGGCTCGGGCTCGAGCATCCAGATTTGGGATGCATCATGCTCTCAGGGTGATTAAGGATTTGACCTCAAATCTAGGGAGTCATCCACCTCTATCTTCTGATAATGTTGACTTCCTGGATCAAATGGGAAAATATTGTTTACTCCATGGAACAATTACACCACCTCAGCTTGCTCATCCACTCTAAAATATATATCTTTGGCTTGAACCTCATTTCTCTGGTTAAATAAATTTTCATTCCACTTCCTCGGACCATCTAAAAGTAAGGCCATTTTCCACAATCGTTAGTATTCCTTCATGTAAGTGTAACCAAAAGAGCAAACATTTCCATGCTTCACAAAGTTTTTTTTAAGACATAATAGTCATTTTCGGCTTCATTGCTGACAAATTGATATCCATAGTGTAATGACACGGTTTTTCATAAGCTTTTTAAAAATGCTTCAAATTTAAATTTTTTGTAAGCTAATTAAAATTTTTCATAATCAAAGTGAAAGCTGGCTGTTAGAAACCATTTTCTTCGTTAAAACATAGTGGAAGCATAAATTGTTTACAAAGAAAATCTTTTGTTTTGCTCTACAACTACAAAATTAAATATATTTAATTACAAACTGCTTTATTTCTTACTCACTTAGCCTGGCCAATCACAAGCTCCTTCACGTGCAAATCCTTCAACAACTGCTTTGTGTTATGTTCATCGTTCTTCTCGTGCATACGCATGTACCTACACCACAAGTATACTATAAATCTAAAAGACTTCGTAAGGAAAGGGGGAAAAATGCATATGCAATGCCTCTCTTTAGCTCATTTGGAATGGGTATGCCCCAAGCCAATCTTTCATTACATTCATTTCTTTCATTCATTCATAACTCCTAATTCGAGCTGGAAGTTGAAGGAACACGTGTGCAATGGAATAGTCTGATCGGCTTCTAACCCTATGTGGGCTAGACCTGAACTATCCATTCGCCCCTCAACTTCCCATCTTCATCATTATTCGTTCATTTCATTTAACATTTTTCCTCACTCATGCATGGGAGTACCACATCGAGGGCACTACCTACTTGTTTCTGTTAACATGATCCATGTTGACATAATATAAAAGAATTGATAATCAACAATACAAGTAGGAAACAACGAATAACAAGAATAGTAATAATGGAAATCAATGAATAGTAAGGATAACACGAATAGTATGCAACGAATGGCAATACTGATATTAATTGAAAACAAACACAGAAAAAAAAATCGAAAGCGACATATAACATTCTTGATTCTACCGAACATAACAATCAAAACATGGCAAGATGAAGAATGAATCAATATGCAAATTATCTAAGAGAAATGAACATGCTTAACGATGATATGAAAGCTTAGGCATATAATCAATAATTAAACGAAAACACGCTTTGAAATTTACAAATAGAAACACGATTAACAACATGCTTTTATTCTAAGTAGTTAAACATACTTGAATTGGTTAATTGTGCTAAACATGCTCTTATAATTGTTATTCTAAAAATCTGTAAATGTTTGATAGTTTAGCATTAACACCTAAGTAAAGAAAACTACAATTCCTAGCCAGAATCAAGAAATAACATCATTATAATTAGAGTTCAAAATACGAGACAAAGTTATCTATGTATGCTATTTTGATTAAAACATAACATAACATACTAAATAAATCATAAGTTGGAAATCTACCTAATGAATCTTAAATGGAACATGTTCTACAATTCAATATAATGAGAATCATGCTAAATGAATTGATGCTAATTAAATCTAGAGCATTTATAGCTCCTAACAAGAACCAAGAAATTTACAGCAAGTAAAACAATTCATAAAAATAGAAACTCTAACTTACGCAATTCATAAATCATTATGCACATCTTATCATCCTATAACTTTCAATTCATTCCTCAACATTTCATCTCAACATTTGTAGCATGAAAATGCACAAGAATTGAAACAACATAGTAGCAACTAAATCAAGGAATTGTACAATGAATTCAAACAAGGAACATCAAAGAAAGTCAATACAATTCACACAACTACTTGTGGGTAGGGCTTTGACGGCCAAGACTCTACCGAATCCTTACCTCAAATCTTTATCGCAGTTGAGCACTTATTCATTATTTTTCCTCGTCTTTTGTACCTTCACAAATTAGTAACATTTATTATTAATCTAATCAATTAACCAACTTATAAACACGACGTCTCTTTCCTATTCTTAATTCTTACATTACTTAGTTTCGTAATATAACCTCAACTAATCTCACAATAGCTCTAGGAACACATTTAACACTCCAAAACAAAGCATAATCCATATTCCAACAATTTGTATTCCAGTTAACCACATATCAATATTCTCTAATCCATCAAGGCAGTGAACTTTCAATAATATTACAATTCATATTCGTATTGATCAATACCCAATACTACTATGCTTAGTTGTCGAATAACCAACCAACAATGAAACCTCCCGAATCCCATTAACCAGCCAAATCCTCCACAATGGCAGTCAATACCACTATCCCAATGTACCAAATCAATATATTCACACATAAAGAAATTAAAGTCCAGTGGTTAATAACATTACATATTAATTTCTCAAGAGAATAGAACTCCACAGAAGGACCAAAATGACCGAGCAGTAATCATCACAAGAAATCCAACATCTAAGAGGAAATCCTTACCCTGAAGAACACTTGAGATGGCAGCTGTAACAATTATCAACACACGGTCATCAACAGCAGCACCAAACCAGACCGTGTACTGTCAGCACTCCTTCCAGCTCACTCACACAAAACATAAACGGCTTATTGTAGTCAAAGGAAAATCATAGCCAATCTGAACATCAATCCATCTCAAATTATAAATCAACACAAGCAAGAAGGATTGTGTCCTACAGCTGACACACGGCTCCACCACTGCCCATCACCAATCCAAGCACAGCACAGAAGTATCAATTCTTCTTCCCATAGCACCCATGGCCACAAACGGAGGAGACTGCCCCAGCCATCCAAAAATCCACATTTTGTCGCCCTCTCCGTCCAAAATCGTTGAGCGTCACCAAAAATTGACGAACACCGCAGTACTAACGCCATACGACAACCCGAGTTTCACACCGAACCAGGCAGCACTTCGTCGGAGCCCTAGCTGTCCTGCACTGTTCCTCGCCGTAGTTGCTCACACCTCCGACCGTCGTGAAGGAGATGCCGGGGCTAGAGCCGCCGGGGCTAGAGCCGAGCAACGATGACGTTTTCCCCCTCGCCAATCTGTCTCTCCCTATCTCTCCCACTCGGTCGCGCTCACGATCGCTCGCTCATCTCCCTCTTGTTTCTCCCTTTCCTTCGTCGATCTCCTCCCTTCTATCTGTCTCCCAGTTTCCCACTCTCTCTCACTCTCATTTCAGTTCTAAAATTACGAAATGGCCGCTCGAATTTCTCTCCTCCTCAACTGCTTCTTGAACCGGACCAACACACAATACATTGAACAGGTTCTTTGCTGAGCCGGTTCAGCTCTCAAAATTTTCAAATAATTTTTTTTTGTAATTCATTTAATTCTACATTTAAGTCTAAATTTAATTATCACTCTACATTTTGATTTTAATTAATCTCTCACACAGTTAATCCCCAATAATAAAATTTATCCCATATAATGATTTATTTCATAAATTAATATTTATTCTAATTACCTTAATTTCTCATAATTTAAAATGTTACGAATACGTCCTTGGTAATACTCTGAATTATCCAGACTTAATTCAAAATTCCCAAATTATACTCTAATTATACTTATTAAATTCCAATAAAAAATCGGGTGTTACATACCTCTCTCCTTATATAAATTTTGTGCTCGAAATTTGCCCTACATCATACCCTCACCAACCCTAACCTATGCATCGAATCTCTTCTTAGCTACCCGAATTGATGACATAGTTTTCCCTTTAGTGATCATAACACTTCATTATATCTTAGACTATCTACTCCATTCAACGTTAAACTGCTTTACTGCCGCTACTAGATCAACTTGACTTCCATCGAAAATGCATTCTCTTGTACCCAAAGTCAATCAACTCTTGCACTCACTCACCTCACTTCCGCTGCGCCACTCTGATTACATCCATTCCAGAGAAAAAATGTCTTAATTGGTACCATTCATTAACGTCAAGAGTCGAAAGGCAACCTCCTTATAACTAAATACTGCCTTAATCCAATAAACACTTTACTATTGCCACTCAACTCCTAAATCTATAGCACCTTCCTCCTTTTCTCCACGACTTCAGCATACTCGAACATACTCTCCACCATCCAATCCATCTATCCAAGCTTTCCCAAGTTATGAACTACACTACTCCAAGGCTAAGTTAGACACTTTTCGTCTTGCTTCTCTTTTTGTATCTATAACCATTCCCGTATCTGTATCTGTATCTGTTTCTATTTCTGTGTCTGTATCTATATCTGTGTTTGTATTCGTATCTGTATCTATTCTTAGAAATTCATTTCTAAAAATTTGTGTCTAGAATTTCACTTCTAGAAATTTTTTTCTAGGAATTCGTTTTCGTTTTCGTTTTTGTTTTCGTATCTGTGTTTGTGTCCGTATCTGATCCCATTTCTGTTTTTGTTTCAATTTTTGTTTTGGTTCCTGTTACTCGTTTCCAGAGAAGTTTGACTGATTGCTTCCATCGTTGCCGTGTAGTTGTGTAATCATGTTCTTGGTTACCTTGAGTGAGTTCGAATCGAGATGGAGAACATAATCCAAGTCTGACATAATTCTTACTATTCTTTCGAATACTAATTCAATATTACTCCACTTATGTCAAAAACCGTCGTCAACACTAATCCTAGTTGGTCATACTAATAGACTAAACTTCCACAAAATTTCTCAAATCTAGTCTATGTAGGAATCAACTTATCCTAAAATCCAACAGGTTCCTCTTCCAACTATCTTCCCTAAAAGTCCAATTTTATTCTCTTAATTCTCCTTCAAAGGTCAATACTAAGTGGAAAATTACTTGGGCTAGTGGGATCCTCTTCTTCTACTTTGATTTGATCCTTAGTGTTTTTCTATTCCTGTAGCCAACCTAGACTCTATGTAGTCCGTTGAAACCTAGGTGACTTCGTTCATCTATCTAGTTGGTCTACTCCGTCGTTACCTAGGCGATCTGGTTTACCTATCTCATTGATCTAATTTATGCAAGATTTTCTTTTCCATTTATTTCCCTTTCTTATTTCCAAATATTTGGGCAGAGTCTCCTCTGTTTCTACACTCCCCCAAAGCTATAAATCCTGCATAAAATTTCCAAGCAGTTCTAGAATATTAACTTATATCATTCAAATCCAAAATCCAAAATCTCAATTCCAAAATATATTAGGGTTCACTCTCTAGTCTACCATTCTCAAAATACAAGATACTAAATCCACTAATCCCTACATATTATTTCCTAACAATTCATTATCAAAATAAAATAAAGGAATCATGTATTAGTAGAGTATTAGGAAGTTACTTATAGTGGATGAAGGATTTTCCACGTTGAGGCTTGTGCTGGCAGGCTGGCTACAGTTATCAGTCTCACTTCTACCAAAAATCGTTTTACTCGATAAAATGTAATTAGACCTCACTTAAAATGCAGTAAAGTAAAAGAAGTGACCTACTGACAGTTTTAAAATTGATCAAAGCAGTTTACAAAAATCATTTTTAAAACCACGGCTCTAATACCAACCGTAACAACCAGGTTTTTCGTAAGCTTTTTAAAAATGCTTCAAATTTAAAACTTTTGTTAGATAATTAAAATTCTTCATAATCAGAGTGCAAGCCGGGCCGTTAGAAACCATTTTCTTCGTTAAAACATAGCGGAAGCGTAAATCGTTTACAAAGAAAATCTTTTGTTTTCCTCTACTGCTACAAAATTAAATATATTTTAATTACAAACTGCTTTATTTCTTACTCACTTAGCCTGGCCAATCACAATCTCCTTCACGTTCAAATCCTTCATCAACTGCTTTGTGTTATGTTCATCGTTCTTCTCGTGCATACGCATGTACCTACACCACAAGTAAACTGTAAGTCTAAAAGACTTAGTAAGGAAAGGGGGAAAAATGCACATGCAATGCCTCTCTTTCGTTCACTTGGAATGGGTCCGTCCCAAGCCAATATTTCATTACATTCATTTCATTCATTCATTCATAACTCCTAATTCGAGTTGGAAGTTGAAGGAACATAGGTGGAATGGAATAGTCTGATCGACTTCTAACCCTATGTGGGCTAGAACCAAACTATCCATCCACCCCTCAACTTCCCATTATCATCATCATTCGTTCATTTCATTTAACATTTTTCCTCACTCATGCATGTGAGTACCACACCGAGGGCACTCCCTACTTGTTTCATTAACATGATGCATGTTGACATAATATAACAGAATTGATAATCAACAATACAAGTAGGAAACAACGAATAGCAAGAATAGTAATAATGAAAATCAATGAATAGTAAGGATAACACGAATAGTACGCAACGAATGGCAATACTGACATTAATTGAAAACAAACACAAAAACAAATCGAAAGCGACATATAACAAGCTTGATTCTACTGAACATAACAATCGAAACATGGCAAGATGAACAATTAAAAATATGCAAATTATCTAAGCGAAATGAACATGCTTAACGATGATATGAAAGCTTAGGCATATAATCAATAATTAAACAGAACATGTTTGGAAATTTACTAATAGAAATGTGATTAATAACGTGCTTTTATTCTAAGTAGTTAAACATGCTTGAATTGCTTAATTATGCTAAACATGCTCATATAAGTGTTATTCTAAAAATCTATAAATGTTTGATGGTTTAGCATTAACACGTCAATAAAAAGAACTACAATTCCTAGTCAGTACCAAGAAATAACATCATTATAATTAGATTTCAAAATACGAGACAAAGTTATCTATGCATGCTCTTTTGATTAAAACATGACATAACATACTAAATAAATCATAAGTTGGAAATCTACCTAATGAATCTTAAATGGAACATGTTCTACAATTCGATATAATGAGAATCATGCTAAATGAATTGATGCTAATTAAATCTAGAGCATTTATAGCTCCTAACAAGAACCAAGATATTTATAGCAAGTAAAACAATTCATAAAAATAGAAACTCTAACTTATGCAGTTCATAAATCATTTATGCTTATCTTATCATTCTATAACTTTCCATTCATTCCTTCATTTCATTCCTAAACATTTCATCTCAACATTTGTAGCAAGAAAATGCACAAGAATTGAAAAAACATAGTTGCAAGTGAATCAAGGAATTCAATGAATTCAAACAATGAACATCAAAGAAAGGCAATTCAATTCACTTGTGGGTAGGGCTTTGATGGCCAAGACTACCCAATCCTTACCTCAAATCCTTATCGCGGTTTAGCACTTTTTCATTATTCTTCCTCGTCTTTTGTACCTTCACAAATTAGTAACATTTATCATTAATCTAATCGATTAAACAACTTATAAACACGATGTCTCGTTCCTATTCTTAATTCTTACATTACTTAGTTTCGTAATATAACCTCAACTAATCGCACAATAGCTCTAGGAACACATTTAACACTCCAAAACGAAACATAATCCATATTCCAACAATTTGTATCCCAGTTAACCCCATATCAATATTCTCTGATCCATCAAGGCAGCGAACTTTCAATAATATTACAATGCAGATTCATATTCATCAATACTCAATAATACTATGCTTAATTGTCGAATAACCAACCAACAATGAAACCTCCCTAATCCCATTAACCACCCAAATCCTCCACAATGGCAGTCAATATCACTATCCCAACGTACCGAATCATATATTCACACATAAAGCAATTAAAGTCCAGTGGTTAATAACATTACATATTAATTTATTAAGAGAACAGGACTCCACAGAACAACCAAAATGACCGAGCAATAATCATCACAAGAAATCCAACATCTAAGAGGAAATCCCTACCCTGAAGAACACTTGAGTCCGCAGCTGTAACAATTATCAACACACGGTCATCAATAGCAGCATCAAACAAGACCGTGCATTGTCAGCACTCCTTCCAGCTCACTCACACAGAACACAAATGGCTTATTGTAGTCAAAGGAAAATCATAGCCAATCTGAACATCAATCCATCTCAAATTACAAATCAACACAAGCAGGAAGGATTGTGTTACCTGCAGCTCACACTAGGCTCCACCATTGCCCATCACCACTATAAACACGCCACGGAAGTACAAATTCTTCTTTCCATAGCACCCAGGGCCGAAAACGGAGGAGACTGCCCCAGCCATCCGAAAATCCAATCCTGCCATTTCATCGCCCTCTCCATCCATCATCGTTGAGCATCACAAGAAATTGATGGACACTGCAGCACAGACGCCAAACGATGACCCAAGTTTTGCACCGAACTGCGTGACACTTCGTTAGAGCCCAAGTTGTCACGTGCTGTTCCTCGCCACAGCTGCTCGCACCTCCAACCATCGCGAAGGAGCCACCCGGGCTTGAGTTGAGCACCAGTGACATTTTCCCCCTCGGCTCTCTCTCTCTCTCCCTGTCTCTCCCACTCGGTCGCGCTCCCGATCCCTCGCTCATCTCCCTCTTGTTTTTCCCTTTCCTTTGTCGATCTCCTCCCTTCTATCTCTCTCCCAGTTTCCCTCCCTCTCTCACTCTCATTTCAGTTCTGAAATCGCGAAATGACCACGTGAATTTCTCTCCTTCTCAACTGCTTCTTGAACCAGACCAACACACAATACACTGAACCGGTTCTTTGCTCAGCCAGTTCAGCTCTCCAAATTTTCAAATAATTTTTCTTTTTTTTTTTCTAGTTCATTTAATTCTACATTTAAGTCTAAATTTAATTATAACTTTATAGTTCGATTTTAATTAATCTCCCACACAATTAATTCCCAGTAATAGAATTTATCCCACATAATGATTTATTTCATAAATTAGTATTTATTCTAATTACCTTAATTTTCCAAAATTTAAAATGTTACGAATACATCATTGGTAATACCTCGATAATTATCTAACTTAATCCAAAATCCCCAAATTATACTCCAATTATACTTATTAAATTCTAATAAAAAGTCAGGGTGTTACACATAGCCTAAACCCTTATCATCCACATAAATTTTCTTAACCCAACACAAATCAAAATCTTGATGTTTAATTTGGATAAAAAAAAGTACCTTTGTAAAAGTGTGTCGGCTCTTAATTTTGCTTCTCCCTCCTTGTGTGTTATCAAATACGAAAAGTTCTCTAGTAATTTGTTAGTTTTGAGAAGATCTAGTTTTATGAATGCATCCCTGAACTTGAATGAAAAGAAATTGGTGAAACCATCTTGAGTGACGCTCCTACTAGATGTCCACAGTCTCCTCAACATCAATTGACTAGCACACATACGCACAACTTCAAGTAGAGATTCGTCTTCATATTCACCTATAAAAAAGTCCATACAGACTAGCTTGGTTACTTTTATAGAAGCTTGGTCCTCGAACTGATTTACTTCGAAGGGGTTGGGATGCACCAAAGTTTCCAATTCTGACTTCTTACTATCTTCAAGAGAAACCTCACTTGTACCACTGCTACCAACAACCATAGAATATACTTTTTCGTCCACCTTGCATTGGGTGTGAAGAAAATTTTTCTTTTGGCTCTCCTTCACTCAATTTTTCATAGTCAATGATCTTCCCATTTCAACAATTAGGAGTCCTTCTTGAGCATAGGAGGTATCTTCTAGGGATTCTTCCACTATACAAGTACCTATACCTACACCACAAGTAAATTGTAAGCCCGAGGGCCTAGTAAGGAAAAGGGTTTGATGCAATTATGCTTATGCCTCTCTTTAGTCCTTTTTGGAATGGGGGCCACCCAGACCAATCCTTTTATTATGTCAGTCATTCGTTTATTACTTTACATTAATCCATTTGTTCATTACTCGTACATTGAGCTGGAGATTGGGGGTTGTCCTTTGAAATGGCATAGTCTGGTCTGCTTCTAACCTCCTGTGTTCACACTAGTCCCTTTCCTGACAAAGTAGGGGTGTATCTTAGCTGCCAGACTAGATCCGTACTACCCATTTACCCCAACTCCCTTTTCTTCTTTTTCTTAACATTTTACCTCACATAATGCATGCTTGAGTACCACCACCAAGTGGCACTCCCTATTGATTTCTATTAACATAATGCGTGACGATACATTCTCAACCTAACATGATGCATGATGCAGTATAACGTAACATTATCATAAATTGAAGAGCACATAAAAGAAAGTAACTGAATAGCAAAAATTAAAAGTGCATTTAGAAGCAAAGGATGGAACAATAAGAGACGATAAAGTAAACATGCGTTGAATTACAATTAACTAAACATGCTTGTTAAACTAAATAAAACTAAAACAGGCTCAAACACTTAGTAAGATCAAACTAACACGCTCACAATGAGAATGTAAACATGCTTTAGACAATAAATAACTGAAAATAGAAAACGTGCTTATGAAGTTGTAATTCTTATTCTAATTGGTTAAGCTTGCTTCAATTCTAATCAAGTAAACATACTACACTTAGTCTAGTTTATTATCCTAGTTAATTACATGCTCAAATTACATAATTAGTTAATTGTGTGCTTAGATTATACGATTAGTTAAGCGAACATATATTGATTGGTTAACATGCTTCAATGTTACGATTTTTATTCTAGTAAAGTCCTAATTAATTTACATGCTCAAGAGTTGATTACATATTTTTATTTTAGTTAACTAATCATGCTTAGATTTAGTAGAAAATAACATGCTAATTTACTAACAACTAGTGTCCTAGTTAATTTAACAAGCTTGGATTCGTTATTACTTACCACTAGTTAATTATCATACTCAGCTAGTTAGTTAATTAATTACTAAACATGCTCAACTAGTGTCCTAGATAGTTAATTAAACATACTTTACTAGTAAATCAATTACTATCCTAGTTGATTAGCATGCTCAAATGAAGTGATTAATGATGGTTAAGTAATAATCAACATACTTAAGTTAATTAACACGCTGAATTGATTAACAATTAACTAAATTGATTGGCAAATAAACATGTTGGATTAAGGAAGTAATTGCAACCAAACAATAATGGAGGAAATGACAACATTACAGTTGATAACTAAATAGCAAGTAAACATTCTGTAATAAAATAAAACTCTTAGCTCATTTCTGGACTTCACATAACCAGTTACTGTTTACACATTCAACATCCATCACAATCATCACTTTCAATTGTGGAACTCATATGCAGTCAAGGAATTATTTACAAGACGTTACTACAGCATATATAATTTGCAGGAAATTAACAAACAAAGGGGAACAATGCCAGTAAAGAGAACAACCAAATAATCAACAACTAGCAGTAAGCATTTTAGGGACACAAAACTCAAGCACACCTACTTGTGGGTAGGGCTTCCAAATGGCCAAGACACACCCAAATTCCTTATCTAAACTGAAGAACTAATTCACATAGAGACAACAGCACTCCTAGTACGGACAGTGGCAACTCCTCACCTCACAGCAGCTCTAATCTCCTCACTCACCCACGTATCACACTTAGCACTCATTCCTCTCACTCAAAAGCTTTCTCTCGGACCCTCACTCTCACAGTCACTCTCTTTCTCCCTAGAACCCACTTCTCTCTCACAGAAGGGAAAGGAAACTAAAGACTCAACGGAAGAAAGGGAGGGATGGCTTACAAACCTAGAGGGGGAGACATCTTGGACAAGGGGGTTTAGAGAGGAATGGATGAAGGCATGGGCAACGTGGTCTGGCATGGCTTCGTCGTCCTTCGGTCGAGAATTAATGAACTACACGACAGATTGTCGTCATTTTAACTCTAATTTATTCATAGGTATGGGCTAATTCAGATGAGTACGGACGCATTGGTCTCATCCGCATTCGTCCGCATGTGTAAAATCTCATAGGCAAATTCGTGCCTTCGGACGAGAAATGGTGTCCCCGCCCATTCCGTACCATCCGAAGGTGACACTCGGAGGCAAAATGGAGTCCGTATGATGTGTCTGCATGCGTCCAAATGTGTCTAGAAATCGGATAGATTCAAATCGGACGCAGCTAATCCACGTCCGCACTCGATCGGGCTCGTCCGAATGTGTCCAAGAAATGGACAGATTCAATTTGGATGAGGCATAACCAAGTCCACACTCATCTAGACTCATCCGAAAGTCCATGACACAGAAGTCAGGATTCGAAATCGCGTCCTGAGTCATCCCCCGGCTAAGGGTGACGTGCAATGCATCTTGCGGATGACACGTCTCGTCTGCAAGTCATCCACATACTTTTGGAAGTCGAATTCCAGACACATCTGGATGCAAATATCTCATCCTAGTGTGTCCCAAGGTGCTGGGACGGCGTTCTATGCATTTGCAAAAGAGGAACAGCGTCTGCGTGGTCGTTCGCAGTCGTCTAGAAATGCACATTCCAGCATTTACACATTTTTCCCTCCTAAAATTCATCCCATAACATCTTCCCCATAAATACATGTCATAAAATAACACGTATAAATACGCAACGTAATATCATAACTACCCCATCCTTTAATTACATTGCGTATAGAGGGAAAATGTAAAGGGAATACCCTTTGACTTAACGCTCTAAACACGTCCTCGGTAATACCCGATAATTATCCATCTTAAAAAGTTGGAGTGTTACATTCATCTTCACTGAAAAATTCTTTAGAATCACCCTTCATCACCATAACATGTTTGTTGGTACATTATGATGCGAAATGTCTAAGGTCGAGACATTTACAACACTTAATGTCCTTCGACCTAGGTTTGGTGGCCTCAACACTTGCTTTCTCCTCATCATTGTCCCTACCCTCATGTGATTTTAATGCCACATTTCTTTCATAATTCTCAAGAGGCGACTTATAATACATTACATTTCTTGAAAACGGTTGAGTAGTGTTTTCTCTCAACTTCTCTTTTTTTGCCTTTCTATCTTTAATGCCAAATGTATCACATCATCCAAAGTCTCAAAGGATTGAGCTCCACCAAATCACTAATTTCTTTGTGAAGTCCTTTGATGAATCTTGAAATGGTTTTCTCTTTCGGTTCCTTCAAAGCACATTTAATTCTCAATGCTTCAAATTCTATAAAGTACTCCTCCACTGATTGTGTGCCTTGCTTTAGACTTTTGAAATGAAGGAGCAATTCTTGTTTGTAGTGGCTAGGGGCAAACCTCTTCTTCAATAAGGTCCTCATGGTAGTCCAACTTCTCACATTATCAACACCAACTCTCCTTCTTTGTGCTTTTAGGTCTTCCCACCAAAGGCTAGCACACTCGGACAATTTCAAAGTCACCATTTGAATTTTTACCTTCTTGGTGAAGTCATAACATTCAAAGACTTAGTCCAGCTTTTCAATCCAACCCAAGAAATCAATACTATTGCTTGCCCCTTTGAAGGGAGGTATGGAGACCTTGACACGTCTCATAACATCCTTGCCACGTGACCTCCTTCTCGGACTTAGTGATTCTTACAAACAAACAATCTAACTAAATTATCCTTCTCTTACTAACAAACTCTCACATCGACCTCTTAGTTCGTTAGAAGTATTGACCCTTCTCCTAGGTCTAGGAGTTCTTGGTCCTCTCAAGTGAGCATTGGAGGGTCCCTCTTGTCTTTGCTCAGGTTTTTGAAGCTTCTCATTTAATTCATCCAGTTTATTGATCTTGCACTTTCTTGGCGTGCGGTGAACTTAAACTAGGCATTGCCCCTTTTTTTTTTTATTATAATTAACTTCACTTTTCGTACTCATTCTAAACACAAATTAAGATCACAAGGCTGTAAAAATACGCTAAATAGGTTTTGATACCAAATGATGCACTTCCAAATGCAAGGTAATCAATTCAACAAAAGGAGCTCAATCGGTTAACTCAAAAATAGTGCAATAACATCAAGCAAGCGTATCTCCAAATGCATACAGCCAAACACCACCAAATTTCAGGGATTCACAAAGCACCACAGAGGATAATTTAGTTCAAAAATCTTGTTCAAACTCGTTGTGGAACACAAGTTATGAACTGAACAAGGTTCAGCTCTAAAACTGTACTTGCAGAAACAGAATCGGCGACCGATAAAAAAATTAACACAAACGATTGAATATAAATCCAAATGACTCCAAATTTGTGCTCAGATCTTCAACCCCAAAAAATTACAAAACCACTCTGGAAAAGAACAAAACAGAATAACAGTAAACCTGCGAGTTGTCCACGGAAACCCTATGCCCGGTAGCCATGACTTCAATGGATCTCTTGGAAGACACCTCTCCACTTTGCTTTCTCTCCACTTTTTTGGACCTCCTCTATGGATTAGCAGCTATGGTAGGCTACTGGGAGATTCGTAGCATAAAATAAAACCTCAAAAAGTAAACAAACCTGAGGAGGGAAGTTTGGTATAATCAAGTTGCGGGTCTCCTTGGCTAGAATCCGATTTGGGTGTTTTGGATAGAGCTCTAAAAACTAGCAAAGCTTCAACTTCTAATTCATTCCAAACTGAGATTAGGGTTGCCCTAAGAGAGGTTAAGAAACCCTCCAAAGAAACCCTATACAAAATTACAAAAATGTGCTAAAAAAAAATTACAAAAGTAACCTTAAAATAATAAAAACACAAAATATGTCATTGGCTGGATTTTTTGTATCTGTAAAAGGAATGTTTGACATAGCAAACAAACACCAAATGTAACGTAAAATACCACTCTGGAAAGCTATGGATGTCTGCTACAAACCATATGCAGAACACTTTTTCATTTAAGATTGTTTGTGTTTATAAAAATGCCAAATATTCAACTATGGTCGGGTTGGTGGCAGTTTTGTAACGCACACCATTTCTTCTATATTTTTGCTTCAACTTTCACTAATACAAATGCCTAGAATCCTCTTTGTGTAATGTATTAAAATTCTCGTCCAAGCTAGCTAGGAAAGAGACACCTACAAAAATAAATAAAAAGATTAGAAAAGAAAAGAACCCCTTGGCTCGGGCTCGAGCATCCAAATTCAGGATGCATCACCCAGAGTCACTCCCTTCAAGTGGCAACCATCCAAATAAATAATTGGTCTACCAAAGTTCAACAGCCCCATCTTTCACACAGCCAAACACATGTACATCCTTTTAAATGTACTCATTTCTAGCTGAACGCACAAAGAGCTTCCAGGATTAGACCTGCGAATGTCCTCGACATACAACCATATGAGCTTTTATTGCTCATTGTCATCCCCTTCATTCATTTTTCTTGCCGCATTTCTTGCTCTTTTAACAAGGCTGGGTGTAATGTTCAAATTAAAATTCTTCTTGACTGTCTCAATAAGGTCCTAGTCAGTCTGACTTTTAAATCTGTCCAAATAATGTATTGCCACCCATTTAGTAGAGGCATGACTGCTTCCCATCTTTCTTGAGCAAGTGTGAACGTCGTTATAGCTCTTTATTTGAAACTTCATTTCACCTTGCATTTTTTAGACATGCATCCACCACGTGCATCCTTCCTGGCAGGCAGCCCTCAACTGATAAGAGTCACTATCAGTGAATTTTATCCCATACTCATTCATCAAAGCATGATCAATGATTTCTTCTTTAATTTTGTTCAATGAACTACACTTCTTGCTAAGACCCATAACAGCGAACGTGTATTCTGCTTGTGGTGGTCCTTGAGGCCTACTCTCGGCCATGTCCATGTCTTCATCACTGAATTCGCATAATGAATGGAGCTCCTCCTCGTCTAGAGTTGCCGAGATAGAATGCACCACTATAGCAGCTTCGTCTCCAATTGCACGTCCATTAGGTGCCAACACTGTGGAGATAGGCTCCACTTCAAATGGGCAGTTAATAGATTCCTCAATACTCCCAGACGCCATTGGTGTTCAACAATTGTTAACGCTTCAACTTCGCAATATGAGGTACACTTAAGCTCTCTGAAATCTCTAGGGTTCACTAATCGATGACAAAATCGCTAAGAAAATCTCGATGAGTGTAGTGTGAATTTGTATAAGGCAGATGATGCAATACTTTTCGCAGCGGAAAGATGGTATTCTGCAACAGAAACTTCACGTTCCGCTATAGAACGTATGACATTCCACAACGGAAAGTATGAAGTTCCACAATGGAAATTAATGTTCTGTGATGGAACATATGACGTTCCACGGAAGAACAACAAATAAGCATTTTCATATTTAGCATTGACGTTTTACGGTGGAACATGTTCCACTGCAGAACAAAATTAATATATTTAACAGCAAACGTGATAACGATATTTGCAGCGTCTATTTTTCATAGTTCAGTGGTTAAGTTGTTAGAAAATATTATTAAATGGTTAACTTGTCATTGATTATAAAATATAGTGGTTGATTTGTTAATTTCTCTATTATAAATCAGTTACACAACTTAAACTATGAATCATCACAAAATAATTAAAAAATGATAAATTACTCTAGAAGTAGATAAGATATTGGAAAGGGAAAATGACAAATAACCGTTGTATTTTGCGATCAATGACAAGTCAACCACTAAACTATTTTTACTAACAAATTAACCACTAAACTATGAGAAAAAGTCATCGCAAACATCGATATCACGTTTGCCATTAAATAATTAAATTTTGTTCCACGGTGGAACGTTACACTTTCCACCACAGAACGTTATATTTCAAAATAAAATAATTATAGTTTGTTGTCCTTCGGCAGAACGTTACAATTTCCTCTATGGAAAGACATCTTTCCACGGGGAACGCCATATAGGAATAAGGAAATTTCCTTCATTTCTCTGAGAGAAAAGAAGGAATGAAAATTTTCCTTATTTCCCCTAGAGAAAATAATGAATGAAAATGCTCTTCTTTTCTCCATGAGAAAAAAAAGGAATTTTCTTCTTTTATCTAGGTGAAAGGAACGAATTTCCTTCTTTTATCTTAGATTCATTCTTTTCTCCTAGATAAAAGAATGAATGTTTTCTTATTTTCTCTAGGAGAAAATAAGGAATGAAAATTTCATTCTTTTCTCTTTGGGAAAAGAAGGAATGAAAATTCTTTTCTCTAGGAGAAAAGAAGGAAAAGGGGAAAGAAAGAAATTTTTCTTATTTTCTCCTAGATTCCTTATTATCTCTAGGAGAAAATAAGGAAATTTTCCTTCTTTCTCCTTGAGTAAAGGAGTGAAAATTTCCTTCTTTTCTTCTAGGGAAAGAAGGAAAATCTTGAAAAAAGAAGAAAAAAATACTTCTTTTCTCCAAGAGAAAATATTGAAATTTTCCTTCTTTCCCTCTTCGAAAAGAAGAAAGAAAAAAAAGAAATTTTCCAATAA
Source organism: Begonia loranthoides (assembly GCA_022433065.1). Lineage (NCBI taxonomy): Eukaryota > Viridiplantae > Streptophyta > Magnoliopsida > Cucurbitales > Begoniaceae > Begonia > Begonia loranthoides. The sequence continues at coordinate 27,953,867 of CM039478.1, forward strand.
GGAAATTTTTCTAGAACGATGATTGATGATCCGCAGCGGATCATTATCAATTTGCAATCCATGGCAGAAAATGTCCTAATCCACAGCGGAACGTTGATATTATAACGTTATTTTTAAAAATATCTTTCCACGGCAGATTGAAATCAATACATGTTTGATCTATCTCAAAACGAAATCAATTGTAACAGCAAACGTGACAGCGATGTTTGCAACGACTTTTTTTCATAGTTCAATGGTTAATTTGTTAACAAAAATAACTTAATGATTGACTTGTCATTGATTATAAAGTATGATGATTGATTTGGCATTTGCTCTATTGGAAATAACAACTCTTTTTTCAATTCTATTCTTACAACCCGAGAGAGAGAGAGTTCACATAAAATATGTAAAATTGTATATCAAACGTGATACCCTTGTTAATGATATAATTAATATTTTATTTTACCAATATATAATTTATGGGAAAATGACAAGTTAACCATCGTGGTTTGCGATCAATGACAAGTCAACCACTATCTTTTATTTTCTAACAAATTAACCATTGACGTATGGGAAAATGACAAAGCAAACATCGTTGTCACGTTTGCCGTTAACAAGCCGATCTAGGGCCGCAGTGGTGCGTGGAAAGAAGGCAAAATTTGGCCAGGCCCCGCTGAGACGCTACGATTTCCCTGGACGCCGTAGCGGCGTCCATCAGAATGCCTTGGCAGCATCCATCAGAAAGCCATGATGGCGTCCTGCGGTTTGGTACTAGAAAATTTTTTTATCACAAAATTGAGGGTTTAAACGCGTGATTTTTTAGGCTGAGAAAGGGTTGTCATGGGGTAAACCCAATGAAAAGTGTTAGATCTCTAAGAGAGCTTCGATTTGATACCTTCTGCAACCGATTCTGACACCTGTAGCCAAAGTGATGGTCTTTTGAAGTTGAAGAGGTCAAAAATCTAATAAAAACATTGGATTCGTAAAACATATACATAATGACTTTGAAGTAGCCAATAAACTCTCTGTTTTTCATGTATGGCTACTTCACTGTCCACAGCGGTTCTTAGTTTTTCGGCGTCCATGACCTCCTTTCTCGGCCACAAAATCACGCGTTTAAGCCCTCAATTTTGTGATAAAAAATTTTTCTAGTAACAAACCGCGGGACTCCGCCACGGCTTTCTGATGGACGCCATTGCATTCTGATGGACGCCGTCGCAGCTTTCTGATGGACGCCGCGACATTCTGATGCGGCGTCCTTGGAAACCGCCGCGGCATCCCGAGAAATCGCAACGTCTCAGCGGCGTCCAGGCCAAATTTGGCCTTCTTTTCACGAACCGCTGCTGCTTCAGATTAGTTTGTTAACGGCAAACGTGACAGCAATATTTGCTTTGCCATTTTTTCATACATTAGTGGTTAATTTGTTAGAAAATAAAAGATAGTGATTGACTTATCATTGATCACAAACCACGATGGTTAATTTGTTATTTTCCCATAATTTATCTTCAATATCATACTAATTAATCAGCAACTAAACATTGCCCATTATATTTATTATATCGTCATTCACTATGTGTGTGTGTCTGTATACATGTATTATTTAAGACTTAATATTTTTAAATCTGTCCAATTTAGAGTATATATATAATAAAAGTAGTTAAATACAGAGTTAATTGTGTCACCATGGTCATCATTAGGCTGTCTGCAACAATTGTTTTTGATGTATAATTCCTTTACTTTTCTTCAATAGCTGCTCATTGCAGAGTCGACAGAATCGAACAAAACATCATTTTCCGAGGATCCCAGATTAGAACTAAAACCAGTAACACCAGTACTAGATCTCGATCTTCTAGTGCTAGTAACCAGTTTGAACCACTGGCTAGCAGGGTCGCACTTGCTTTCTCTGCTCAAACACTTGCACTGATTAGTGAAGATGGTGTTGGTAGTCAGATCAACATCAAGACAAACGGTCGAGCCATTGCTGGAAAAGGACGAAAGGTGTAGCTTCGAGTCCGAAATTGCCTGCCATTTTGAATTGGATTCACTGCAAATTATGCCGAGTTTGGCCGGCTGCCCCATTTGATCGGTTTGTAGGCAGAAATAAGTTCCTTTTAAGGTCAGAATGTTTTGGGGTGTGTATTTCCACCCTTCTGACTCGGTGCATGACCCCAATCTCAGTGGCTGCATGAAGGATGAGGATGTTCTAAGCACACACATTCCTGTTAATGGGTGGAATATCACTTTATGTTCGTTCATTTCTGCTACGCCTGGCCCTGCATAATAACTCAGAACGATGTAACATAATATCGAAAGCAAAAGATACTAAGTTCAAATTCCATTTCGTCTCTTCAGTTTAACTAATTAGATGTGAGAATTTAGGGTTGAGTAGTCAAAATAGGAAAGAAATCGCTAAAAATTTTGAAAAAATAACCTTGGAAAGGGGATTGAAGAGCAGAAATCTTCAGCAGAAAGCTAGAATTTCTGATCTCACACCAGTTCCAATTCAACGTTCCGTAAAATTCGTTCAACCCGACAACGCCTTCTCTGAGATAATAGCTTCCAACAAATGTCCAGAGAGCCCAATCAAGATCAAGATCAGCAGCCACAGCCAGAAAGCAATTTAAGTATCTATTATCATTCACATTTGTACCTCTTTGATCCACTCCAAATTCACTCACAAACAACGGCCACCCTTGTTCTACTAAGAATCCCGACATTCTCATGAAGTTGCCCACCACATGTCCACATACCTGATTTGGGTTGCCAGATTCCCAAGCGCTTCCGTCGGAAAATCCATACCAATGAACCTCGTACACTAGTTTTCCGGTGAAGGTGAGATTCACTGGCCGGCTCTGGAGAAATGACAAGTCTTTGTCATAACTTAGGCCAGAGAGAATGATTAGAACATCTGGGTTTGTAGAGTGCACTGCCTCAGCTCCTTTTTGCATGTACCTAGCAGACAACAAGGCAAATTTTCACTAACAACTCAACCAAAATTACTATCAAATATCAAAACTTAAGGAGATGAGTAAATTTTTTTGGATTTTAAATAGTTGGTTTATATTATATATTTCACAGTTTTATCTCGAGAATGACGAGATTTCAACTTACACAATGTGAAATTTTTCTCTAAGAAAAGAACCTGAACCAGTCGTCTAGGTTTTGTTTGGGGCCACGGAGCTCGTTCCTCAGGCTCATACCGACCACATTGGCCACGCCATTGAACATGGTGGCTATGCGGGTAAGGCCCTTAATCCAGAGGTCAGGGTTGAAATATTGATCGCCGAAGAAGCCGTTACCATCAAAGTTGCTGCAACACCAGCCTGGCTTGCTTATGTGATTGTCTAATATGACCATCACATTGTTTTCTCCTAAATTAGCCACCACTGCCTGTAAATCCATTCATTATGTCACAAATTTTCATTGTGTTCATTCTTTCTTCACTGCTCGTGAAACAGGAAGAGGACAATCAAAACATTGTTTGACTTTATCAATCGAAGAGGTCAATCAACAATTCAATAAACAAGAGTGCGACAGACAAAATAATGCCAAATTTTAAGAGCTAGCTTTTTTGTCTATAAGCATTAAATTAAATTGATTTGCACTACAAGATAAGATCAATTCTAGGTGTTGTCATGTAATGTATATCCACAGATATTTTGCATTTCTTACTATCTATCCAATTAAATGTCAAGCTAATCATTAAGAAAATACTAGATAGTAGTAATACCGAAGATAGTCTGTAATTTACACTGTCAAATATACAAAATAATAGTCTCTATTCTACTTTTACTGTAATCTCTGACTTTTCTGAAGCCTCAAAATGAAATTAAGAAAAAATTTACTTGATAAGCTTTCATGAGGGGGAGATCGACAATCGAGGGGTTATTGGATTGAATTCCGGCTATCGATTCCGTCAAACTAAGGCTCTGAAACGACTGCCGGACAGTGAGGGAGGCGAGCGAGTCATTAGTGGCTAAAAAGAGCGGCCAAGTGAGCCTAACACAGTTGAACCCCATCGACAAGATCCGCTTAGAAAGGACGTCGATCGGCTGCTTGCTGAGCCCCTCTGCCACAACTGCTTCGAGATGAGACACCCAGTTCAGGCAGGAGAGCTTCACTCTCTGGCCTCCTTCGTCGACGATCCATCTGGAGCTGGCGGAGAGAGGTAGGGCCATGGTTGGGATCGGGGAGGAGAGTGTGAGAAGAAGGAAGAGACAGAGGAGAGAGGAGAAGAACCGCAGCTTCCCCATAATGGATGAATTGTCTTAATCCTTTGTTTCCAGGTTTGAAGATCAGAAGTGCAGAAGAAGCAGCGCAGCAGTTTGCAAAAATGAAAGAAAAAGGAAGTAATAGCCGAGACTTATTGGTGGGAGGGTGGAAATCTTACTTGCGTCTTCAACTCCCTTTCTTTCATCCAAACGTTACGTTAACGTGACCATAGTTTCTTTTTGATTCTCTAATGTTTAATTATTGATATGATGAGCAATGCGAGGGGACACAATTATTTATGACAACTTCCCCAAATGTTATAAACCATTTATGAGAACTTGCCTAAACTTTACTTGTAGGTAGATAAAAACACACTTGATCAAATTTAGTATAAAAATTGAAAGCTTAAAATGACCAGGACCTTTTAACGTCTCTTCAGCTGGCCACATCATATTATAAAGTTGATTTTTACAAGAAATAGAGATTGTTGGAAGCACGCCAAGTAGATAGAAGAATTAACAAGCCCCACCTCTCTCTCGCTCATACCACAATGAATACTGACACAAACCTCTCGAGTCGCATTATTTTAAGACATCTAATCTTTCAATACGCACAGTATGGCATTGAATAGCGAAGCAAAGAAAAGCAAGGAGGAGAAAAACCAGAATAGCAAATGAGGAGGCTTACTTAATGGCATCGCCTAGGGGGTGTTCACAGTAAGATTTAGTATTGGTTTTATAGTGGAACGGTATCAAACCGGTCGGTACCAATTTTGAATTCAAAACTAGTATCGGTCCCATAAAAGCCGGATACCGAACCAATTATTTGGTACCGATTTCAGTTTGGTATAGGTATTGGTACCCATTTTTCTTTTATATTTAAAATTATAATAAAAAATTTAAAAAAAAATGAGAGATATATAGAATAGTCAGGTGGTGCATGAAACGTCTAAATGAAAAAAATTCAAAAGAAAAAGGCAAAATGCAAAGTATATTTGGTACTCTTTTGTCTGATGGGAGATTTCTCTTCATGCTATGGCTATTGAGTATTGAGGTGAATATGGTTCATCTCTACCATAATTTTTGTTCAGTTCTCTACAAAAATTCATTGTAGAGAACTGAACAAAAATTACAATTCAACACTACCAGAACATTCAACAATTCAACTGAATATAAATCATCATTATCCAACATTCAACACCAACATAAGTATAGAACAGATTAAACACTACAAAATAGAACATATTCAATTAACAGATTCATAACCAGATTCAATAAACAGATTCATAACCAGATTGACAGATTCAATAAACAGATGCATAACCGAATTCAATAAATTGATTCAAAACAGAACAGATTCAATAAACAGAATACATCGGGGGGGGGGGGTCAACAGACAAATTTATATTATTCAACAATTTAATAAACAGATTCATAACAAAACAGAAAGAAAATAGTGAATACTGACCACTGAACAAGCTCGCGCCCGAGGTGAGTCGATGGCCGGTGACTGGAGCTCGGGACTGGAGGCCGGAGCTCGGGACTGGAGGCTTGAGACGTGACAGCAGCGACCAATAGCAGGAGAGAGAGACAGAGTCGGATCGGAAGACTCGAGACTGCCGAACTCGAACTGGAGGTCGGGACTGGAGGCTGGAGGTCGGGATTGGAGACTGAAGGTCGGGACAGGAGGCTGCAATGGCCAGCAGCAGGAGATACACAATCGGGACTGGAGACTTGAGATTTCTGAACTCGAAGTCTCGAACTGGAGCTCAGGACTTAGGATGTCGTCGCCGGAGGGGAGATTCGAGACTGGAGGCTGGAGGCTACGCTTGGACGGTCGCCAGGACGAGAGCTTTGCGCTCGGGAGAAGGGGACTGGGAGTCGAGAATTCGGGAGGAGAGGAGGGAGGCTGTTGAGTGTTGATTGGAGGGAGGAATAAGGAATTGATTTAGTGGGTGGCTGGGTGCCCTAATTTAATTTGGGATACTCGGTTCTATTCTCGGTACCGGTTTGGCAGTATTGAGAACAAAGAACCGAACCGAGCACAACGGTTCTTCTCAAGCGGAACCAGTTTCGATCCGGTACTAACTAAAATCACACCGAACCGGTACCAAAACCTCTGGTTCTGGTTCGATTCTTCGGTACCGGTTCGGTTTTGCACACCCTTAGCCTCGCCCAAACGCCATGTCCTTTGAATTGGCAGTGCAGATGGGACAATGCTGAAATGGTCAGCCATATAACACATAAGAGAGAGAGAGAGAGGAGTGATAAAATATGCATTTAACCTAAGATTATGTTCTCATAAAAGCTGAAACTGATGCAAGGTAATGCCGCGAAAACGAAAGTCTCAAATGAGGTTGGAAGGCAAAAAGGGTAGACCTTCGGAAGAGAGGTTAAGCTTGGCAATGAACTGCGAAGAAACCGGTCGACCTAGTGATTGATTAGATGAATGGCGGTTGAGCTCGGTAGCAATATGAGAAGAAAGCGGTTGATCTGGCAGTTGACCTTAATCTTGAAAAACTGCGGCGATTGAGTAAGCTTGTCCGAGCGGTCGACCTTTTTTGACGAGAAATTTGAGATTATTGAAGATGGATGAAGGCAGTGGTCAATCACTACGAATATGATAATAGACCGATTGGCTTGGGGAAAAATTACTAACTTGGCAACTTTTTTATTCCTCCAAAGAACTTCTTCTTGATGAATCAAAAAAGAAATTCTCACCAACAAGAAAGTGAGTTTGATTGCAAACTTCGAACGACTTCACCAATCGAAATTGGTTAGAAGATTTGCAAGAAGCTAAAAATTAAGTAATTCTCACAACACTAGATTTTAGTTTTTCAATTCAAGGATCTTCAAGAATCTAAGAAAAGATAAAGAGATAGCTTGTAACGACCCAGTTTTTATTTACTTGAAATCGCGTAAAATTTAAAACTTTTCTTTTTATGAAATCAAAGTAAAACTTTTCTTTATAAAACCCGAGCGTTAAAACTCCTTACTTAAAACATTTATCAACTGTAGAAGAAGTAATAAAATCATTTTCAAAAAACACAGCGGAAGTAAAACAAAGCATTAAATAATAGTAATTAATTTACAAACTATTTTTACAAATGAATTCCCTTTTAAAACTCTTTAGCCCAACCAGCCACAAGATCCACCCGTGCAAATCCTTCATCAACTGTCCTTAACATGTTCTTCTGCTTCTCGTACGTACCTACATCACAAAACCTAAACTAATGAGCCTATTGCTCAGTAAGTGATAGACTAAGTGTAATGCATATGATGCATGATCACACGATGCATTATAGAGGAGATCCGTATCTAGGTCTTGTGGCTTAACCGTATTTCCGACTGAGAAACACACCAATCGGGGTGTCACCACGAGCCATACCCATACACTTTTGTTGAAGACATTGGGGATTTCAGAACAAGAGAATTGATAATCTTACGATTCTCGTGGCTTAACCTTACCTCACCGCTCCCTAAGTGGGAGTAGGCACTCCAATAGGGGTGTCACCACGACAACCATTCACAATCCTCCCGAACCCCCACATGCCTATTTACATATATTTTATGATGACATACAATATGCTCGTGCCTAAAAACAGTCCTACATGATAATATGAATAAACACATCGTTAAAAAAACCTAAATCTAGTAAACACATAACATGCAATCCTAATTCTTACGATGTAGGGTCCAAAGACCAAAGCATAGTAAGTATCAACTTACCTGGCATCCTTAGCGTGGTTCAGAAATTAATGTTGTCATTCTTCTCTTTTATACCTTCAAAATAATTACCATTGATTTATTAATATTTTTATCAATCATAAACTCTAAACTTTGATATCATTATCCCTTGTTTATTACTTAATCATAATTATCGCTTAACAAATTTTCATTAATTTATCTTCATTAATTTATAGTCACTAAACGAATAACCTTAATTCATACTTTTTCCCTATAACACTTAACAAGTTCTATGAATCAACTTAATTACTTAGCAATCTCACAATAACAAGCCAACAATGTTGCTCATTCCATCAATGTGCCCTGATGATAAAAAGAATTACTTTATAAAACTGAATAGTAGCAGTTGTTTAACGATGATAATTACGAGCCCTATATATCATCCAGACAAACAACCAGAAGCTAATTCGAAATCAATCATCTTCAACAATTTGATAACATTAATTCTCATTCATTAAGTGATAGAAATTGCTTTATCCAAATTAATACGAAATCCAAATGACGTATCAGATGCGAGCACGATATTATTCCCAATTAATGTCATACCAAAATGTTGTACTCCAATTACACTAAACAACAGTTTCCATCACTTGTAACTTCATGGTCAACAATGGAGCATTAATCCAATAACAAAGCACATGATTGACATGCAACACTTTACCAAAACTAGAGGCAATAATATGCAAGGAGCATACCAAACCATACTAAACAGAGGGCATTTCCATACATTCTGACATTCAATAATTTGATCCAACATGTTTCTAAGTCCACCGAACAATGACAAACTACATATCATAGCAAACAATCCATATCATTTATGGGACCTATAAATTATTGCTTCCAACAAATCAGAACAACTCTTCATAGTGCATAACTCCAACTTATAGATCAAAGTGCAAGAGATAATATTCACATTCTTCTTCTACCAAATTCCAACCCATCAATAGAGAGTATTTTTAACACATCAAATATTACATAACTATTTCAGAACTACAAACCAAGCATCGGCCAGCACCATCCAAACAAAATCCAAGCAGTAAACAACAACCAATTTCAGCAGAATGTTTCTCTAACTATGAACAGAACATCACCCAGATTTTATCAAATTGAACTGTAAACATATTACTAAATCCAAACAAAACAGATAACAAAGAATACCCATTACCTGCAGACTTCTCCCTTCATAGCTTTGGCCTTAACATCCTCTCCAACAATTCTTCACAGTCATTCACGGATTAATGCACACACGGAGAACAGAATCACCTTCTGTATCCACCCACTGCTGCCATCCATTTATAGCCGAGAGAGGAGACTGTCACTGCCAAACTATATAGGCAGAGAAGACTTCTACGCTGGATAATTGTACACTTCAAGGATGGAGGTCCAACCAGCGATGGCCATGTGGAAGTCCTTATCCTGCCAGCTAAGTCATTGACTTGTCCAATTTAGTCGGGAACCAACGGAACCAATCCCAACTAACTTTTCCACCAACCAAGTCCCTGCCATCACCCATTCATCACAAATTATCCCTGTCATCGCCAATTTGCGCACTGAATCGTTCACTTCAGATTTCAGAGTTGAGCTACCCCAAAATCAACCATTGAAACACTTACCTTAGACACCCACGAACAAGTTGTGATTCTCTCCATGATTGTTAGAGGTAAGCATTTCGATTGTTGATGTTGAGTAATTCGACTCTGTAACTAGAGTTTGTTGGACGAATTGGTGCTTGGCTGGAATGGCAGGGCTTTGGTTCGCAAAAGAATTGGCTAGGGGCTTTGGTCCGGCCTATGGTTCTGTCCGAACCAGTCCGTTCCTCTGATCCTTGTCTGGAGGTTTAGAGGGGAGTTGAATCAAAGATGAAAGAGAACCAAGTGTCAAGATCCGAAAAATCTGCACCTGTCGCGGATATAATGGAGATAGTTGGAGGAAAATGGGAGAGAAGTGTTCAAGTTTTTGGCAGTGTCACCGTGTGATGCTCTCTAGAGCTGGAGAGGGAGTGAGGGCCGAGAGGTGAAGAAATGCAGAGTGATGGAGAAGCTGCTGTCGGGTGTCTAATGGTAAGATTTTCTCCTCTACTGTTCATGGAAATTATGGACTAGAAACAGAAGATTATCGTGTAATGGACTATGCTCTGATTGGCTGATTATGGTTCAACCTTAATTATGATTCTGTAATTGTGGATAGAGTTGTGTGTTAGTGAGACTCTCTGCTGTTTAGTAATGGAACGTTAATATGTTTGAATTGGTTGTTAATCTGTTGTGTTGGATTTGTACTTTGTCAATTGGGAAGAATATTACCTCATTGGAAGTGCTTGGTTCTTTAAATTAGTTCTGAATTTTATATTTGAGTTTCTGATATTGCCTCTGTGCCTTTAGTATTAAAGCCCCGTAATTGATACAATATTCTGTTGGAATTGGAATTGGTTGCTATGATGGAATACTGTTTGAGTTTGTGAAGTAAAAATGTTATGTATGTTGAATTGAAACTTGAATCGATACTCTGTTGCTTGAATTATTATTCTAAAATGTTTGGTTGATGAAAATATGTTCCTATTGATTATTGTCTGGATGGATTATAAAACATATACCTTGTACGTTTGGATGTACTGCGATAACTTGTTATTATTCTGTGAAGCATGTTGGGTATGGTTGTCTTGGTTGTATGATGGTGGCTTATTGAAGAATATTTTAGATATATGCCTTTGTTGGTGATTGTCCGAGTATGAATATGTTGGATTTAGTTTTGTTGCAGATTTGTATTCTGTTAGTTGTTGCTGGATAATGTCTCTTTCAATTGTATTCATTGCTAGGGGCAATATTAATCTGTTGGTTTGGGAAATGATATTGGTTGCCAATTGTGGAGCTATTGTGTACTGCTGCTTGGTTATGGGTTGTGCATTATTGGGTTATCTATTGGTTTGGTTTTGCTTCGCTAATTGGATTAAAATATATTCTGGAAATTGAATTAAGTCATTATGTGCTACTTGATAGATAAATGTAATTTCACGCCTTGATTCAGATATTGTTCTTGGGCGTTGATATATGGGTATATAATATATGGGTGGAATTACGTTGGTCTTCCCATGTATCACACTTAGTTTTCTAAACGATATCAATAAAGATTAATTTATTAGGCTGAGTTATATTAATGAAGCGGTTTCGTTTAAGAAACTCTAGTAAGCGACGTATATGGATTAATGATAGAAAAGATTAATAATTGATTGATTAGATTAATAACTAAATGTTGTTAAATTGTGAAGGTACTAAAGAAAGAAGAAAAGGATAACAATAAGCATTGAGCGCTTTAAGCAATAGAGGTAAGTGATATGTGTGTGCTTTGGTCCTTGGGACCTACATCACAAGAATAGGATATGCACGTTTCATTGTTTACAGTTTTAAAGTCATGTCTATAGTTTTTACAGCATGTCTACTGCTTTTTAGGCATGTCTACAGTTTTAAATAGCATGTCTACCGTTTTATTGAGCACGTTCTGTGAATTGGGTGTTTATTTATATTTCCTTAATTATACGATAGAAATTGTATGCATTCGTGAATATCATGCATCATGCTTTTCAAAGATTACGAAAATGGTTTTCATGCACGATTTTGAAAAGGAAACGAAAACGAAAAGAAAGTACAAATGAACGATTAAGAAAGATAAAAGAAATGGGGTAGTGTGGTCTGATAGGTCAAGCTCGGCACATAACCCAACAAAAGAAAATATAAAGGTTCTTGTGGTTTGTTAGGTCAAGTCTGACACATGAACAAAAATAAAGAAAAGATAAAGGTTTTTGTGGTCTGGTATGTCAAGCTCGACACATGAACAAAAGAAAAAAAAAGAAAAGAATTTGAAAAGAGAAATAGATACGGATATGGGAACGAAAATAGAAATAGATACGAAAACGGTATGAGCACAGATACCGAAACAGAAACGAAAATGGAAAGAGTTTCCATAAATGAAAACGGATACGAAAAGAGTTTCCATAAATGGAAATAGATGTATTGGCTATTGTTCTCTGATTGATTTCTTGAGTATGTGCTACCATATGTACAATGTTTGTTTCTATGTTCATTAGAGATTTGTTATTGTGGTTATTATCACTACGCATATGTGAGATGTTCAGGTTACATGGTAATGTATGTTCATGCATGAGTAAGCATATAAGAAAGATAAAACGAGGAGAAACGCACAAGATATGATTGGGTGCCCATCCATACCAAGTGGATGAGTTATAGGCTAGTGGTATGGGACGCTAGCCCAAGAACATGTTCGTGTGGGCCGATCCCCCAATCATGATACCTAATTGGGCTGAATGATTACCCACTTAATCTCAAAGCGAAAGAAAGTATGTAAATGGTGACTGAGGACAGGCTGCCTAAAAGGGCGGGCGAGTGGGACTTAAGCTCATTAACTAGCTTCCGGCACAACCCAGGGCCTGACGAGCATAGTGGTTTGCTAGGTTGTTGTGCACTAAGTGAACAACAGTTAACGGAGGGCTCCCAAAAGGGCATGTAGAAAACGTAGTGTGTGCCCCATTGTCATGCCTAATCATATCCAAAAAGGAAAAGGAAGGAAATGAAATGGAAAGAAATGAAAAGAAAAGAAAAGAAAAGAACAGAAATAACAAATGTCACGACATGTTATGTTTACGGTCACATGCATTTCTTGCTAAGTTTTAGACTTATAGATTAGCTTTGCATTGTAGGTAATGAAGAAGAAAGAGACTTTACTGTGGATGATGTACAAGTGGAGGAAGTTCACCCATGTAGAGGACTTGGAGGTTATTGGTCACCCACTATGGTTTGTGGTCGAGTGTGTTAAACATGTTTTGTGAGGAACCATATTTAAAACCATTTGGTACAAGATTTTCTTTATGTCAAGAACTTTTATAGGCGTTGGAAACAGGATATTTAAGGTTTGGGATTTGATAACGACAAAGGCACTATTTAAATTTAAAAGTTTTTTCGCTGCAAGTACTTTTATCTTGTATGTTTCCTTTCATGATGGTTTACTTTTAAGTCATGCTTTCGATGAAAACGATTTTTTAAAAAAACAGAAGAACAGGCGTTACATGCTCACTACTGTCAGCATTGATGGGAAAGATGAAATGTATCCGATTGCTATAGCAGTGGTTGAAGCAGAAAATAGAGATTCTTGGAGCTGGTTTCTGGAATTGTTGCTTAAGGATCTCAATATCTCGTCCGGCAATTGGTGGACAATCATTTCTTATCGACGAAAGGTGTGGTTGATTGCTGTTGCTTTCTATGTTTATGTTATGCATTGTGTACCAATGTTTGACCTATACTGTAAATCTTTGTAGGGGCTGGTGCTAGTTCTCAGAGAGTTGGCAGGGCAAATGGACCATCGGTTTTGAATCCGACACCTGTATGCCAATTTTCAAAAACAATTTAGAAGGCAGGTTGTTCAAGGATGCAATGTGGGCCACTTTTAGAGCCACAATAGAGGCGCACTTTGAGAGAAAGATGGCGAAACTTTTTTTGGTTGACCAGACAGCCCACAACTATCTACGAGGAATAGATACGAGATGCTGGTCCAAACATCCCTTCAGCTCCATCCCAAAGTGCAACATAATCCTTAACAATCTAAGCGAGTCATTCAATGCCTGCATCCTAATAGCCTGAGACAAAATCAATTCTCAGTATATTCAAGATCATACGAAAGGGCATCATGTGTAGGATTGTTAGAAAAATAAAAAGATGGCGTAGTCGACGGATCTTTTGTGTCTGTAGGTCAAGAATTGGCTTGCCAGACTACAACTTTCAAGTCAAAATTGGAGTCCCCAGTTTTCATGCACTGCCCAATTTGAGGTCAACAATGGTAATGAATAATACACTATAATAGCCCAGATATTTTTCACTTTTTGTTGATGTATTAAAACTGAAGAAATTTGGATATATGGATGTTATATCGTGTTGCGTAATGGAATGCGTAAATTATGTTAAGAAAGTATAAGGTTAATATTGGGAAAGTAATCTAAGTATGAAATTTAAGAAAAGTGTGCACAACGAGTTTTTGGACGCCTCCAAACTCGTCCGAAATTGGGCACGGACGAAGTGGACGAGGAAGAAACGAATCTGTACAATGATGGGTGTTTTCAGACGAAGGCTCGGACGGCACAGACGGCGCGGACGTTGTTGAAATGAATCTGTACAATTTTCTGGAACATTTCGTACGGGCCTTATCTCGTCGAAAATCTAGAGCGGATGAGATGGAAATGAATCTGTACCAAATTTTGTGAGTTTTCGGACGCGTCCTTCTCGTCCGAAATCTACCTCGGATGACTTATCTCGTCCGGAAAGTAAAAAATATCCGAGAAACCAATTTAAATTGTTTTCTCTTTCTTTCAATTTCGTGTATGCAACCACGAAGTCTCTCTACACAGACTCCCCTGCAGCACGTCCAGTCACCCAGGAGATGTGGAAGCTTTTCCACGTTGCTCCTTCCCATTGGACCACCTATCCTTGTTATGGGTAATTATCAGCATCATCTCTTGCAGCTTCAGCTTATCCCCTGCTGCAGCTCTCTCTTCCTCCTTCTATAAGAGGTAAGTTCCCTGTGATTTACTTACTCAGGCAGCTGTGTGGTGTGTGGGGAGTGTACTTTGTGAGTATGAGGTACATTGCCTTGGTGAGTTAAGTTGAGGTACAACTTGGAGTGTTACTTTGGAAGATTTTGTATGAATTGTCCACCGTGAAGTTGGAAGGTAAGGGTTGATTGTTGGAAAATTTTATTGGGTTAACTATGGACCTCCAGTCACGTTTGACTATGAGGGACTGAATTAACCGTTCATGTTGTTTTGCTTAGGAATATTGGGGGTTGAACAATTGGAGAACTCCTTGTAACTATTGAATTGTTGCTGGATTAGCTACTGGATATTGAGTTGGAAAACTAGAGTAAGAATTAGAGTTTTTGTTGGCCAAAAGAGGCCCTACATTACAGGTTTTGTGTGTGGATTTGTTGATTTAATGAAAAGCATGATTGGTAGGAATTTAGAGTTACTATTATGAAATCTGAATTGGGTGAACTGTTGGAAATTTGGATTGTCAACTGCTGGAGATCAATGCTAATGTAGTTGTGATTGAATGGGGAATATGCACTGCTCGATATCTGCTTAGTATGAACGTTAGTTGCTGTCAATTGTGAGTACTTGTAAATGTTAAACCCAAAACTCCTGGATCTTGGGTGACATTTTGAATTTTGATATAGGTAAACAACGACTAGAGATTTCATTAGATCTGACCTTAGAACTTGAACTACTGTCACTATGAATTATGATCTGAACTTCTTGGATTTGTCCAACGATTTAATTGTTTGACTTAAATCTGGAAAACTTGTAGAGATGAGATTGAACCTTGTTTTTGATTGAATTTGGAGACGCTTTTGCTTTGCTCGTAATGGTTAAAAGAATGCCTTAAAAACTCTTAATGCCTTGCAACACTAAAGTTAGTTAATAAGATAAAATGACATTAGTTGTGTTGTCTTTAAATTGAAACTCCATATGTTGACTTTAGATTGTGATGCCTTACAGTTCCATGAATTATATTTGCCATGATTTTATTGCTTTAGTGCATAGTTTCTTTGATTTATGTTATGACATTCATGCATCACCCTAGGGCTTATGAAAGTGTTTACATGTTGTATGTCATCCTAAAATATATGTAAATAGCCATGTGGGGGTTCGGGAGGATTGAGAATGGTTGTCGTGGTGACACCCCTATTGGAGTGCCTACTCCTACTTAGGGGGCGGTGAGGTACGGTTAAGCCACGAGAATCGTAAGATTCTCAATTCTCTTGTTCTAAAATCTCCAATGTCTTCAACAAAAGTGAATGGGTATGGCTTGTGGTGACACCCCTATTGGTGTGTTTCCTTGTCGGAAATACGGTTAAGCCACGAGAACAATTGACTTACCCATCGCCCCGGTTAACATACGAGATACGATTCTTCTCTGTAATGCATCGTGTGATCATGCATCATATGCATTGCATTTAAATTCTGATTCTTTCTAAGCGTTAGGCTCATTGTTTTCCCCGTGATGTAGGTGATTATTATAATGAAGATTCTGTACCAGTAGAGGAGGAGACGTTCCAGGATGAGCCCTCATGTTATCAGCCAATTTGACCTGTTGAGTGGGACTCACAAGTTTTGGGAATTGTTGGTATTTTGATAAAGAAGAGGTATTTTGGTAATTACTATTGTTAGTATTTTGAACATGTTAAACAGTGTAATAGGGACTTTGGAACTTTTGTTAAGAACACTTAGAAACTATGTTTTGAAATCTTATTATTATTCTGGATTATTCACTCTGATTACATTTTCTTCAAAAAAATGAATTTCAAACGATGAATAAATAAAGCGAAAAATTTTTATGATGTATTTTAAAATGAGAAAAATGTTTTTAAATTAACAGGGCGTTACAGTTGGTATCAGAGCGCAACTAGGTCAAACTCAGTTTTGTAGACTATTGATAACACAAGGATCGTCGTGGAACACCCCTCTTATTGTAAGTAAAGTTCTAATTTTGCAATTACAATCATGCCCCTAACTTACTAGTCCTTAAAAAAAATTTGAAATGTAGAAAATAAATTAAATGGCACGACGAGCAAGGAAAAACATGCTAGTACCTAATGAGCGATACGAAGCTCTGAATCATATAGTGGAAGTCGTTGAGCGTCAGGCTCAATTTATGGTACAACAGACCCAAGTTATAGAAAGGCTTGTGGAGTGTGGTAATGTCAATGGAAATGGGAATGACAACGGTAATGGAAATCACAGTGTTGCTATAGTACCTGCGGAGGCTGGTTGGGAGCGGTTTCTGTGACTTAAACCACCAACTTTTGAAGGTAATATTTCTGATATTTCGGCCGCTGAGACGTGGATTCGTTTGATTCAGAAGATGTTTGCCTATGCTGACATTTGAGAAACTGAAAAAGTGTAATGTGCTATGCACTTACTGACTCACGACGCATAGTATTGGTGGGAAGCAATATAGGCAACCCTGGACGTGTAGACTCTCACCTGGAAGGATTTCAAGGAGTTATTCAATGAGAAGTATTTCAGCTTTACCATTCAAAATCAGAAGTTTGCAGAGTTTGTACGACTACGCCAGACAAGGACTGTGTCTGATTATATTCGTAGGTTTGAAGCCCTATCTCGGTATGCCCCATACCTGGTTAGTAATAATGGATCTAAAGTGCAATATTTTATGCAAGGATTCAAGGTTGAAATTCTGAGATGTGTACGAATGACCGGTATTCGGGGTGTTCCCTATGCTTAGATTGTGGCCAGGGCCTTGGATGCGGAGGATGTGGAAGGAATTGCCACTAGACAGGGCGAGTTTACTTAGAGAATGGGAAGGAACAATCAGAGCTTTCAGTAGCGTGGGACTCCACAAGTTAACCGTGGCGTGAGAAGGCCACCTGGACCGAATATGCAACAGGGGCGTGACAAATGCCCTGTGGTTGAAGCAATGGTTGCCGCACCAAAATCGTGCCCCATCTGTAAGAAAAGTCACCCTGGACAGTGCAAGGTTGGCACCGGTGGATGTTTTAGATGTGGAAAGCTCGGACATATGTCACGAAATTGCCCAACATTGGCTGATAGGGCAGCTCCACGTGTGTTTTCGTTGCAAGAAGGAGATAATAAGGAAGAAGAAGAACTACCGGCTGTCATATCAGGTACACATATGTTATTCAAATATATATATATATATATATGCCTTGTAAACTAATGTGTTTCCCACTAGTCTTAGAAAGTTTTGTGCATAAATAAAGGATATCTCTGAACACCTTAGGTACAAAGTTTTATGCTTAAATAAATGATATCTTTCAACACCTTAGGTACAACTCATATTAATAATGTGCCCGCGTATACTTTATTTGATATGGGGGCCACTCACTCTTTTATATCAACACAATTATGCACCAAGGCAAGATGTTCACCTGGTATTCCTAAGAACGGGTATCGTGTACTTACGACTTCTAGTGAATACATGACTGCTAATGGTATTCTTGAAGATTATGCAGTCCAAATCAATGGTTGAAAATTTGGTGCAACTCTAATTGTTATGGATATTCAAGGGTTTGATTTTATTTTTGGCATGGATTGGTTGACTTTGAACTGTGCCGTTATGAATTGTGCGAGGTGAGAGATTCATTTTTATCCTATCAATGGCGAACCTCACATTTTTCGAGGAATCAAGGAAAAAGGCAAACTAACAATTATTTCTGTGCTAAAGGCAGATCAACTAATGAAGCACATATGTGAAGGATTTCTCGTCAATGTTATAAACACCATGATCAATCTAGAATCAAATGTGGAGAATATAATGGTGGTTTGTGACTTTCCGGAGGTTTTACTGGATGATCTTCCTAGATTGCCTCCTGCTAGAGAAGTTGAATTTGTTATAGATCTACATCTTGGTACGGAACCAATATCAAAAAAGCCGTACAGGATGGCACCTGCCGAGTTGCGAGAATTGAATGTTCAGCTTGAAGAGTTGATTACAAAGGAGTTTATTCGACTGAGCTTCTCACCTTGGGGAGCTCCCGTCTTATTTGTGAAGAAGAAGGACGGATCATTGCGAATGTGCGTGGATTATCGTGAGCTGAATAAAGTAACTATTAAGAACAGATACCCTTTACCTTGGATTGATGATCTGTTTGATCAACTACATGGGGCTTGTGTGTTTTCAAAGATCGATCTGCGTTCAGGGTATTATCAGTTAAGGGTTAAGCAAGAAGAAGTACCTAATACGGCATTTCGGACCAGATATGGACACTACGAATTTCTAGTAATGTCTTTTGGGCTAACAAATGCCCCTGCAACTTTTATGGATATGATGAATCTTATCGTCACGGATTACTTGGATAAATTTATTATTGTATTCATTGACGATATTCTGGTTTATTCTAAGTCGGAGGAAGAACAAACTGAGCATTTGAGAATTGCTCTATCTATTTTGAAGCAACACCAGCTCTACGCGAAATTCTCCAAGTGTGAATTCTGGTTGAAAGAGGTTAGTTTCCTTGGCCATGTTGTTTCTAAGGAGGGTATCACTATGGACCCTGTGAAGGTTCAAGTAGTTGCTGAATGGATACAACCGAAGAACGTGAGTGATCTTCGGAGTTTCCTTGGATTGGCTGGTTATTACCGCCGATTTATCAGCGGATTTTCTAAAATTGCTATGCCTCTCACTAGCCTAACCAAGAAAAATGTGAGATTTTGGTGGTCTGATAAATGCGAAGAAAGCTTCCAGGAATTGAAGCATCGTTTGATTATTGCACCAGTATTGGCTTTACCTGTAGAAGACGGGAATTTATGTATATATTGTGATGCATCCAAGTGTGGACTTGGTGGTGTTCTAATGTAGAATGGAAAAGTAATTGCTTATGCTTCGAGATAGCTTAAGCCACACGAAGCTAACTATCCCACACACGATCTGGAACTTGCCGCTATGGTCTTTACATTGAAAATCTGGAGGCATTATCTCTATGGGAAACGCTGTGACATTTTCACCAATCATAAGAGCCTGAAGTACATTTTTACGCAGGAGTATATGAATATGCGACAGCGACGCTGGCTAGAGTTTGTAAAAGACTATGATTGCGAAATTAAGTATCATCCGAGAAAAGAAAATGTGGTCGCTGATGCTTTGAGTCGAAAGGTTGCCTTGATGAGCATAACATGCAAGGAGATGCCAGCAGAATTACAGAAAGATATGCAGGAATTAGTCATGCAGTTAGTTCCTGAACAGTTGACAGAAGGTCTAACTGCTTTGACTCTCAAGCCTTCGATATTGGAAAGAATTAAGGAAGTACAAGCGAATTATTCTCTATGTGAAGATTTTAAACTTGATCTAACTCTTCCTGAGTTTCAGGGATATTCTTTATCTGCATAAGGAATCGTGAAGTATAAGAACTGGTGGTATGTACCTGAGACATTATTATAGATTGCAATAATGAAGGGAGCACATTCTTTTAGTTTTTCTATCCACCCGGGATGTAACAACATGTATAAAAACTTGAAGAAGCACTATTATTAGCCGAGAAGGAAGCATGATATTGCCTTTTATGTTACTCATTGCGATGTATGTCAGCAAGTGAAAGCTGAGCATCGACGACCTGGTGGGATGCTTCAATCGCTGCCTATACCTGTATGGAAATGGGAGAATATCTCCATGGGTTTTGTGACCGCACTACCGAGGACTTCCAAGGGACACGATGCAATATGGGTGATTGTTGACAGACTGACAAAGATTACCCATTTCTTACCAGTAAATATGACATACAAAATGGACCAGTTTGCGGAGTTGTATGTTAAAGAAATTGTTCGACTTCATGGGGTCCCTGTATCTATTGTATCGGATCGGGATCCTCGATTCACCTCTATGTTTAGGAAGAGTTTGAACAAGGCAATGGGTATAGAATTAAAGTTTAGCACTGCTTTCCACCCACAAACTGATGGTCATAGTGAAGGGACTATTCAGACATTAGAGGATATGTTACGTGCCTGCATTCTTGAGTATTGGGTTGGATGGGAAAAGATTCTCCCATTAGCGGAATTTGCCTATAATAACAGCTTTCAGGCAACTATTGGCATGATACCTTATGAAGCGCTTTACGGCAAAAAGTGCAGATCCCCTCTTTATTGGAGTGAAGCTGGTGAAGACAAATATTATGGTCCTGAGATGATACAAGACACTGCTGAGATGATAGATGTTGTTCGATAAAGGATGCACGCTGCGCAAAGTCATCAAAAAGGATATGCAGATAATCATCGTCGAGACTTGGAGTTTTCTGTTGGGGATCGTGTCTATCTGAAGTTATCACCATTCAAGGGTCTTATGCGATTTTGGCGTAAGGGAAAGCTCAATCTGCGCTATATTGGCCTTTTTGAGATCATTGAAAGAATCGGTGCTATGGCGTATCGATTACTCCTACCAGAAGCCATGTCAGGAGTAGATAATGTCTTTCACGTATCGATGCTATGAAAATGCCTTAGTGAAGCCACTCATGTGAGACCTGAGGAGCAGATCTGGATACGTACTAATTTGAGCTACGAAGAGAAGCCGCTCAGGATTCTGGACACTAGTGTAAAAAGATTGCGCAATAAAGATGTCGCTCTTGTGAAGGTAATGTGGCAGAACCAGCTTAACGATGAAAGGGCCACATGGGAAAGAAGAGATGATATGCTTGCCAAATATCCCGAATTATTTGTTAAACTAAATTTTTGGGACAAAATTTTTGTAAGGTGGGTAGGATGTAATATCTCAGATATTTTTCCCTTTTTGTTGATGTATTAAAACTGAAGAAATTTGGATGTATGGATGTTATATCATGTTGCGTAATGGAACGCATAAATTATGTTAAGAAAGTATAAGGTTAATATTGGGAAAGTAATCAAAGTACGAAATTTAAGAAAAGTGTGCGCAGACGAGGAAGAAACGAATCTGTACAATGATGGGGCGTTTTCGAACAAAGGCTCAGATGGCACGAACGGCGTGGACGTTGTTGAAATGAATCTGAACAATTTTCTGGAACATTTTGGACGCGCCTTATATCTTCTAAAATCTGGAGCGGACGAGATGGAAATAAATCTGTACCAAATTTTATGAGTTTTTGGACGCATCCTTCTCGTTCGAAATCTACCTGAGATGACTTATCTCGTCCAAAAAGTAAAAAATATCCGAGAAATCCATTTAAATTGCTTTTTCTTTCTTCTGATTTCGTGTCAGGCACCACGAAGTCTCTCTCCACAGACTCCCTTGCAGCACGTCCAGTCACCCAGGAGAGGTGGAAGCTTTTCCATGTTGCTTCCTCCCATTGGACCACCTCTCCTTGCTATGGGTAATTGTCAGCATCTTCTTCTGCAGCTTCAGCTTATCCCCTGCTGTAGCTCTCTCTTCCCTCCGTCTATAAGAGGTAAGTTCCCTGTGATTTACTTACTCCGGCAGCTGTGTGGTGTGCGGGGAGTGTACTTTGTGAGTATGAGGTACATTGCCTTGGTGAGTTAAGTTGTGGTACAAATTGGAGTGTTACTCTGGAAGACTTTTTGCTTGAGCGGCATTTTCTTTGTGTGAGAATCGATTTGTATTGCTGAAACAATGAGGAATGAAGTTTTGAGAGTACAAATTTTCTTCAAGCATTCATGGTTTTCGGTGAACTCGTAAGAGCGCACAATCAATTTTTTTATACTAGGGTATAGGAATGCAAAACGAGGCATGATGATCTGGGATGGATCATCATTCTGCTGCGAAAATTAGATGTTCTGCGGCAGATCATGTTACATTCCGCAACAAAATGTTGTAATTTAAAATAAATATAGACGTTCTATGACGAATCGTGTCACGTTCTGCTGTATAACGTCAACGCTAGAACATCAATTTTTAAATTTTCATTACATGGCGGAACAAAATCAATACGTTTTAGTTCAACTGCAGATTGAAATCAATACATTTAATGAGAAACATGACAATGATGTTTGTGGTAACTTTTTTCCATAGTTTAGTGGTTAACTTGTTAGCAAAAAAATTTAGTGGATGACTTGTCATTGAGCACAAAGTACGAAGGTTGATTTGTTAATTTCCCTAAAAAAAATGAAAGAACATGAAACAGAACGTTCTAACTCGTCCAAGCAAAAGTAATTATCAGCTATGTTTGGGTTTTTCATATCAAGATTGTTGGCAAAAAATAGATAATATGGAGAGTTGAAAAATAAACGTGGATAGCACTGATGAGGAGAATGCCCAAGAAAGAATGCTTTTGGTAATCTTCTTAGACAGAATTTAGCTTTCCAAGTGAGTTCCCAAGATAGGCTAGAGGGGTCACAAACGGTCCCACTTAAAATTCAGTCTCCTACAAAGAGCTTACTTACACAGTACAATTACACCACTAATCAGTACGAAAAACAATAGTAAATGTGACCAAAAAATATCAAAAATATTTTTCCCGCACTATTATAATTTGGTAGTCAAGAAGTAAGAGAAATAACAATGAAAATAGACATAGAATTTTATGTGTAAACCCAAATAGGGAAAAAACCACGGGGACCGAGTCCAGAAAGATCTCATTATGAAAAATAGGATTTACAATATTATTCTAGAAATCAACTATTCTAAAAAATATTCATTAAGAGAAAATCTACACTCTTAGATTTCACAATGTGCAAAAAGCACCCCACCTATTTTTCCCTCACTCTTTTTTTTTCACTCAAAATAATCCTCACTATTTTCTTCCTCCTTCTCTTCTTTTTCTTTCTCTCTACCTTTGGATGTAGAGAAGGGAAAATGAGATCCTTATTTATAAGGAAGGTTTGCCATAAACTGACAAACCTTCTTTCAAAGAAGGAGGCACCGAAAGGAGGAAAAAAACTCCTTTCACACCTTTAATGAGGTGTCCATTATCATAAAAAGGGACACAACTACCTCACAAATCTCTCCTTCCCGATTTATGATAAGGAAAGTCTAGTCCAGCTGAATTTCTATAGAATTTGCGCTTGCCACTTTGTAAAGTCTTTGTCATCATGTCTGAGCCATTTTCATTTGTGTGAATCTTCTCCAGATATACTTGCTTCGTGTCCAACACATCTCGTATCCAATGATACCTGATATCTATGTGTTTTGACTTCAAATGAAAGCTTGGATTCTTGCTCAAATGAATAGCACTTTGATTATCACAATGCAAGATGTATGTTTCTTGTTTTTGACCAATCTCTGTTAGAAATTTTTGCATCCACAAAATTTCTTTGCAGGCCTCTGTAGCTCTATAAACTCAACCTCCATTGTTGACAATGCAACTGATTTTTTCCACTTAGATTGCCATGAAATTGCTCCCCCTCCAAATGTAACCAAATACCATGATTTTGATTTTCTGGAGTCAATGTCTCCAGCGATATCTGCATCAGTATAGCCTACTAGCTAAGGCTCTTTACTACCGAAACACAAATTTAATTTAGAAGTACCTCTATGTACTTAAGAATCCACTTCACTACATTCCAATGTTCTTTGCCTAGATTTGATAGAAATTGACTAACTACTCCAACAAAATGTGAAATATCAGGTCTCATAAAATCCATACATCAAGCTGCCGACTGCAGAGGCATATATAATTTTTTGCATTTCTATTTTTTCCTTCTTTAGTGGAAGGACTATGTTCAGAAATAAGCTTGAAATGTTTGGCAAGTTGAGTACTGATTGGCTTTGCCTTATCCATATAGAATCGGCTGAGAATTTTCTTGATATATTTCTCCTGCGATAGCCATAATTTTTCATTTTTACTATCGCGAGTGAGACTTATCCGAAATATCTATTTTGCTGATCCTAACTCTTTCATGGTAAAAGACTTGTTAAGTTCTTTCTTTAACTTAATAATCTTTTCTTTGTTTGGGCCCATTATCAGCATATCGTCAACATAAAGTAGGAGGATTATAGATGTACCGTCTGTGAATCTTTTCATGAAGACACAAAGGTCTGAGAAAGTTTTCATGTATTCTTGATTAACCATGAAGGACTCAAATTTCTTGTACCATTTTCATAGGACTTGCTTTAATCCATACAAGCTCTTTTTCAATCTACATACAAGATGTTCCTCTCCTTCAAGGATAATTCTTTTGGTTGCTCCATATAGATCTCTTCTTCTAGTTCAACATGCAAGAAGGCATTCTTAACATTGAGTTGTTCGATCTCTAAGTTTAGACTTGAGGCTGATCTAAGTACCAACCGTATGGAAGACATTTTCACGACAGGTGAAAACATTTTCTCAAAGTCAATGTCTTTCTTTTGACCAAAGCCTTTCACGAACAATCGTGCATTATACCTTTGTTGTGAACTCTTGTCTCCAGCTTTGAGCCCTTATACCCATTTTTTCTTGAGTGCCTTTTGCCCCTTTAGATGCTGAACCAATTCGTATGTGTTGTTCTCATGCAATGATATCATCTCATCTTGTATTGCATCCAACAACTTTTTCTTATGTGGATGCTCCATAGCTTCCTCATAGCACTCGAATTCATCGTCATTAGTGATCATAGCATACTCGTTTACAGAGTATCTTTTCGATGGTCAATGATCTCTCATTAGCCTTCTTGGTTTGTGTTCTGCAATTGATTCAGGGGAAGTCTCTACTTCTCCTTGGTCAACGCTATCAATGGCTCGATCACCAGATTGTCCAGCATCTCCCCAAACAAAAGTTTATTTCACAAGATCAACTCTTACTAGATGCTCATCAGTGATCTCAACATCTTTCTTTGAGTCTTTAATAGTCTGATTTTCAAAGAAGACAATATCTCAGCTTTTGACAATCTTCTTGTCAACCAGATTCCA
Organism: Begonia loranthoides; assembly: GCA_022433065.1. Taxonomy (NCBI): domain Eukaryota; kingdom Viridiplantae; phylum Streptophyta; class Magnoliopsida; order Cucurbitales; family Begoniaceae; genus Begonia; species Begonia loranthoides. Next base: position 27,979,143 of record CM039478.1, read on the forward strand.
AAGCTTATATATGAATGCATCACTTTCATATCCAACGAATATGCATTCTTTAGCTTTGCTATCTAGCTTGAACTTCTCATCTTTGAGAATATGGACAAACACTATGCATCCAAACACCTTTAAATGCCTATAAGAGACGTATTTTTCAATCCATAGTCTGTTTGACACTTCTCCACTCAATGGTGATGATGGAGAAAAGTTGATGATATTTACTGTAGTCCTCATTGTTTTTTCCTAAAATGTTTTGGGAAGTTTTGAATGCTAACATGCACTGTATTTTCTCCACGATTGTTCTATTCATTCTTTCCACAACACCATTTTGTTGAGGAGTCTTTGGAATCGATCTTTTGTGTTTAATTCCGTGCATCTTCTAGTGTTCATCAAAGGATCCCATGTATTCACTACAATTGTCTGTGCGAATGCATTTCTAGTTTTTTGCTCTGTGAAAGCATGAAACTGTTTGAAAACGTTAAACACCTCATCTTTTGACTTGACTGCATAAACCCAAACTTTTCTTGAATGAATGTGACCATGTATTTGACACCACCTAATGTTTTCGTTGACAAGGAACCGCAGACATCTGAATAGATGAATTTTAATACATTTGGTTTGCTTAATTGATGATTTTCTGAAAGGAAGCTCTATGTTGTTTTACCACCAAACAATGAATACAACTTGGTAGAGCTTCATATCTATGATGTAACAGACTTTCTCCTTTGCCAAGCAATTGAAGTCCTTTTCCGCTCATATGACTGAGTCGTTTGTGCCGTAAGCGGTATTTTCTGATACTTCTTTCACAGTCACTTGAGTCACGTACAAACTAGATTCTTTATTTCCTCTCGCTACAACTAGCTAGCCTTTGCTGAGCTTCCATTTACTGCCAGTAAATTCGCTCTTCTATCCGACATTATCAAGAGCACCAATTGATATTAGATTTAGTCTAATATCTAGAACATGTTTGACATCTCTGAGCACCAACTCAAAGCCAGTGTTGGTTTGGATATAGATGTCACCTTTTCCAATTATTTTGGAAACGTGATTGTTTTCCTTTTTAATGATGCCAAAATTGCCCCAGGTGTAAGATGTAAAATACTCCACCTTTGAGGTAACATGATAAGATGAACCATAGTCACACACCCAACATGATTCATGAGTCATTGATGTGCCCCAAGGTCCCATCGCCTGAGCCGAGCCCAGGGGCACCTTTATATTCTAACTTTTATTTGTTTTGTAGGTGTTTCTTTTCTAGCCAATTTGGACGAAACAAAAAGGATTTGGTGCTTTTGGACTAGAAGATATCATGCTTATCAAAGAAGAAATTGTGGACTTAAATTTTTGCCGCGTGGAATCTGACCTCCGGGCATTCAAGTGCGTTTTTGTCAATCGGGATGATTTCTTCTCAACTTGGGTCCTTCACATCAAATGTAGCCAACAGCCAGGGCTTTCCAAATACATATTGGACGTGTTATTTTAGTATGGTTTGATACATCAAATGTGCCTTTTATAGAGACCAATTTACAAACTCGGACTTAGTGTTTAAGTTTTATTATTAAGGGTTATATTAGTCATTTGCTGCTAGGGTATTTTGGTCTTTGACATATTTTGTAAACAATAGGGTTTATGTACCCTCTTTTGCAGAAAGAAACCAGTTTTGATGAATTAGAAAAGAAATCCTTGTTGAAAGTGTGAGAACCGCGCGGACCTTCACTCTCTATGCCTTGTTTCTTTTTTGCCTTCTAGCAATCCTTTTTCATGTGGTCTATTTGGCCACAGTGATAGCACTTGACACCCTTTTTACTTCTTGGTTTTGACCTTCTCGACGTACTGGCTCTAAAAGCCCTACGTTCCTTTTATCTCCCTCCCATTACAGATATAGCCCACACAAAAAAATGCTCTTTGTTCTTTTATCCGCTTTCTTCTTCAAGAATTGCAGCTATAATATCATTTAACACCAATGTTTTCTTTGCATCACCATTGGCCAAATTTATAATAAGGTGATCATATGAATCAGACAAACTTTGAAGTAAAAGTTTTGTTCGTTCATTCTCGTTAATTTTGTGCTCCATTGTTATAAGTAGAGAAAATAACGTGTTGAGAGTATTGATGTGGTCCGTCACTAATGTCAACTCTGACATCCAAAGAGTATATAATTTTCTTTTCAAGAAAATTTTAGTATGCAATGACTTTGCCTCATATAATTTTGTCAACGTATCCCAGATTTGCTTAGCAGTTGTCATTTTTGAGATACTTGACAAAGTTCCATCTACTAGAGCGAGATGTAAACTGGCGATAACATCCCCATATGCTTTGATCCATTTTCGTCTTCAATGGTCGCCAGTCTATTGTCGATGGCCATAGCACAACCATCTTTCCGCAATAATGCCTCCATTTTTAATTTTCACCATGAGAAATTATTACCGTTGAATTTCTCAATTTCAACTCTTCCTACCATAATAACCAAGCTCTAATACAACTTGTTGGGAAAAATACGGATAATATGGAGAGTTGAAAATAATGCTCACTATAATCCGGATAATACTCTTTCTTTTCTCTCTCTCAAAATAATCCTCACTATTTTCTTCCTCCTTCTCTTCTTCTTCTTTCTCTCTACCTTTGGATGTATAGAAGGGAAAATGAGCTCCTTATTTATAGGGAAGGTTTACCATAAACTGATAAACCTTCTTTCAAAGAAAGAGGCACCGAAAGGAGGAAAAAAACTCCTTTCACACCTTTAATGAGGTGTGTCCCTCATCATAAAGAGGGACACACCTACCTCACAAAAATTTCTCAGCTATTGATAGGTCATCTAGCGATGGTTCTGAGGGTAACTACAATGATTCCACGACGAAGAACCAATAGAATTCTTTGACCATTTTACTCCCATATCAAACAAAATCAGTTCAACTACTTAATTTTCGACTAGAAAATGTCTTCCGTTTCCCTAGTTAGGCTCGTAGCCCACTCTAATCAGTGGCAATATCAACCTATAGAGCAATTACAAGAACCTGTTAAGGAAATTTGGAAAGACTGATTAATTTGAATCAAAAAACAAGAATCATCCTTATCGTTTTCCAGCGAAGGTGAAGAACATGAAACCTTAAGTTCATTGTAGAAATGGCAAAGAAGAAGAGGTGTTTATATTGGTAAAACACTAATAGAAGAAGAAGAGTAGCAACTTAATGGTTGAAAAGCTTGACGTAAAAAAAGAATAAGAAAATGGTAGGAAATTGAAGCTTGTTTGTGCGACTATTTCAATGAAGTAAGCGATCTAAAAAATGGAAGTGCGTCTTGAGAGACCATCGTTTACTAAGAAACTTGTTTGTTTTCTCGGAGGAAACCTGTAAACCGAGAAATATTTTTCTTCAAGAACTCCATAATTCAAATGTAAAACATAACCGAGATTAAGACACGTTAGCACTTAAAATTACCAAACTAGAAAAAGAAATTATAAAGGACAAATTTCTTATAGGATAAATAATAAAGTAAAACATAATTTTAGAGATTATATATATCTAAGAATTTAAACTAATTTTTAAACAAATCAAAGTTCAACATTTCAATTATCAGCAATTTGGATCATGTTATCAATTTTCCATTAATCTAACAACTGTTGACTCTATATTCCATTTAGTCATACATTTTGATGATTTCTAATCATTTTGACGATTTCTAATCATTTTGACGATGTCTAATTTGATTTCAAATTTTAAAGAATCTCTAATCCGACAATTTTGAACTATGTTAATCGTGCAATAGAGTTTGAAATTGAATTAGAAATCATCGGAGATGTTTGAAATCTAGTTAAAATGCATTATTAAATTAAAAATATGGTATAAAAATTTTGAATTTAATAGATAAATTGATGGAATGATCTAAATTAGTAATAACAGAAAGATTGAGGTATGATTTATTTAAAAAATAATTTAAGATCTTATCTTCAAATGACCTCAAACGTTAGAATCGAAATTATATTTTACCATAATAATAAAATACAAAATCCTCAAGTAAATTATGAAGTAAATATAATATTGGGTAATAATCAGTATTAACCTTGAAATATGAGGGTCTTTTTAACTGACACCTTGTACTTTTATTTTTCTTATCTAACACCTCAAAGTTTGAGGCATTAGCAACGGACACCTCACCGATGGGAGGTCTGGTAAATGATAGACATCAACGGTTCTGTGACCAAGTGTCCTTCTAAAATTAAATATCCATACTTCGACGACAAAGCAATGCCCCAGACTATGCGGGTATTGAAGATGGAAAAATATCTACTTTGAGGTAAAAAAATTTTCATAGGAGATAGGTCATCCTTTCGCAGTGGACCCGTACATGAAGTAGTTGTAGTCAATGAGTTACTTTCTGCAGCATAAAAAAAGTCCTATTGCAAGGACTTCTTTTTCGTAGCGGAAGACAAGTTGCAGAAATGGTATTTTCATTATGCTGCGGAAATGGTAATTTCAATCCACTGCAGAAAGGGTAATTTTTGCAGATAATATCAACTATTTAACAGACTGTCTAACAGTGAGGGTGTCTATTGCTAACGCCTCAAACTTTGAGTTGTTAGATAACAAAAATAAAAGTTCAAAGTGTAAGTGAAAAACACTCTCATACTTTAGGATTAATATCAATAATTACCCTATAATATTGGATCTATAAATCTACTTCTTGTGCTTCCAATGTAGGTTTAAAAAAAAAATATCTACTATTTAATTTTTTGGTACCTCAATCAAAATGAAATATGTAATGCTCCTTTTTATAAACCTTAATTTTCATAGTTATGACTACTTACTAGCGTATGGATGATTTGTCGATGAAGCCCATTTGAAAAGTTGGACACCACTTCACACACTCTTCCTCTAAGGAGTAAGAACATAAATGCTAATAAGAGAACTCACTCAACTTACAAGTGAGCCCAATCTTGTGATGTAACACACACAAGGTAACATTGGTCGTAACACGGCAAATAGTTTAAATAGGAATCACTCCAATTTTGAAATAAGTAAAAGCTTTCTATTATCAATCTTCACTGTCTAAATAGTTACAAGAGGCGACTTTTTAATAGCCAATTATAAACTAAGAAGAGTAAATAACTAAATAAGAATAGTATCACTAAATTGACTTATAGTATAAGCTTGTCTGATTCTTTACTTAGTAGTTACTAGGTAAATTAACTAAAAGATTATTTAATTCAATCTTCCTTTCCTTTTCTCCAAGCCTTGATGTATTTTGGTAGCTATTTCTTCTTGGTGCTTGGCCACTTGGATGGTTTCCATGTATAGACTTCTTTGGTCTCCAAGCATAGACACTTGGACTTTCCATAATATTTTGTCTCTGTTATGTGGGATTTTGACAAAGCAAAAAAAAACTCCAAATTTAAGAATCTAGCTCATTCTAGAAAGCTTACAAAGTTAGCTACAATCTTTATGAAGCACTCTTTGTGATATGATATTGTTCAGAATGCCAAAACTATCAAACACTTGTCAAAGGTCAGAAAGTAGACAGTTTTAGAAAGTCCATCAAATATTCTATGTTTGAACTTGAACTTCCACTTGTGCTTGACCTTGACTACCTCCATGATAAGATCTAAGTCCATCATATCATTTCCTTCCATAGTCTTCATAGAAACATGGCGATGCATTATGGCTCATTAAACTTGCAAGGTCTTCAAACTCCGTGAATGTAATGAGAAATCAAATATTGTTTGATGTAGCAAGCTGATAATATTAAGATTTCCATAAACCTTTTCGCATGCTTGAACGATAATTCAGATACTAGATTTCCATTCTTTGCCTTCGAATAATATAGACCACATTAATAATTACCATAAATAAGAACTTGAGAGCACCTTTAAGTATATGTGGCCATAGAGTAATTCCTTCATAATCTTCTTCCACAAGATAAGGGGATATGTCTTGGACTTTGAGATTTGCAATGGCTTCAAAATCTTCATGAATGAAATAAGGGAACAAATCTTGCTTTATGTAGTAGACCAATAATAGTAAGATGTTCACAAACCAACTTTCATATTTGAACAATACTTAGAAGTAGTGTAGAAACCTGCTTGTAATTCCATAGCTGCCATAAATATAACTTTGAGAATACCTTTGAGTATGTGTGGCGAAAGAACAATGCCTTCATAGAATCTTGAGTTTAGAATCTTGAGTTGCCTTTTCCTTGACATGGCTAATTAGGACCCCAACAAATGCTTTCATTATGAGTGATGTTCGAGCCCCATGAAGTGATACACAAGGCTTGCCATTCTTGGAAACATAATATTTGAATTGAAGTATTGACCACTAGTTTTGTCTTTCCTCTTTTGCACTTGATCATATAAGAATAATAATCCAGTAATTTATTCTTGGATAATGATGCACAAATAGGCAAGTAGTAATGGAAACTATGAGACAAACAATCATCAAACTTAACAAAGCCATCTTCATCCTTATTACCATAAAAGTCTTCCCAATAATCCAATCAATATAAAAAAATAACAAATCTTCCTCAAGATGTAACATGTTCCACTAATCCCAAAATAGTAATCAAATTCAAGAAAATCATTATTGTCCTTATTGCCATAAAGGCCTTGCCATAAAATCAAATCAATATCTACATCATCAAATATCAAGGATTTTCTCATGATGCAGTACATTCTTCTAGCCCTAAAATAGCAATTAAGTTCATCACCAAAATTAACCAAGATGAATAATAATCTACTATGCAAATCCATAAATAAACTTCTACCTACATTAAAGGGAACAAATTTGTCATAATGATTGCTATCTCCCATTGGTAACTTAGTACTCATATCATGCGACCATCAATCCAACCAATTTTAAGAATCCAAGTATTCAATACAACTAAGGGTGCATACCTCTTGGTCATAAGCATAGTAGTCTTTAATTGAGTTCCTTTCAATATCTCACATTCCATAAATGAGTGATAATTGGAACAATTGTTATGCATAAGCCACTTATCATAAAGTCTTGGTATTTCCAAAAACAAATGGCTTGTATTTATTGGCATCAAATCACAAAGCACTATGTTAGTAAAACTTCCAAAAAAATCAATTAAAGTTGGCTTGTTTACCTTGATGTCTTCCTGATGTGCCCCAAGTCCCGGAACTTGAGCCCGAGCCAGGGGTTCTTTTATTCTCTAACTTTTTATTTATTTTTCAGGTTTTTGAATCAAATAAACATCATTGGAGTTGGCAGTTGGGCTTATGGAGATTTTACAATCTTTGGGGAAAAATTGTGAGTTGTTTTCCGCCTAGATTCTGACCTCCGACAGTTCAAGTGGATTGTTGACAATTGCGATGATGTTTTTTCAACTTTTGTATTTCATACCAAATGTAGCCAACATCCTGAGGTTTCAAACTAGCTATTTAGGGTTGTATTTGGGCTCCATTTGTTATCTCAAATGTCTTTGTTTCAGAGAGCAAAACTCAGACTCGAATTTTATTGTTGTTGTTTTAAATTAAGGGTTTGTTTAGTCATTTGCTTCCTAGGGATATTTTAGTCCTTTTTATGTTTTTGTTGTAAAACCTTAGGGTTTTATATACCCTATTTTGAATTGAGGAAGTAGTTGATGATTGAATAGAAAATTGCTTCTCTTTGAAGAGGTACCCGCGGCCTCCCCCCTCCATTGAGCCAATTCCTTCCACTCCCCTTGCAAGGCGTTCTTGAAGCTTCTTTTCCTTGCAAATCTAGGGTTATTATCTCTTCCAATCCTTTATCCTTGCGGTGAAGATTGTGGTGTGGAGGTAAAAGAAAGTTTCCATCCTTGGAGAGTGTTTGCTTCCAAGCAAACCGCAAGTCGTCCCTCTTACTAGGAGGTGCACGGACTCCTTGCTGTTCTTCTCAATTCTTGAAGGTACTATTTGTTGTTTTCTGGTTATTTTGGGCATTTACAAGTTCTATTATGTGAGTATTAGTGTGGTGTTTGGTTGCTCATTCACGAAGTGTTAGTTGAGTATTTTTTTATGCTGAATCTCCTAAGCCGCTGAATCTGTTTTTATCTGTGGGTTGCTAGAAGTCTGAGTTACAGCGCTGTTTTTGGAACCTTAAGCTATTTTGATCAATTTTGTTTCTTCTGGAAAGTTGTTTATTTCTGAGTTAATTGACTACCCTCCAAATTTGGGGTTATTTCGCTGTATACATTACGAGTTATTGGCGTTTGATTACTGAAAGGTTTTTCTGTCCTGCTGAAACCCTAGTTTTGGGTTAATATTGATTTCGTCATATCTACTAATCCAAAGTGGTTTTTGTGACTATATTTTGACACAAGTTAGCTCAAAGTGTTAAATTGATATCCTCCAAATTCCAGCTAAAGCTTGCGCGGGAATTGGGAGTTATTGCTGTTTTAGTTTCACTTGTCGGCATTTCACAATTTTCTGGACAGATTCGAGTTTTGTGTTCTTAGTGATTCTTGGATCATAGCATTTGGTATTAGAGCCTAAGTTGGCTTCTTAGTGTAACTCTGTGATTGTGAATTTGCACTCTGAATTTGGTGAATTCGAACTCTTAGTTTGATGGCGAGAGGCTATGGATATGATGTGACTTGTAGCGAGAAAGAAAATGAGTTTCTAGCTTCTATTCCTTCATTCAGTGGTTCAAAATGGATCGAAGACTATTTAGATTGGGAAGAGGAGTTGGAAGAATTTTTTTTAACTCATGAATTTTCAGATCGTAGAAAAGTTAAAATTGCTTCTTTGAGACTTAAAGGAAAAGCTAGCCTTTGGTGGAGAAAAATAAATTCTGAGAGAAGAGAAGAGGGCAAAGAAGTTATAAGTTCATGGATATGGATGAAGAGATATTTGAGAAGCAAATATGCTATGGTCCTTATGAAGGCAGTCTCATCTTCTCTACGACCAATTCAATCCAAGAAGAGAGTTTCACAAAGGTAGTAAGCGCAAGTGTTAGACATCAAGGATTCCCTGCAACATATAGCCCAAAAACTCATGAGCTGCAAGACGAGTACATTAAAGCTTTTCAACCAACAATCCCATCTTGAAGAAGTTGAAGGACACATTTTTTTTTATGTTTATACATTGGCCATGAACATTGTGATCCTTGTTAATGTGCAACCAAAATTTGTAAGGGATGCCATACATTATTAATATCTCCCAGCAACTTCCTTTAACCAAAATCATCAAAAGTCATGGTAGCACAAATTCTCTCATCCATGAATAAAGACAAAACCATGTAGTTTTTTGGAGCATTGGATATGGAAAGTTTGCTCCTCTTGTGTTGTTATTGTCAAGGAGTCATCTTGGTCCTTTATATTTTTAGGTACTTGCTCTTCTAGACAATCCCCCTCCTTTATTTGAGATTCCGAAGATAGTGATGGTCCCTCTTGAGGTGTTGTAACTTCTTCTTCATTTTGCTCTTTTGCCTCAAGAGTTTCTCCTAATAACACATAATGAATTTGTGCTTGTAAAGTTAGAGTGCTTGATATACTTGCTTCAAGTCGTTGCATTATTACTTCAAACAAGGTGTTAAATTTATCAAGTTGAGATTGTTGACTTTTGGAAGATTTTTCATACCAAATGATGCATGTAACAACCTAGATTCTTGCTTGTCTTAAAAGTACGTTAAAATTTTAAGTTTTTACTAAACGATTAAAACGTTATTTAGAAAGCCTTCAACATTTAAAAATCAAAGTGCCAAAATTCGATCGTTACCAACTTATTAAAAATAGTCAATTAAATTGAAGAAAAACTATGATTAATAAATTTAACGAAAACATAATTTAAAACATTACTTAAAGCATTAATTTAAAATTCAAGGTTTGAGCTTTCAAATGAAGTCTACATAATTTCTCAAATAAATACTTGAATAAGGTTTAAAAGGGTGATTCAACGTTCGTAAAACAACTTGATGTTAGTCCTTACAAAATTACTCATTCCTTTGTCACTTGATGCCATACTACTACTCTGGTTGTGTATCCTCCGGATACGCCACAGGCTCCATGGGAATGGCCTCCTCCGCTACTCTTGGTACAACCATCTCATTACCTACACCAAAAGTAAGGACGTGAGCTTATGCTCAGTAAGGAAATGGGGGAAAACAATTATACATGCCTCTCCTTACTTCTTTTGGAATGGAGAGCCATCCAAACCAATCTTTCTTTACATTTGTTCATTTCGTTCTTTACTCATACTTTGAGCTACAGATTGGAGGACCTATATGGAATGATATAGTTGATCGGTCGTAACTGTTACTTGCAACATAGAACTCCCGTACCTGGTAAGGGAGGGGCTTCGACTAGATTACAGACTAGACCCGACTAGCCATCCACCCCCAACTCCCTTTTCTTCTCTTTTCTTTCGTGTTCTTATCATTTTTCCCTCACTCATGCATGTGAGGACCACCCCGAGGGGTACTCCCTACTTGGTTTCTATTAACGTGAATACATAAGGACACCAAAATTAAATAGTGCATTCATAGAAAGAAGATGACAGAAATCCCAATTCAATAATAAATGGCGGAAATTTAACAGAACAATAAGAGAAACATGTAAAAACAACATCCAGAGCATGCTATTTGGCAACGATATTAAGTATAACAGGCATTACGAAATTAGAATGTCATGCTCAAGGAGTAACAGTAGTCGATTCAATATGAAAAACCACAAGAGACATTAAATAAGTTAATGGGCATGCTTGAAGACTAATAGTAATTAATATGCGGAAATCGTAAATAGGAAGTTGACATTCTTTACAACAAATAATCAGAAAATCTGAAGATTTTACAAGTGATAGATTAACGTGCTTGAGATTTAGAAAAAAGGTTGATTTATATGCTAGTTAATGGAGAAAATACCAATGAACAAGCTTTTTAATAACCTTTGATAATAATGGCAAGAATAGATAATGTGCTAGAAGATTTAACGAAACTAGTCAAGCGAATCAGTTTAACTACATGTATATTTGCAGCAATAACCGATAGTGAATGATCGACCTGCTTTATAACATAATGACAATGAGGAATTTACATACTCATGCATTAGGCAACAATATAACTGCAGCACAGTAGAGATTTTCATGCTTCGTGTTATCCTTTGTTGGAGTTATTATGTCACAGACACAAAATTTAATATTGAGTTATCATGCATTAGCGTTATGTAACTGCCACAATATTAACAGCAGAGAAATGAATGTACATGCTACAATATTAATGGCAGAGGAATGAATACACAGGCTTTGGGATATAGCAGCAAGATTAGCAACAAAGAGTTTATTTGAACATGCTGCAATAACACAACAGACATGCTTCAAGTCACTATCGTAGTTTTGTATAGCAGAACAATATTTATAGCAAAGTTACATGCATCAAATTCTATGGCAGCAACATTGAGTTATATAGGAGTAATAATATCAGTAGCAACAAGCTATCATGCTTAGCAACGAAGTAACAATGGAGGATAGCGCTTAGAAATGAAATAACAATGGAGAATAATGAACAACACAATAACAGGGAATTATTTACCACAACAACATGGTATATGAACAAGTAATATGCAGTAAAGTGAAAACAACAGAGAGATATCACAGACTAAAACAACAGAAAAATGCTAACTCTTAGTTAAGTTCATCTCTGTATAACAGTTGCTAGGCACTATTCACGTCTTGTAAATTTCCTCTACTGACCTTGATAGGTTAACCATGAAAATACAACTACGGACAACCCAAGCTTAACATCCAGAACACATAGCCAAGTAACAAACACTCATTCAGATAAATGAGCATTTAAAGGCAACAATGAACAACAAGGAATCTAACGTAAGAACAACTCGAGAACTACAATAGAACACAACATACATCTGTTAACAGGGACAAATATTCCCACAAAAATTAAGAAAATCACACTCACACACACACACACATAATACTTGTGGGTAAGGCTTCCTCAAGCCAACGACTATCCAAATCCTTACTCTTGTAGACAAGCCTTCATGCAGACAACAGCTCACCCTCGACACTCCCAACAGCGACCCACCAAAATCCTTCCAGGAAGAACAATGAAGAAGAAGATGATGAAGAGTTGACGATGAAATAGGTCTCACCTTGATGACAATTCGTATGAGTGGTAGAGGAGGTGCATGAAACATCCTCTGCTAGTCGGGATCGTGGGAGTGAGGTCGAGTGGTATATGTTTCTATTGGTTGATTGTCATTTTCTCCTGATTTAAAATCAGTTCTGTCGCTGCTCTGTGACAATTGGGACGAGAGGGTGCGCCCCAATTCTGCCCGTACCGTCCAAATTCAAAATTTGGATGCGAAATGGCGTCTGAGTTATCATCCACGTGCATCTGAATTCGTCTAGAATTCTGACAGATTAAAACTCAAAACGTTTGCCTACATCTGCATCGTCCGAGATCGTCCGAAATCGTTCGGGATCGTTCGAAATCGTCCAGAATCTACACATATTCAAACTTGCAACTTCTGCCCGCGCCCACTGTCTTCCGAAATCGTTTGAATTCGTCTGAATTCTCAAGAGTTGTTCCATTCATTTTGCGGATGACACATCACGTCCATACGGTCGTTCGCATGCGTCCAAAAAGACCAAAATTCCATTTCCTTCACATTTTCAACTAGACTTTCATCCGAATTAATTCCCACGAAATCACAAGTCACCACTTAATGCGTATAGAGAACAGTTGCATCATGAAATTTTATATCCAAAGTTTGATTACATCGCTTAACAGGAAAAAGTTAGTATCGGGTTGTTACATTCTACCCCCTTACCAAAACTTTGGTCCCCAAAATTTGGCTACTTGAACAACTCGAAGTACATAGCTCTCATGTCATCTTCTTTTTCCAAAGTGGCCTCTTCGCGGCTGTGATTCTACGATAAGACCTTGACCAGCAAAATTCATTTGCATCGTAGCTCTTTCACTCTCGAATCAATGATTTAGACAGGCTTCTCATTGTAACTCAGATTGGGCTGAACCACGATATTATCATCAGAAGGAGTTAACATGGCTGCCTCAGCAAGACACTTCCTGAGCATAGATACGTGGAAGACGTTGTGCACACCTGCCATGGATTCCGGCAACTGTAGCTTGTATGCAACCAGTCCTACTCTCTTTGTAATCACAAGATCCCACATATCGAGAGTTGAGATTTCCCCTCTTACCGAACCGAACAATGCCTTGAGAGGAGATACCTTCAAGAACACGCTGTCCCCTTCTTCAAATTCTAGGGCCCGTTGTCAGTTGTCTGCATAGCACTTTTGGTGACTTTGTGCTGCTAGCATTCTCTGTTTGATCAGGGCGATGGACTCAGCCGTTCTCTATACTATCTTGGGGCCATAGAGTGTAGCTTCGCCAACTTCTTCCCAGTACAAGGGAGATTTGCACTTCCGCCCATACAGAGCTTCGTAAGGTGCCATACCTATGGTGGCTTGGAAACTGTTATTATATGCAAACTCGACCAACGGTAGGACTTTACTCCAAACAACTCAGAAGTCAAGAACACAAGCATGCAACTTATCCTCGAGCATTTGGATGGTTCTTTCACTTTGATCATCGGTCTGAGGATGGAACGCCGTGCTGAATTTCAAGTCGGTGCCCATAGCTTTGCTTAAACTCTTCTAGAATGCTGAAGTGAAGCGCTGTCCAGGCCTGATACAACAGAAATCGAAACACCACGAAGTCGGATGATTTCCTTGATGTATAAGTCGGCATACTGATTCATCTTATAAGTCATAGCCACTGGCAGGAAGTGTGATACCTTAGTTAATTGATCAACGATCACTCAGATGGCATTGTGACCCTTAGCTGTCTTGGGCAACCAGGTGATGAAATCCATGGTGACGTGCTCCCATTTCCACTTAGGAATGATAATGGTTGGAGCACCCCACCCGGTCACTAATGCTCGGCTTTAACTCGCTGGCCTCTATGGCATTGTGAAACAAATTCAACGATTTCGTACTTCATGTTCGGCCAATAGTAATGAGTTTTCAGGTCTTGGTACATCTTATTACATCCAAGATGTGCAGAGAAACTGAAAGAGTGGGCTTCTCATAAGATCTTTTGTCATACAATCGGATCATTTGCCACATATCATCGGTTTTTATACTTGATTATGTCATCTGCAGATATAGAGAAATCCCAATACTTCGGTAAAGTGGGATTTAATCTGAAGTCTTTACACGTATCATCGCCTAGTCGAGCTTCTCTTATTTGCTCGATAATAGATGACATCAAGGTCAGTTTTGCCAATATCACATCCAACTGTGCGGGGACCATTTGCATCTCGAGTTCCTGGAGGTCTTTCTACAATCTTGAAGGCATTCCCTCACATATCAGACTCATCACAGCCACCTTGCGACTGAGAGCATATGCAACGACATTGGCCTTTTCTGGATGGTGTTTAATCTCACAATTGTAGTCCTTTACGAATTCAAGCCACCACCGTTGTCGCATATTCAATTGCTTTTGGGTGAAGATGTACTTGAGACTCTTATGATAAGAATGGATCTCACAGCGTTGTCTATACAAGTAGTGTCTCCATACTTTGAGAGCAAAGACAACTGTCGGGAGCTCCAAATCGTGCATGGGGTAGTTCTGCGCATGGATCTTGAGCTGTCGAGATGCGTAGGCAATAACTCTCCCGTGCTGGATAAGAACCCCACCGAGTCCCCTCTTGGATGCATCACAGTAAATGCAATAATCACCATCCTCCGTGGGCAATGATAATACTGGGGTAGTGGTCAGTCTGTGCTTCAGTTCTTGAAAACTGTTCTCACACTCGCTGGACCACTAGAACCGGGCATTCTTCTTGGTCAGGCCAGTGAGCGGTAGAGCGATCTTTGAAAATTCATCAATGAAACGCCTATGGTAACCAACCAGTTGCAAAAAACTCCTCACTTCGCCCACATTTTTTGGCTGTGTCCAGTTCACCACTGCCTATATCTTTGCCGGGTCTATGGATATGCCTTCATCAAAAATCACATGGCCCAGAAAACCAACCCTGCTCAGCCAGAATTCACACTTAGAAAACTTCGCATGCAACTAATGCTGGCTTAGGATTGATAAGGTTACCCGTAGGTGTTCGCAGTGCTCCGCTTTCGATCGGGAATAGATCAAAATGTCGTCAATAAAGACGATAATAAATTTATCTAGAAAATCATGAAAGACTAGATTCATCAAGTCCATAAAAGCTGCCGGGATGTTGGTCAAACCAAAAGACATGACCAAGAACTCGTAATGTCCATACCACGTACGAAACGCAGTCTTCGATATATCCTCGAGCTTAACCTTCAACTGATAATATCCTGACCGAAAATCAATTTTTGAGAATACCATGTCACCGCTCAATTGGTCAAACATATCATAAATCTTGGGTAGTGGATACTTATTCTTGATGGTCACTTTATTTAGCTCCCTGTAATTTATGCACATTCTCAGGGTTCCGTCTTTCTTTTTGACAAATGATACTGGGGCGCCCCAAGGAGAAAAGCTGGGTCGAATAAACCCCTTGGCGGCCAGTTCCTCCAGTTGTGCCTTTAACTCTCGCAGTTTAGCAAGTACCATATGATATGGGTGCTTAGAAATAGGATTCGTACCAAGTTGCAAATTGATCTCGAATTCAATTTCGCAGTCTGGGGGCAGACGGGGAAGATCGTCGAGAAAGACATTCGGGAAATCACGCACCAATGCAACATCCTCCATTTTGACCTCAGTGACTGCCGTAGTGTCAATCACATTGATCAGAAATCTGTCGCACCCATTCTTTAGTAGTTTGTCTACTTTGAGTGCCGAGATGATAGCAAAATTTTCCTTCTCTTTAGTCCCACGAAAGGGGTGTCGCTCTCCACCCGGAGGATAAAAGTAGACCTTTTTCTTCTTACAGTCAGTAGTTGCATGATGTGCTGCCAGCCAATCCATCCCAATTATGACATCGTAAACTTTAATATCCATGATAATTAGATCGACCTGAAATAAAAGGTCGTGGATTTCCACTGCATAGTCTTTGAGCATTCCATTGGTAATCAGTCGGTCGCTGGAAGGTAGTACCACCCGATGTGTATAGTTCGTGCTGCCTGAGAAGCAATTTGCCAGCTCGCAGAACTTAGTGGAGATGAACGAGTGCATAGCATCCGAATCAAATAAGACGTATGCCGCACACTTATTTATGTAAATTGTCCCTATCGAGTTAAGTAAGTCATTTATCTTAAGGTAAAATCTCCTACTTTTCTAAGAAAAGAAACAATTATGAGTATGTATATGTGATTATTATTTAAGCAAAGCATATCTGCAACCATCGATGGCTGGTCGTCGCCCTCGGTCCCATACATGGCAAAGACTCGGGGGGTCGCTCCCCCTTGTCGGATCAGGCAGTGCCTGGCTATATGACCCGAATTTCTGCAAGCAAAGCACTTTTAGGACCTAGCCATGCATTCACCACGATGCATCTTTCATCATTTCGGGAAGGAAGGATATTTAGGAGTGTTGGTCACGGTTGTCGTGGGCCTTTTGTCTAGCCTCTGCTGCGTTTCGGCCCCTGCTGGGTGCTTGAGTCCCTGGGTTATGGAAGGACCCCTTTTTGATTGCTGGCTAGGATTAGACTTCCATACTTTCTGATTGGCCTCCCTTTGCCTGGCCGCTAAGAACTTCACCCCCTCTATTGCCAAAGCTCTAGATACCATCTTCGAATAAGTGATACCCTCGGTGCCAGCCCTGATAACTCCCTCTTGTATATCCTTTTTCAGCCCTCTAACAAAGTGCTGCACTTTACGCTCCTTGGCCCCACTGGATGTGGAGCGTAATGAGATAGGGCCTCGAATTGTTAAGCATACTCCGCCACAGTTCCCAACTAGCATATGCGCATGAACTCTATCTCCTTCTGCGTATGGATGGTGTTGTTGAAGTATTTTTTGTTGAACAGCTCTTTAAAATCATTCCAAGTGAGAACCGTTAAATCTCGTGAGGCCTTGGCCGTATCCCACCATAATCGGGCCTCGTGGCTCAAGTAGTACGCCACACACTTAACTTGCCTCACTGAACTCTGCGTAGGAAAACTTATCCTCCATGGAGCGTATTCACTCCTCGACCCCTGAAATATCAAATACATCGCCATTGAAGCAAGGCGGCTTGAATTTCTAGAACGTCTCCTACCCGGCATCCCTTTAGGGCGGCTTTAATTGCATATCTTGGTGGTTCCCATTACCATTTCCGTGGTCTTGACCCATAAAGCTCTCCATATAACAGAAATGCTGCTCCGTAAATTGGGTCTATTCCGCCATTTGTTGTGACTGTTGTCTATAATCTCTGCCAAGCGCTCTAGAGTCTCGTCCCGACCGTGATCCTCATGCTGATCGGGTGCCTGGGGTACATCTCCTACACCAATTCTACACTATGGTATAGTTAGTTTAAATGAGCATACCAAAAACATAAGGGGAAAAACTTATAGTCAGAGGGGCATTACCCGTCAAGTCTAGGTTATTCGTGGCGAAACGCACGAGTAGTAGTATGGCTCTAATACCAACTGTAACAACCCAAATTCTTGCTTGTCTTAAAAGTACGTTAAAATTTTAAGTTTTTGCTAAATGATTAAAACGTTATTTAGAAACCCTTCAACATTTAAAAATCAGAGTGCCGAAATTCGATCGTTACCAACTTACTAAAAACAGTCAATTAAATCGAGAAAAAACTATGATTAATAAATTTAGTGGAAATGTAATTTAAAACATTACTTAAAGGATTAATTTAAAATTCAAGGTTTGAGCTTTCAAATGAAGTTTACATAATGTCTCAAATAAGGTTTAAAAAGGGTGATTCAACGTTCGTAAAACAACTTGACGTTAGCCTTTACAAAATTACTCCTTCCTTTGTCACTTGATGCCATACTACTACTCTGGTTGTGTATCCTCCGAATAATCCACAGGCTCCACGGGAATGGCCTCCTCCGCTACTCTTGGTACAACCATCTCATTACCTACACCAAAAGTAAGGACGTGAGCTTACGATTAGTAAGGAAATTGGGGAAAACAATTATACATGCCTCTCTTTAATTCTTTTGGAATGGAGAGCCATCCAAACCAATCTTTCTTTACATTTGTTCATTTCGTTCTTTACTCATACTTTGAGCTACAGATTGGAGGACCTATATGGAATGATATAGTTGATCGGTCCTATTTGTTGCTTGCAACCTAGAACTCCCGTACCCGGTAAGGGAGGGGCATCGGCTAGATTACAGACTAGACCCGACTACCCATCCGCCCCCAACTCCCTTTTCGTGTTCTTATCCTTTTTCCCTCACTCACGCATGTGAGTACTACCCCGAGGGGTTACTCCCTACTTGGTTTCTATTAATGTGAATACATAAGGACACTAAAATTAAATAGCGCATCCATAGAAAGTAGATGACAGAAATCCCAATTCAATAATAAATGGTGGAAATTTAACAGAACAATAAGGGAAACATGTAAAAACAACATCCAGAGCATGCTATTTGGCAACGATATTAAGTATAACAGGCATTATGAAATTAGAATGTCATTCTCAATGTTTAACAATAGTCGATTCAATATGGAAAAGCACAAGAGACATTAAAAAAGTTAATGGGCATGCTTGAAGACTAATAGTAATTAATATGTGGAAATTGTAAATATGAAGTTGACATGCTTCAGAACAAATAATCAAAAAATCTGAAGATTTTAGAAGTAATAGATTAACGTGCTTGAGATTTAGAGAAAATGTTGATTTATATGCTAGTTAATGGAGAAAATACCAATCAACATGCTTTTTAATAATGTTTGATAATAATGGCAAGAATAGATAACGTGTAAGATTTAATGAAACTAGTCAAGCAAATCAGTTTAACAATATGTTTATTTGCAGGAAAAACCGATAGTGAATGATCGACCTGCTTTATAACATAATGATAGTGAGAAATTTACATACTCATGCATTATGCAACAATATAATGGCAACAACAATATTGTACAGTAGAGATTTTCATGCTTTGCGTTATCCTTCGTTGGAGTTATTATGTCGCAGCCACAAAATTTAATATTGAGTTATCATGCATCAGCGTTATGTAACTGCCACAATATTAACAGCAGAGAAATGAATGTACATTCTTCAACATTAATGGCAGGGGAATGAATGCAGATATAGTAGCAAGATTAGCAACAAAGAGTTTATTCGAACATGCTGCAATAACACAACAGACATGCTTCAAGTCACTACCGTAGTTTTGTATAGCAGAACAATATTTGTAGTAGAGTTACATGTGTCAAATTCTATGGCACCAACATTGAGTAATATAGCAGTAATAATATTAGTAGCAATAAGCTATCATGCTTAGCAACAAAGTAACAATGGAGGATAATGCTTAGAAATGAAATAACAATGGAGAATAATGTACAACATAATAACAGTACAAATTGTATTGTTGAAATTTGTGGTCGATCGTCCATTAGAGGGTGGTCGATCATGTTTTTTGGAAAATGTATGCATAGTAAATTTTAAGCTGTGTTGCGGTCGATCAACTAAAGAGTTTGGTCGATTGGGAATTCAAAATGTCGCCTAAAATTATAAGTGATGTTGTATTCTAATTGGATGAAAATGAGGCTAGAACTTCGAGGATGCACATGCGTTCCTCCACCTTGTGCTAGGGGTGGAATCGATTCGATTTGGTTCCATTTTTTGCCGAATTACAACCGAAACGAGTAGGTTCAGTTTTTTTTTGAAAAACCAAAACAGAACCACGGACAACAAAAAAACAAATTGAAAACCAAACCTCGATTTTGCTTATCATCGATTCAATTTTTCTTCGGTTTCGGTTTTCTTGTCTTTGAATTTTGGTTCTCTGTTCGGTTGTTCGGTTTTGTAGTCAGTTTGGAGTTCGACGTTCTCGGTTCGGTATTCTTGGCCAAAAATGCTGCGTGACAAATAGGTATCATCAAGGCCACAACAAGATGTTATTAAAGTCCACATGGACAATCTATACATTATAAAAGAAGAGTTAACCTATATACACTATGGAAGATTAGAAAATACAATACATTAGCCATCAAAAGAAGGAATATCAACTCCCACATGAATAACAATATTGGATATTCAACAACTTCATCAGAAAGGTTATGCCAATTATCATACAATAGCAAATCCAAGCCATAATAGACATTTCTAGACATCCTCCTTTTGTAGAACAAAAAATTCTAAACAACCATATTGACAAATCCATGTGGAAACACCATCGTGGCCTCAAACAAACAAAATCGAAGAATTTGTTTTAATGGTTAAGCTAAAATATAATAGAGGGCAAATCAAGAAATATATGACCAAACAATAATCATTACTCTAGTTCAAAAGACTTTTTTCCCAAACCATGCCATGCTTAAAAAGTTATGGACCACTTGTGCGGACCTAAGAATAATATTCCAACAATCAACACTACCTACCATTCCATTGAGAAGAGAGGTTTGTATCATAAAAGACAAACCATAAATTGAAAAATTAAGAGGGAGTCTAAGAACTTTGAAAGGAATTTTCTTTAATTAAGTATATAGAGCAAAGCATTGACGGGAACAAGAACCCACACAGTTGACAGTACTCACAGGTCAAAAGAGACTAGAGTAAACTAAATTAATGCATTTGAAAACAAAAACAAAAATCCAAGTGAGTGAAACTTCGACGAACCTGTGTGTATGAAGTTTGCTCTGTAAACTTACGAGTTCGAGTTCGAACTTGTGGGCTACACTAGAGACCGGAGTGGACGATTTGCTACGAACTTGTAGAGTGAGGACCGTGAGCTGCCAGGTATCGTCTATTCGCTCTATCGCATGTGACGGTAAAATTTGATTTAACGAATCATGATTTTTGTTGCAATATTTAAAGAGAGATTGAGATTAGAGAGTACAGAGTGTAGGGCAGTCGATAGTCAGTTCGATTTGGGATTTTTGAAGGAAACAAAGTACAGATTTTAGGATATAGTTTTGAGTTTTTTTTTTTTAAATATGGTCGGTTCAATTGGTTTTGTTTCGGTTTTACCAGTTTAGTCCACTCAAAACTAACAACCAAACCAAAACTTTCGGTTCGGTTGTACACAAAAAATTTATCCTTATCAAACCTAAATTGAACCAATAAAAAATGTTCGGTTTGGTTCGGTTACCCACTTCGAACCGAACCGATTTCCCCCCTACCTGGTGCTGGAGGGATGTGTGTTGCATGGAGATATAACGTCTCAAGCGGTGAAGGTCTTCAAGGAAGGAAGGAAAATTTTCAAGGAACTCACAAGTGTTCTCTATTTTCTCTCGGAGTATCTAGGTATTTAGAATTTCCTGTAAGGATTTTCTTATGAATTTTATGAATTATTTATGCAATTGTGTTACAAGAGAATGTAAGTGATGAAGGAAATAGGGTGCTTGGGTTTTGTTCCCTATTCTGATTATTGTTTAGTGGGCATTATAGAGGTCTTATATGTTGTGGAAGATGGTTGCCCTGTTGAAAAAGTTTATTTTGCTCTTAATTTCGGTTGCTGCTTTACTGAACCACGATGAGGATAACTCTCTGTTAAGCATATTATGTTTTATACTTCACCTACTGCTTGAAGAATATTGTATAATTTCTGAGTATCCTTGACTAGAACTATATATGCATGTTATCTAAAATAGTTTAATCAAGGAAATAGGTCTAAGAATTGGTGAATTTGGTTACTCATTGAGAAAATTGTGGTTAGTTTTGGTGATTGAGAAATTAGGGGAAGTCTTAGTTTTATGCATCCTAGGTATATATATATGAAATAGTTATTGATGGGGGGTTTTGTTAACTTTGAAGGTGTGAATACTCAAGAATATAAGCATAAGTGTTGAATTGCATGGAAGACCATAAGGTAAGTGATATTGTATGTTTGTGGCCTTTTGGCCTACTCCACAAGAGAATAGGAATTGTATGGTGATTGTGTTTAATAGATGTTATGTTATCTTGTTATTGCTCGAGGATGTATTGTTTAATGATTGCTTGATGTTTTGATGTTGTGTTTAATAGACTTTAAGTTAAACGATTATGATCATGCTTTGAGGTTGTATTGATGATATGCTGGAATATGCTAAGTTGTGTGCATTCATGCTCATGCATCATGGTTTTGAAAACGTTACGAAATGGTTTTATGCATTGTTTTGAAAATGATAAATGGGTGCTCATCCATACCAAGTTGATGTGTTTTGGGCTAGTGGTATGAGACGCTAGTCTAAAACAAGTCCGTGCGGGCTGATCACCCAAAGCGGACAACATTCATTTAGGTTCATTGGTTACCCATTGTATCACTAAATGTAAACGAAATAACAGAATAAATGTAAATAGGTGTGATGAGGTGTGGGTTCTTAAGTTGGCTGCCTTATGTGGGTCATTAGATGGTACTCTACTTATATGATGATATCTGCAATGCCTATATGGGTAATGGGAACTAAATGAAAATGGAAATAAACATAAATAGGCGTTGTCAGATGTGGGTTCTTGAGTTTGCTACCCCATGTGGATCATTAGGTGCTACTCTACCTTGTATGGTGACTTTTGCAATGCCTGTATGGGTAAGTGGAACTAAAGTTAGAGGTAAAGGTAAAGGAAAAATGGAAATGAAAACTGCATACTTATATATAAAGTTGCATAGCATTTGCATTGCATATTTTATATCTCTTACTGAATCTTAGGCTCATAGTTTAAGTCTTGTGATGGAGGTATGCATGGAATCAAGGATAGAAGCAATTGATGCAAGATTTGCGCGTTACGGATCTTGTGATTGGCTAGACTAAAGGTTAAAAGGAAATGAAAAGGTTTTTAAATTTATAAAATGTTTATTGTTTTAAGTTATGACATGTTTTGTAAGTTGTAAATGTTTTAATAAAAAGAATTTTATTTATGGTATTTTGTTTTATTAAGAAAAGTCTTATGCTCCACAATGATTTAGAAAAGAAAATGTGTTTGCTTTTCAAAGTTTTAAAGCGCATGAAAACTGGGTCGCTAAGTGAGTGGTTTGATCGACCACTGAGTGTGTAGTTTAAGGAAATAGAGCTTCTTGTTATTTGGCTGTTTATCATTTTTGGTAACGGTCGATCGGCAACATTACAGAGTCAAATTGAGGGAGTTGTGCAGATGATCCGTGAATGTGTAACGCCTCAAAATTTGAAACTTTTCTTTTATAAATACAGCGGAAGAGTTTTTGTTTCATACAATCCCCTTTCAAATCGCAGTGGAAGACTTTTGAACAAAAACATTTAAATTTACAATAAATAAACCTTTGCAATTTAAGACATTTACTAAAACATTTACAAAACCTTTTAATCGTTTCCTTACAAAAACATTTTTCTTAAATCTCCTTAGCCTAGCCAGACACAAGATCCGGCCGTGCAAATCCTTCATCAACTGTCCTTCACCTGTTTTCTGGTTTCTCATAGATACCTACATCACGGGTAAAACAATGAGCTTAATGCTCAGCAAGAAATAAGATGAAATGCAATGCTCATGCATGCTCATGCGATGCATTATAGAAAAGAACCTATCTTTTTTGGTATACCAAGAGAATGGATACATCCTATGGTCATGTGGCTAATCATCCCTCTGATGAGGAGATACATCCATTAGGGGTGTCACCACCAATGACCGTCACCATTCTCTTTTGTTTTCAAGCGTCGGAGATTTTTGTACAAGTGAAGAGGATACATCCTGTGGTCCATGTGGCTTAATCGTCACCCACTCCCTATGTGGGAAGGGAGACATCCATTTAGTGTGT
The DNA here is from genome assembly GCA_022433065.1 of Begonia loranthoides. NCBI lineage: Eukaryota > Viridiplantae > Streptophyta > Magnoliopsida > Cucurbitales > Begoniaceae > Begonia > Begonia loranthoides. The sequence continues at coordinate 28,002,888 of CM039478.1, forward strand.
CACCACCAATGAACCATCACCAAATGAAATATCTCGAATTTTTGTAGAGCTTAGCACAAGGCGTAATTGATAATTTTTTGGTGATAGGTACTAAGTTGGACAATTTACGATGTTGGTCAAAAGAAACATATTTGAAGAAGTGAATTGTAATACCTCAAATTATGTTATATTAATCCATGGATAATTGAAAGTGTTAGTAAAGAAAAGTATATTTGGAATTAGAAAGGATGACATCCAAACTGGGTTAGTGATTGTCAGTCAGTGAATTAGTAAGAGAAAATGCACTTGGATATAATAAGGTTGAAGGTATAAGAGCTGTAATATATTGGAGTATATTAAATTTAGTAAAGAATAAGATGGAGGAGGAATTATAGAATATTCCTTGATTATGGGGGGATAAATTTATGGATAGTTGGATAATTCAAGTGTTGGTCAAAGGGGTAAAAGGTATTTAGAAAATAGTGAATTATTATACTCGAGTTGTTGAGGATAATAAGACCATTAACAATTATGAGTATATTGAATCTAGGGTTGGTTTTGGATATGAGGTTTGCTTATGTGATACAAGAATAAATTGAAGAGTTAGAAAATGATAATTAGAGAGTACTCATACCCTCTAGATAATATTTGGCTGCTAGTGGTGTTCTGTAAGCTTATGTAGTTCAGATAAACGGTCGGGAATTCCATGCTAATATGATAATTATGGACATAAAGGGGTTCTATATTATTCTTGGCATGGACTGGCTAGCCCAAAACTAGGCAATTATTAATTGTTCAAGTTGAGAGATCTGCTTCCATCCTCTCGGTGGTGAACAACACATCTTTCGAGGAATCAAGGAGAGAACCAAGTTGGCGGTTATTTATGCACTTAAGGCAGATCAACTGATGAGACACAGATGCAAAGGATTCATAGTGAATATTATGAATACCAATGTCAAGTCTGAGACAAAGGTTGAAGATGTAATGGTGGTTTGTGACTTTCCAATGTTTTCCTGGATTATCTTCATGAACTACAACCTATTAGGGAGACTGAATTTGTAATAGATCTGCATCCTGGTACGGAACCAATTTAGAAAAATCCATACAAGATGGAACCCGTTGAATTGCGTGAATTGAAGACTCAGCTTGAGGAATTGATTAATAAAGGGTTCATTCGTCTGAGTTTCTCACCCTAGGGAGCTCTAGTCTTATTCATGAAAAAGAAGGATGGATCTTTATGGATGTGCATGGATTATCGAGAACTGAACAAAGTAACGATTAAAAATAGATACCCTTTGCTCGAATCGAAGATCTGTTCAACCAGCTACATGGTGCTTGTATATTTTTAAAAATTGACCTCGCTCGAGATATTATTAGTTGAGATTTAAGCAGGAAGACGTACCCAAGACGGCGTTTCGGACCAGATATGGCCACTATAAATTTTTGGTGATATCTTTTGGGCTGAAAAATGACCCTGCAGTTTTCATGGATTTGATGAATCGAATATTCAATGACTATTTGGACAAATTCATTATCGTCTTCATCGACGATATTCTTGTATATTCACAATATGAAGAAGAACACCATGAACACTTAAGAATCACCCTATCTATTCTGGAGTAGCACTAGCTTTACGCTAAGTATTCCAAGTGCAAATTCTGGCTTAAGGAAGTTACTTTCCTTGGCGACGTTATCTCTAAAGACGGTACTGTTGTGGACCCGGCGAAGATTCAGGCGACTGTTGAATGGGTACAGCCAAAAAGCATGGGCAATGTCAAGAGTTTTTTCGGATTAGCTGGTTATTATAGACAATTTATCAGCGGATTTTCAAAGATTGCTATGCCTCTCACCGGCTTGACCAAGAAAAATGTGAGATTCTGGTGGTTCGATGAATGAGAGGAGAGTTTTCTGGAGTTGAAACGTCGATTGACATCAGCACCTCTATTGACCCTCCCGGTAGACGAGGGTAATTTCTCTATATATTGTGATGCATCCAAGTGTGGATTCGGTGGTGTTCTGATGCAAAATGGAAAGGTGGTTGCCTATGCCTCGAGAAAACTTAAACTGCATGAGACTAATTACCCTACTCATGATCTCGAGCTCGCTGCTGTGGTCTTTACACTGAAAATCTGAAGACACTATCTTCATGAGCAACAGTGTGAGATCTTTACAGACCATAAAAGTTTGAAATATATATTCACACAGAAAGAGTTAAACATAAGGTAGAGGCGGTGGCTGGAATTTGTAAAAGATTATGACTGTGAAATAAAACACCAACTGGGAAAGGCAAACATCGTGGCTGACGCTCTAAGTAGGAAAGTTGCAGTGATGAGTATAATATGCAAAAAATGCTTGTGGGATTACAGAAAGATATGCGAAAGATAGATGTACAGTTAGCTCCTACAAAGTTGGCTGTTGTTTTATCAGCCTTGACACTAAAGCCTTCTATACTTGAAAGGATTAAGGAAGCTCAGCAGAAAGATGCCCACTGTGAAGACTTCAAGTTGAATCTGTCTCTACCTAAATTTCTAGACTATTCTGTATAAGTGGATGAAATTATAAAATTTAAAAACCAATGGTATGCGCCTGCTGACTCACAGTTACACTCGGACATATTGAAAGAAGCTCATTCATCAAGCTTTTCCATTCACCCTGGGTGTAATAAAATGTATAAGGATCTCAAGGTGCACTATTATTGGCCTGTGATGAAGTATGAATTGCCAACTATGTTGCATTGTGCCCAATATGTCAGCAGGTTAAGGCCAAACATCAACGACCAGGTGGGATGCTCCAACCAATGCCAGTACCCAAATGGAAATGGGAGCACATCGCAATGGATTTTGTTACTTGGTTACCAAAGACTGTAAAAGGTTACCCACTTTTTACTAGTACAAATGACTTACAAAATGAATCAGTTCACAGACTTATATGTTAAAGAAATTGTGCGACTGCATGGGGTCCCGGTGTTTATCATATCTGATTGGGATCCGTGATTCACATCTATGTTTTGGAAGAGCTTAAACATGACCATAGGTACCGAGTCAAAGTTTAGGACTGCCTCTCACCCACATACTGATGGCCAAAGTGAAAGAATGATCTAGATATTGGAAGATTTGCTACGTGCCTGTGTTCTGGAATTTCAAATTTGATGGGCAAGGATGTTACCGTTAGTTGAAGTGGCCTACAATAACAGTTTCCAATCAACTATTGATACGGCCTCCTTCTAAGCACTATATGGCAAGAAATGTAGGTTTCCTCTATACTCGAGTGAAGTTAATGAAGCTGAATTGTATGGGTCTGATATGATACAACAGACAGCCGAATCTATGGCCATCATCCGACAATGAATGTTGGTTGCTCAAAGCCGTCATAAGAGTTATGCTGACCACCGACGTAGAGACCTGGAGTTAATGTTGGAGGCCGAGTTTTTCTAAGGTGATCACCATTTAAGGGTGATATGTGGTTTGGACAGAAAGGAAAACTCAATGCACGATATATTGGCCCCTTTGTAATTACAAAAAGGTATGGTAAAGTGGCATACCAATTACAACTACCGGATGCCATGGTGGGAATGCATAACATATTTCACATATCAATGTTGAAGAAATGTTTTGGGGAGACCATTCAGATTGTGCCTCAAGAGCAGACTGATGTTCAAGCCAACTTTAGCTAAGAGGAAAGGCCGATTAAAATCCTGAACTCTAGAGTAAAGAAGCTTCGGAATAAGTAGATTCCGCTTGTCAAGGTGTTATGGCAAAACCAGTTGGCAGAAGAAGAAGCAACATGGGAAAGATGAGATGACATGGAAGATAAGTATCTGAAACTATTTACTTAGCCACATTTTGAGGACAAAATTTTGTTAAAGAGGGGTGATTGTAATGCCCGGATAAATCCTCCATGTATTAATTAAAAGATTTTATTCAATATTTTATGAATGAAGATATATTTTGTAATCATTAATTTGGGACTTGGTGTGGTGTAATTAAAGGAAGAAATGTTTTGGGAAATATTTAAGGGGAAAAGTTGTCACGGATTGTGTAATTTACACTTTTGGTTGATGCGAGGTCGAGTGTCTCGACCAAAAACGCATTCTGGTGACTCCTTACATTTTTGGTAGAGTCGAGGTCAAGATGTTGACATGGTGTCTCGACCTAAACGTGTTCCAGGTCACACTTAGGTTTTTTTATCACACTCCAGTCAACTAGCAGTCGAGTGCGGTCAAGAAGTGTTTGAATCTATCAAATTTATTTGACCTTTCGGTCGATAAGTGGTCGACTGGCAGTCGAGAAGGATTTGAATCTATTTGTATTTTTGGACATTTTAATTGACATACGGTCAAGGCTCGAACGTATTTCCTCGACCGAAAACAGAATTTTGGAGGAAACTTTGGGAATTCGGACGACACGCGGTTGAGGCTTGGACGCATTCCCTCAACAAAAAACCATTTTAAAATGAGAAAAACCCATTCTTTGTCTCTTATTCTTTCTATTTTCTCCAGATAATTCTCTCCTCGCCTGAGGGGATTCACCTCACCTATCCCTGCACAGTGTTGCCCACGTGGAGGTTGCACATTGGTTTGGGTGATCGTCACTTCCATCCTGGCTTCTGTAGAAGTCTGTGCCCTGCCCTCTCTCTCTCTCTCATCTATAAGTGAAGGTAAGTGTTCTAAACTTTTCCTCCTTCCACTGTGTATGCTGCAACTGAGTGAGGTAGAGTGGTGAATGTTGTTTTTGAGTTCTGAAAACGTGAGGTGAGCCCTGTTGTTGGAAAGTCTCCTAGGCGTGTTGCTGCACTAGTGAAAATTTCATGACTGTGAAGAATTGCTGAGGATTTGCTACTCAGCTAAAGGTAAGAATTGGGATGATGTAGTTGGCCAGAGGAGGCCCTACATCATGAGGTTTGCTTGATTTGTTGTGTTCTATTATGATTTGGTTTATGGCATTCTGAACCATGGAATAAGTGATAGAGGATGGTTCTATTTTCTGACTTCATATACCTGTTGATTAAGTGTTCCCACAACCTATTGGTAGATCAATAAATGTATTGTGAACTGCTCCAAGCACTATGCTTGTTTAAAAATTTATTTTCCTGATGTTGCAAGGGAATTATTCCGCTGATGAATGAGTGTTTAATTCTATCACTTATTAACATCAATATCCAGGGTCATGTAAGAGTTAGTGTAACTACTGTAAGATGTTTATTGCTGTTCTGGGATAGAGGAATTGAACTAGGTTAAGATTCATATTTAAAATATGAATTACAGGGAGTAGGGAGGAAGGTTAGTGACTGAATTTCTTTGCACTGCCATTTTAGACTTGGTTACTCTGCAATTTTTCCTAATTTCGTGAAATTCTTATTGTTAAGCTAGTATGCATAATTCGTTAACGATTAGCTTGTGGACTGTTACTTGTCATTTAGTAAGCGATTTTTTTCGGTGTAAGTTCATAATGTGCACATCTATATAAATGGTTAGTCGATTATCAGTATGTAAATTACTCCTAATAAATTAGTATTTGTACAAATTCATGTAATCAACATACGAGATATCCCTTTATAATTATGTGTTCTTTCTCATATCCTGTATATTGTTGTGTGATTTCTTTATATTCTCTGAAGTATATTTGACATCCATGCATCATCCTTAGGGCTTATAAAATTGTGAACATATTGCATGACATGCCTAATATACGTAAATAGCCATGTGGGGGTTCAGGAGAATTGGTGACTGTCCATCGGTGGTGACACCCCTAATGGGGTACCTACTCCCATGTAGGGAGCGGAGGTACGGTTTAGCGACATGGACTCCAGGGTTCATCCTTTCTCTTGTATGAAAATCCCCAATGTCTTCAACTAAAGAGTGCGGTGACGGTATGTGGTGACACCCCTAATGTTGTACCTCCTCGTCGGAGTTACGGTTAAGCCACACGACCATTGGACGTATCCGACTCTCGGTTTAACAGGAAAGATAAGGTTCTTTTTTGTAATACATTGCATGATCATGCATAGCATCTGCATTGCATTCAATTCTAATTCTTGCTGGGTGTTACGATCATTGTTTTCCCTGTGATGTAGGTGATCATTATGATGTTTGTGACATACCAGTTGAGGAGAAGGCATTTCAGGATGATGCCTTGGGTTATCAGCTGGGTTCGACCTGATGGTTGGGGCTCATTAAAATTAGTAAATGTTATTTGAATAACTGGCTTCCTATTTTGAATGTAGTAACCGTTTTGTAAGCATGAACTTTTGATGGAAAGACTTGAACTGTGTTTGGAAAACTTTTTATCTAATTTTGCTCGATTTACTCTGTCATGTTTTCAAACAAATTTATTTACTCTGATTTACAAGTCTATAATAAATTAAGCAAAAAACTTTATACCACGAATTTTAAAATATAGAAAAATGGCTTCAAATCAATGGGGTATTACAGTTATTACTATCACATAGGATAGAAACAAAACTGTTAGTAACAAATAGTGAGGAAATAGCTTCTACATGGTTTTGTTTAATATAACCTCTGCCAATTTAATAAGATATTAGTGGTAGTAATCAAGGGGTCCCTAAATTGTTAAATGCTACTGCTAGTAAATAATTAAGTCATAGAATTAAATGATTAATAAGAATATATCATGTTGCTTATAGTTCCACTATTTGGTTAGTTGCTGTGGGGAATATTATTAGGTTTTATATTACTTAATCAAGAAGGGTAATGTTATAGTTAAAGCGATGTTATGATAAGTAGTGGTTTGTGGATAAGAATCTGTGAGGTGTTGTTACTCTGTACATAGATGATAAGTTGAGGAAATAATTTAAGGAATATTGTCCTATATATTAGATGTAGAATTATTATTAATTTAATATGTGTCAATTATGAATAGGTTTCGTGAAGAACAATTTAAGTGTTAACTCATTAAAGCTAAGGACTCCAAGTAAGTAGTATTGCATGTGTTTTGTCCGAAAGGGCCTACATCACGAGAATTAGGGGGTGTTTGTTTGATGCTTGTATACTAGATGTATAGGTTATATTATAATTGAAAATGTATTGTTGAATGATTGCTTTTATGAATTATATGTTTATTAGATTTAAGTTCGTTATTTAGTTAGGAAATTGTGCACATTTTGAGGTTACGATAACAGACACAATAGATAGAATTGTATGCTTGCACTATTGTTCCTATTAAACATGAAAATGCAACTGTAATTGAATTAAACATAATAAATAAGCTCGTAAGGGTGAGTTCATAAATTGAATAGGATGCTTTCATCCAATGGGTGGGTGAGTTCGGATACTGAAGAGGTTGCTCTCACCCCAAACTGTAATAAACATGAAAACAAGCTCATTTGGGTGAGTTCGGAAACTGAAGAGGTTGCTCTCATCCAACAGGTGGGTGAGTTCAGAAACTAAAGAGTTTGCTCTCACCCCAAATTCTAAATAACCCATTTAGTGAGTTCGAAAACTGAATAGGTTGATCTCATTCAACAGGTGGGTGAGTTCGTAAAATGAAGAGGTTGCTCTCACTGAAAGAGATGTTTAAAGGACATAACAGACAGATAAAGAAAAACTCAACAGTAAAGGAAAACTCAACGGTAAAAGACAGATAAACAAAACTGAAAACTATATGTGTTTGAATATTATTGTATGAGCACGTTTTACTTTTATGCTACTTACTGCGCGTTAGGCTCATAGTCAGGTCCTGTGATGTAGTTATGCATGAGATCGAGGATTGAAGTATTGATGAGGCATTTGTTTGTTGTAGGCTTGGTGGCTGATTAAGCTAAAAGATTAAAGAAGAAATGTAGTGATTGGTAATAACGTTTTTTTGAAAAGTGAACATTTGTTATAGTATTTCATTTTCTTAAGAAGGTTTTCAAAGTGAGTTTAATTCTTTTGGTATTGTAGATACAAGTCTTCCGCTGTTGTAAATGTTTTAAAGTTTTACAGTATGACATGTTTTAAGTAATAAATGGTTTAACAAAAAGAAATTTATTTATGCTCTTCTTAATTAAGCTAGTTTTCAAATGAAAAGTCTTTCGCTAAGATTTTAAAAGAAAAAGTTTTCAAAATCATAAGTTTTAAATTGTAAGAATAACCGGGATGTTACACTAAATCTCCTGAACCCCTACATGCCTATTTATGTTTATTATGCATTTCATACAATATATGAACAATTTTATAAGTTCAAATTATAATGCATGGATGTAATGTATAGTTCACAAATATATATACATAATACAAAATGGAAACAAGATATAAAGTAGGGATATGCCAGTTCATGCTTAAGCTAAAACAATCCATTTCTATTATCTAGGATTTTCTCAACAATTCATAAGGCATAATTAAGAGAACTATCAATTAAATTAAACATTTGCTAATAGGGAAAAATTCGTAATTTATTTATAAGGAGTAATTCATATTTCAACCTCAAATGGGGCAATTTATGTTTTAACTTAAGAGGATAATTTATGCTTTAATCAATTAATGGAGAGTAAGTTACATATTAACTAACAGAGCACAAATTGATAGAGAGCAAGTATTTGACAGGAAGCAATTCATGCATGATTTTAACCGAGGGCAATTCTTTACTGCCCATTTTCCTCATCATCTATCATTGATAAGGTTAAATTCCTATTATTCATAGTAGATTAACAGTTGACAGCAAATGTCCAGGGCAGACCAACTTTACTGTAATAATCAATGTAACATTAAAACAACCATAAGTCTCAAGTAACTCGCTATGTAGCTTCACGACTAGTAGTGAGGCAATATTCAACAGACAAGAAGATTTCATGCGATTAACAATTCACAGTAGGTATCCAAAATTCGTACGTGAACTAGCTTCTCAATCCAACAGGATATGGCAGTGATAATCAATCCTACTAACAAGAGCAAATTAACATTTAATAGCAACAACCAAGGCAGTATTCAAACAAAAGACAGTCCCACGATGTAGGGCCTCCACTAGCCAACATATATCCCAATTCTTATCTTCAACAGCAAATCACTCCACAACACGTTCTGTAATACCCCGATCCTAATTTTTCTGTGTACGTTATGTAATTGTGTTTTTGGAAATAACATATATTACATGATGTGTTATTTCGTGTCAAATTATGATGTTTATTCATGGGAAAATATTTTGGGATTTGATTTAAGTGGGAAAAATGCAAGGAAAGGCTGTCCAGGGACTTTCGGACGCCTATGCGGACGAGGATGACTACGTCCGTATCGAATCTGTTCTTGTCTCGGGACTTTTGGACACGTCCAGACTTCTCCGGACGAGATGGGACTGTGTCCGCATCGACTCTGTCCAATTTATGGACACTTTCGGACGACACTGCGGACGCTGCAGACAAGGGGAAGCGTCGTCCTCATCAACTCTATGTAAATTATGGGCATTTTCAGACGATGCGGACGATGTTGCGGACGCCACGCCGCGTCCGTAAAACTATTCGGACGGTATGGATGAGAATGGGGACGCCATTTCTCATCCGAAACCTCAGATTTAGCCTGCAAAATTCTATACATGCGGACGACTGTGGACGTGGGTTAGTCGTCCGCACCAGTTTAAAATTTAGCAGATCTGCGAAAATTAAGGAATAAAAATCAGGCAACTCGATGTTTAGAGTTAATACTCACACTTTCGGCGAGAAAAGTCGCCCCTCCCATGCCTAGAGGCACGCCTGTCTGCCTAGGTGTCCAAGCTGTCCCTCTCCATCCAAATAAGCTCCCCATTTAAACCTCCAGGTATTTCCTTCTTCTTCCCCCTTGCTACGTTATTCATCGTCTCTTCTGTGAGCAATTTCCTCCGCCTGGATTGTAAGTGAGCTGGGAGTTGCTGTTAGTTCTTCAATACTAGGTAAGGAAGTGGTAGTCTTGGCCATCAAAGCCTACCCACAAGTAAAACGTGTGTGTGCGTTTAGTGTTTTGCTTAATTGTTATAGTTATAAGCTGTATACTCCTTGAACGTTTTATTTCTGCAAATTTCTTCCTAACTTATAGAACTCTGTAGTTACTTGTTCATTTACTTTGCTGCTTCATTTCAACGTTTGCTTTACTTTGCTAAGAATGTTATCTAAAGACAAGTATAGTGATGTGAAAACTGTGAATGAGGTATGAAGGTGAGAGGATAAGTCTTGCTATACTCTGTTTTACGTTTCAGTGTTTATTCAACCCTGTATCTACATTTAAATGTTTGCTCAAGAATTGATGTTAAGTTTGATGATGTTAACCCTACGTTTTCTGGTAGTATCCTGGATCGTTTACCTTCCATAGAGGCATGTTATTAGTTGCTCATTTATATCCTATATGTACTTCCTGTATAAAGCATGCTATTCATTATTTACTCCCTGTGTAAAGCATATCTTGCTGTCATTTGTGTTCTGTATAAAGTATGTTGTGCATTGTTTATTTCCAGTATTGCACATATTTAATTGCTGCCATTCACCTTTAAATAGCACGATCTGTAGTTTCATTTCTCTTGCATTACACATCTCCTTTAAGCCTATTTTTACTTGTTATACTTGCATGTTTAAATGTATGTTTCTACTGTTAAATTAGTCGTTGAAAAGTACGTTAAGATGTTCGTTTCCACAGTAATATTAGTTGTTAAGTAGAAGAATGTTTCGTTGTTCTCTCCATTATTAATCACCACTGTTTATTGCTGTCTATGGTCCTTAAACGAGCATGTTCCGTTATTTTGTTTCGTCATCTAAAAAGCATGCTCCACTGCTCTGTTTTTCATACTTTTGTTACTATAGATAACCGTTTAATATGCACGTTTTGCTGTTCCATTTTTAGTGGTTAATAAGCATGCTTCACTGTTCATTTTATTATTATTGCTATTGTTTACAGTCTTTGAACAAGCATGTCTTCGTGGTTTCGTTTTCGTTAATTCCTATTGCTATTGTTTTCATTTAAAAGCATGTTTCGTCGTTTCATTCAATTTTATTCGCTGTTGTTCCATGATTAATTTTATGTTAATTCCAAAGTATGTTAGCACGTTTTAAGTATAAAAAAATGCACTGTTATTTCACTGTTGTTCCGTAGATATATTTTAATCAATTTTGAAGCATGTTCATATGTTTTATTTGCTGATTAGTTCACTGTTATATTGTCGTTAATTTCTGCCAATTTCAAAGCATGATAGCACGTTTTTAATTGTTGTATTCACTGTTGATTTTGCTACTATTTTGTAAATGATTTCGTGAGTCTTCAAATATGTTCGAAGCATGTTAAAATAGTCAGTTCTTGTACTACCATGTTCTGTAAATTTAAGTTGTATTTCTTGTTTGAATCTCTTGCCTTACTAGTTATTTATTCGCATTCAATTTCCGTAATTCCATGTTAATTACTATTCCTTATGATTGTTCTTTCTATTGTTATGAACTGTTGCGATTCATTCCCTATGGTATTGTTACGTTATACTAATAGAAACAAATAGAGAGAACTACCTAGAGCCAAAAAGGGAGTATTAGGTACTCCGTGAGCACTCACAAACACAACATAAGGAAAAACAAATGAACGAAATGAAAGAACGATGATGAAACAATGATGAAATGAGAATTAAAGAACGGAAGAGCAATGCAGGTTTAATCAGGTAGCTGGCCAAGTCTCCTCCCTATTTGGGTATGGGACCAGCTACCCTAGGTGGTTAGTATCTGGTAGGCTACTCCTTATCCCTAGGGTTTCTTTAATTCAACTCGATGTACGAGTAACGAACGAACGCAACAGAACGTAAAGAAAAATTTGGTTTGGACCGGCATCTATTCCAAGAAAACTAAAGAGTGGTGTACATATATATATAATTGTTTTACCCCATTTCCTTTACCGGACCTCGTGCTCACGTCCTTACTTGTGGTGTAGGTAACAAGATAATAATACCGGGAGGAGAGGAGGAAGTCCTTCCCGTGGAGCTTGTGGCATATCCACAGGAAACATGACCGCAGTAGAGTGTGGCAAAGAAAGAAAGAATAAAAATGTATGTTTTGATTATGGGGTGAACATGAGTTGTAAAAATACTAAGTAGTTCCTTTATTTTGAGTGTGTGACATTTTAAACCCTGAACTTTAAATTATGAATATTTATGTTTTACGTTTCCGCTATGTTTTAATATTGTTTTGACTTCGACTATTTAAATGAGTTTTAATGAAAGTGTAGTAGCGACCTGGATTTTAGAAGGCGCACTCTGATATTTATTTTAAAATTTTAAATTTTACGCTATTTTTGAGAAAGTGTAAAAATCCGGGTCGTTGCACGTTCACCTCACAACCGCAACAACCATACGGAGCAACAACATACCCAGAAGATTTTCGAGACAAGAGCTCTCCCTTTTTGCACTTAACTCACGGAACACTTTGCACTCACAGGATGGAATACAACACCCTACCTTTCCTTCACTTCTTCTCTTGGTCGCAACTCGCAGTGTAGAGTCTAGAAGCATAACCAAACACCATCATCTTATAGATGAAGGAAGATCCACATGAAGGCTAGAGATTAATGGACAGTTGCCCAAACCAAGGGAGATGGTCCAATGTGAGAAGGCCGTGGAAAGTTGCTATCTTCTTAGGGAGGAAGAAAACAATTTTTTACTGGAGGAGAAGAAATGGCTAAAGGAAAACAGAGTTCTCGCTTTAAATTGATTTTTTGGTCAAAGTAGTCGTCCAAAATATTGACCGCACGACGACCTAATTTCAAAATTTTGCTTCAGTTTTGCATTTTCAATTGCACCTTGCAACCGTGTCCCGACGGATGATTCGACTGCAAAATCGATGAATTTGATAGGTGCGAAACATGATATTTTTTTTGTCGAACATCACATCCACAACATTGATCGCATTGCGTCTGAAACTACAAAATGTAGTTCAATGAACATTTCGGCAAAATTCTCCAACCCTAACTTCGACCGTGGTACGACCAAAAATGCAAGGAGTCACTCGTAATGCATTTTCGATCGAGATATTTGACCGAAACCACGACCTCAACCCAACAAAAAATGTAAAATACACAATCCTTAACAATTCTCTACTTTAAAAATTCCAAAAATATTTCTTCCCTCATTTACATTACATCAAGTCCCAAATTAATGATTACGAAACATATTTCCTTTTTATAAAATATTTGTTCATTCCATAAAATCTTTTACGTAGTACATGGAGGATTTATCTGGTCATTAAAATCTCCTCTTCATAACAAACTTTTGCCCTCAAAATTTCCTAAGTAAATAATTTCGGATACTTGGCATCCATGTCATCCTTCCTTTCTGACGTTACTTCTTCCGCTGTGTGATTTTGCCATAATACTTTGACGAGTAGGATTTGCTTATGCCAAAGTTCCATTATTCTAGAGTCTACAATTTGAATCGGTCTTTCCTCATAGCTCAAGTTGGCTTGAACTTCAATGTGTTCTTGATGTTTCACTTGAATTGTATCCCAAGGCATTTCTTCAACATCGATATGTTGAATACATTGTGCATGCCTGCCATGGTAGTTGGTAGTTGTAACCGATACGCCACTTTGCCAATCCTTTCTATGATTGTAAAGGGGCCAATATATCGCGGATTCTGTTTTCCTTTTAGTCCAAACCACATAACACCCTTGAAATTTGATAACTTTAGAACAACAAGGTCTCCAACATTGAATTTCATGTCCCGACAACGATGGTCAGCATAGCTTTTCTAGCGACTTTAAGCAACCAACATTCTTTGTCGGATGTTTGCCACTGATTCGGCTTTCTGTTGTATCATATTGAGGCCATAAAACTCAGATTCACTAACTTCACTCCAATATAGAGAGGACCTGCACTTCTTGCCATACAATGCTTCATAGGGTGTCATACCAATAGTCGCTTGAAAACTGTTATTGTAGGAAAATTCAACCAACGGTAGCATCTTTCCCCATCCAATTTGGAATCCAGTATGCAGGCACACAACATATCTTCCAATATTTGGATTGTATGTTCACTTTGGCCATGAGTCTATGGATGAAAGGCAGTACTAAAATTCAATTCTATGTCCATGGCCTTGTTCAAGCTCTTCAAGAACATAGATGTGAATCGCAGATCTCGATCAGACACGATGGAGACTGGAACACCATGTAGTCGCACAATTTCCCTAACATACAAGCATGAGATTTGATTCATTTTGTAGGTCATTTGTACTAGTAAGAAGTGGGCAACCTTGGTCAATCTGTCAACAATTACCCAAATTGCTTCATACCTTTTTGCTGTGCTTGGTAACCCAGTAATGAAATCCATTGTGATGTGCTTCCATTTCCATTTAGCTATTGGCATTGGTTGAAGCATTCCACCTGGTTGTTGATATTCGGCCGTCACCTGTTGAAATACATGGCACAGCGCAACATAATCAGCAATGTGGTACTTCATCACATGCCAATAATAGTGCACTTTAAGATCTTTATACATCTTATTACACTCGGGGTTGATGGAAAAACTTAAAGAATGAGCTTCCCTCAATATCGCCACTCGTAATAGTGAGTCCACAGGCACGTACCAACTATTTTTAAATTTAACTATCCCGTCTGCAGATATACAATAGTCATGAAACTCAAGTAGAGTCGAATTCAGCTTCAAATCTTTATATTGTGCATCTTTCTGTTGAGCTTCCTTAATTCTTTCAAGTATAGAGGGCTTTAGTGTCAACGCTGATAAAACATCCACCAACTGTGTAGGAGCCATCTGCACATCCAACATTCAAATGCCTTTCTGTAGTCCCACAAGCATCTCTTCACATATTATGCTCAATATTGCAACTTTCCTGCTTAGAGCGTTAGCCACAAAATTTGCCTTTTCGCAATGGTATTTGATCTCATAGTCATAATATTTACAAATTCTAGTAATCACCACTACCTCATGTTCAACTCTTTCTGCTTAAAGATATACTTCAAACTTTTATAGTCCATGAAGATCTCACAGTTGCCCATAAAGATAATGACTCCAGATTTTTAGTGTGAATACCACAACAGCGAGCTAAAGATCGTGAGTATGGTAGTTAGTCTTATGTGGTTCAAGTTGCCTTGAAGCATAGGTAATCACCTTTCCATTCTACATCAGTACCTCACCAAGTCCACTCTTGGATGCATCACAATAAATGTAGAAATTACCCTCTTCCACTGGTAGGTCCAATACAGGAGCTGATGTCAGCCAACATTTAAATTCTTGAAAACTCTCTTTGCATTCACTAGACCACCATAATCTTACATTTTTCTTAGTTAGACCGGTGAGAGGCATAGCAATTTTCAAAAATCCGCTTATGAATCATTTGTAATATCTAGCCAATCCAAGAAAACTTCTCTCATCATCCACAATTTTCGGTTGTACCCATTCGACAATTGCCTGAATCTTCGCTAGGTTCACAACAATGCCATCTTTAGAGATCACATGACCAAGGAAACTGACTTCACTTAGCTAGAATTCGCACTTGGAAAATTTAGCATAAAGTCAGTGTTGCTTTAGGATAGACAGGGTGATTCCTAAATGTTCACGATGCTTTTCTTCCGATTGAGAATATACAAGAATATCGTCGATAAAGATGATAGTGAACTTGTCTAGATAGTCTTCGTAAATTTGGTTCATCAAATCTATAACAGCCGCAGGTGCGTTGGTCAGCCCAAAAGACATCACCAGAAATTCATGGTGCCCATATCTGGTTCTAAACGCTGTATTGGGTATATTGTCTACTTTAACTCTCAACTGATAACACCCCAAAGGGAGGTCAACTTTTGAAAACATGTAGGCACCTGGTTGAATAGATCATCAATTCGAGGTAAAGGGTATCTATTTTTAATCATCACTTTGTTTGATTCTCGATAGTCTATGCACATCCTTAACAATCCATCCTTCTTTTTCATGAACAAAACCGGAGCTCCCCAAGGTGAGAAACTCGGAAGGATGAACCCTTTGTTGATTAATTCCTCGAGCTGGGCCTTTAACTCAAGCAATTCTTGTGGGTGCCATCAAGTATGGATTCTTTGAAATTGGCTCGGTGCCAGGATGTGAGTCTGTTACAAATTCAATCTGCCTACTAGGTGGCAGCCCTGGGAGATCATCCAGGAAACCCCCGAAATGTCATGATCCATTATAACATCCTTTACCTTTGTCCTAGGTTTGATTGTGGTGTTCACAATATTCACAAGGAATCCTTCACATCCGCGTTTCATTAGTTGATCTGCCTTGAGTGCATAAATAACTGCCAACTTGCCCTTTTACTTGATTCCTCAGAAGATGTGTTGTTCACCACCAAGAGGGTGGAAGCGGACCTCTCTTCTTGCACAATTTATAGTTCCTTGGTTTTGGGCTAACCAGTCCATTCCAAGAATGATATCAAACCCCTTTATGTCCATAGCAATTAGATTAGCATGGAATACATAACTTTTTATTTTAACTGCATATACCTCCAAAATACCACTAGTGATCCTATAATCTCCAGAAGGTAGGAGTACTCTATACCCACTCCTCGTAAGACTAAGGGGACAATTTGCTTTTGCGCAAAATTCGGTCGAGATGAATGAGTGAGTAGCCCTAGTGTCAAATAAGACGTCTGCGCAACATTATTAACTTATATAGTACCTAGGTTGATCAGAAAATTTATTTATTTAAATGTAGAAATTTCTAATGCTACGGGAGGATATTCCAATATCATAAAAGCATATAAGTAACAACTTCATAATATTTTGTGTACCTGATACGACTGCCGGTAGTTCCTCTTCTTCGTCATTCCCATATAATGAGAACACTCACAGAGCTACCTTACCTAATCCTCCTGTCAAAGTTGGACAATGTCTCGACACATGTCCTAGCTTCCCACATTTTAAACATCCACCAAAGCCTGCTCTGCACGGCCCGTAGTGACTCTTCTGACATTTAGGGCACTGGTTGGGTGGAGTAGTAGTTGCTTTAACCATGGGGCGCTTGCTATCCCCTGTTATATTTCCTTTCCTGATGGCCTCTTCACTCCACGGTTTATTGCTGGAGCACCTCGCTGCGGTAGGCTCTGGTTGTTCCACCAGACTCTCTGATTTATCTCCCCATATTTTGGCACTATTGACCCTACATCCTCAGCATCAAGTGCCCTAGCCACAATCTGCGCATATGAAATACCTCGTAAGCCAGTGAGTCTGACCCCCCCTATAAGATCTCTATTTTAGTCCTTGGAAAAAATGTTGGACCTTGTGCCCATTATTGGCCACCAAATGCAGAGCAAACCTAGACAATGCTTCAAATTTCTTAATGTATTCAGATATAGTCCCCGTCTGGCATTGTCGCATAAACTCCACTAGTTTCTGATTTTGGATCATATAATTGAAATATTTCTTGAAGAATAGTTCTTTGAAATCCTCCCACGTGAGAGTCTGGATGTTAAACATTGTCTTAATAGAATCCCACCAAAACTGAACATCATGGGTCAGTAAATAAGTAGCACACTTCACTTTCTCAGTTTCCCATATTTCGGCATACTCAAACATCTTTTCCAAAGATCGTATCCACTCTTCAGCTCCCATGACATCATAAATGTTGCCTTCAAAGTTGGGATGTTAATGTCGTTGGAACCTTTCCCAGCCAACTTCCACAGGAACTACAATGGCACAGGGATTCCCATTTCCATTACCACTTTCTCATTCCATAAATCTCTCCATAAATTGAGATTGTTGCACCATAAATTAAGACTGTTGTTCAACTACATCGGCAATATGGTTAAGGGCTTCATCTCTCTCATTAGGAATTGGTATATTGTTTCTTGCTCTTCTTGCCATTTTAGAGCTCTCTACAATTTCAAATTAGGGAATAATAAGTTTAAAGAAACAAATTTTAAATTTAAAAACTGAACTTATAGTTGAAGGAGTATCCCATGACGAGTCTTGCGTTACTAGCAGTCTACAAAACCACGGTTGACCTGGTTATGCTCTAATACCAACTGTAACGCCCCGATTTTTCTTACGTTTAAAAAGTGTGTGAAATTTAAAACTTTTTTTTTTATAAATATAGTGGAAGACTTTTTGTTTCATACAATCCTCTTTCAAATCGCAGTGGAAGACTTTTGAAAAAAACATTTAAATTTACAATTAATAAACCTTTGCAATTTAAGACGTTTACTAAAACATTTACAAAACCTTTTAATCGTTTCCTTACAAAATAATTTTTCCTTAAATCGTTTCCTTACAAAACATTTAATTCATCAACAGCCCTTCACTTGTTTTCCTATTTCTTGAACATACCTACATCACGGATAAAACAATGAGCTTAATGCTCAGCAAGAAATAGGATAAAATGTAATGCTCATGCTCATGTGTGTTCATGCAATGTGTTATAGAAAAGAACCTATCTTTTCTGGTATATCGAGAGAAAGGATACATCCTATGGTCATGTGGCTAACCATCACTCCGATGAGGAGATACATCCATTAGGGGTGTCACCACCAATGACCGTCACCATTCTCTTTTCTTTTCAAGCATTGGGGATTTCCGTACAAGAGAAGAGGATACATCGTATGGTCCATGTGGCTTAACCATCACCCGCTCCCTTGCGTGGGAGGGGATACATCCATTAGGAGTGTCACCAACAATGGACCGTCACCAAATCTACCGAACCGCCATAGGCCTATTTACGTTTATTATGCATGTCATACAATATGTCAACAATTTTATAAGCTCTAATTATGATGCATGGATGTCATGTATAGTTCACAAATATATA
Source organism: Begonia loranthoides (assembly GCA_022433065.1). Lineage (NCBI taxonomy): Eukaryota > Viridiplantae > Streptophyta > Magnoliopsida > Cucurbitales > Begoniaceae > Begonia > Begonia loranthoides. The sequence goes on from CM039478.1 coordinate 28,021,573, forward strand.
TACATAACACAAAAATTGAAACATGATATAAAAGTAGGGATATGATAGTTCATGCTTAAGCTAAAACAATCCATTTCTATTATCTAGTATTTTCCTAACAATTTATAAGGCATAATTAAGAGAACTATCAATTTAATTAAACATTTGCTAACAAGGAGAAATTCATAATTTATTTAGAAGAGTAATTCATATTTCAACCTCACATGGGACAGTTTATGTTTTAACTTTAGAGGATAATTTATGCTTTAATAAATTAATAGAGAGTAAGTTGTATATTAACTAAAAGAGCACAAATTGACAGAGAGCAAGTATTTGACAGGAAGCAATTCATGCATGATTTTAACCGAGGGCAATTCTTTACTGTCCATTTTGCTCATCATCTATCATTGATAGTGTTAAATTCCTATTATTCATAGTAGATTAACAGTTGACAACATATGTCCAGGGCCGACCAACTTTACCGTAATAATCAAAGTAACATTAAAACAACCATAAGTCTCAACTAACTTGCAATGTAGCTTCACAACTAGTAGTGATTGGCAATATTCAACAAACAAGAAGATTTCATGCTATTAACAATTCACAACAGGTATCACAAATTCCTACGTGAACTAGCTTCTCAATCCAACAGGAAATGACAGTGATAATCAATCCAACTAACAAGAGCATATTGACATTTAATAGCAACAACCAAGGCAGTATTCATATAAAAGACATTCCCGTGAGGTAAGGCCTCCATTGGCCAACATACATCCCAATTCTAACCTTCAATAGAATGTCACTCCACAGCACGTTCACCTCACAGCCGTAACAACCACACGGAGCAACAACACACCCAGAAGATTTCCATGACAGCAGCTCACCCTTTTTCCATTCAACTCATGAAACACTCTGCAATCATAGGATCGAATGCAACACCCTCACCTTACCTTCACTTCTTCTCTTGGTCGCAGCTTGCATTGCAGAGTCCAGAAGCATCACCCAACGCCTGATCTTATAGATGAAGGAAGACCCACGTGAAAGCCAAAGTTTGATGGACAGTTGCCCAAACCAAGGGAGATGGTCCAATGTGAGATGGCCAAGTGGAAAATTTGTTGTCTTCCCAGGGAGGAGGAAAACAATTTTTCACTACAGGAGAAGAAATGGTTGATGGAAAATAGAGTTCTCACTTTAAACTGGTTTTTCGGTCGATGGAGTCGTCTGAAACATTGACCGCACAACGACCAAATTTCTAAATTTTGCTTTAATTTTGCATTTTCGATCCCACCTTGCATCCACATCCTGACCGAAGATTCGACCACAAAATCGACAAATTTGACAGGTTCGAAACTTGATATTTTTCAGTCGCACATCACATCCGCAACCTTGACCATGTTGCGTCTGAAACTACAAAATGTAGTCTGATCAACATTTTGGCCAGATTCTCCGACCCTAACTCTGACCGTGGTATGACTAAAAACTGCAAGGAGTCACTTGTAATGCATTTTTGGTCGAGATATTCGACCGAAACCACGACCTCAACGCGATTGAAAAATGTAAAATACACAATCTGTAACAATTCTCCACTTTAAAAATTCCAAAAATATTTCTTCCCTCATTTTCATTGCATCAAGTCCCAAATTAATGATTACGAAACATATTTTCTTGTTATAAAATATTTGTTCATTCCATAAAATCTTTTACATAATACATGTAGGATTTATCCGGGCATTATAGAACGATCGAGATTTGAATCAGATTTGTGCAGTTCGTGTTTAGCGGTTGATGGACTACAGGTCCACTCTATCATCAATCAAGCTTCCAATAATTTTATGGAAGTATTCAAGATCAAACATAAGTGGAAGTTCAAGAACAATTATAGAATATTTGATGGACTTCACAAATATGTCTACTTTCTAACCTTTGACTTGTATTTGACAGTTTTGGCATTTGGAACGATTTAATATCAAAACGTGTTCTTCATAAAAATTGTACTTGATTTCCTAAGCTTTCTAGAATTGGCTAGATCATTAAAATTAGAGTCTGTTTACTATGTCAAAAGCCCACAGAACAAATAGCAAATATTATGCAAAGCCCAAGTGTTAAAGCTTGGAGACCTAGGAAAGTCAATACATGGAAACCATCCAAGTGGCTGAACTCAAGAAGGAAAACCTGGCAAAAGACTTTAAGACTTGGAGAAGAAGAAAGAAAGAATTAAATAAATAATCTATAAGTTAATTAGCCTAGTAACTATTAAGTACAGTATCAGCCAAGTTTGTATTATATAGCCAATTTAGTGATATTTTGCTTATTTAGTTTTATTAGTCTTTAGTTTGTAATTAAGCTATTTATAGCCACCTTATGTAAGAGTTTAGGCAGGTGAAATTGAATAGAAAATTCCTTTGTTTTATTTTTGAAATTGAAGTGATTCTTCTTTCAAACCTTTGGTGAGTTACATACAAAGTTTCCCTTGTGTGCTTTGCCTCACAAGATTGAACTTACTTTGTGAGTTGAGTGAGTTCTCTTATCAGCATCTGTACTCTTACTTCTTGAAGGAAGAGTGTGTGAAGATGTGTCCAACTTTCAAGAAGAGTTTCAGTGGCAAAGATATCTATATGAGAGTTCCAAGTGTCACCACTTGTTATTTCTAGTCAATTGGCTTCTTCAGTGTATATTTCCAAATCCATGAAGTTTTTTATTATTATATTTCGAAGAGTTATACTTCATTCATCAAAAGAGGCATGTGCCAAATTTTAGATCAAAAGCTTCTAAAATGAGGGAGATATCACTTCCTAAAGTCAGTCTTTCGATAAAAGAGGATTTACAACAAAGTATAGAAAGTATAGCCGACCGGTCGATCACCTTCTCCTCTGCCAACCAACTGCTCACCAAATTGCTCATCTCTGTAATATTTGTCATTGTTCGTGACCAACTACCCCTACTACTGCGATAACTGCGAACGATCAAAACTGTGAATTTGTGGTCAAACTCCTTCTTGCCTGATCAGCCGCTTTTTCATCCGCCTAGAACTTTTGGTTGTTCAACACTTCATCAACAAGCGACCACTCACAGATAGCTCACCACTTCTTTTCAAGTCATCATTCACAGGTTATATTTTACCCCCTTCAGCTAGTGCATCAGCGGTCGATCAAGTAGGATAAGCAGTCGTTCGACTTCCATACTGATTCTTAAGTTGGTGATTGGTGGTCGATCATGTGAAGATGTTGATCGACCTATTTTATTGAAAATGTATAGAGTTCATTTTTAAGTTGTGTTCCGGTCGATCACCCGAGGAATTTCATTGACCGATAATGCAAAGGGTCACTTGGGATGAGTTGCGATGTCATGTTTTTATTGGATGAAGGAGTTGATTACCCAGCAGTGGTTGCCTAAGTGTTCGCCACTTCTTGTTTAGGGTTGGCTGGAGACGGAATTGAAGTTTATATAAAGAGGAAAGAACCATGAGAAGTGAGAGAGAAGTTTGAAAGGAAGAGAGGAAGCTAAAAGGAAGAGACCAAGAGGGAAAGAGGGAGAAAATCTTGAGTGAGAAAGGAGAGGAGAAAGAAGGTCTGAGGAAGAAGAAGAGAAAGAGATATAAGAAAAGAAGAAGAAGCTTGAAGAGGTAGAAGGCTAAGGTTTTTTTTCAGGGTAGGTTGAGTTTATTCATGGTTTTAGGGATATAGTGATTAACCTATAGATGATTTAAGTTATAGATAAGTTATGTTTAGCATTTACTTATATTGATTGGTATGTTCTAGGTATTAAAGATAAAAAAGAAAGTTGAGGACACTTGCAAGATTTTATGCTAATGAATTGAGTTAAGAGATGTGCATGTGTTTGACCATTAGGGTCTATATGACAAGATACTAGGTTTTAAAATTGTCGGTATTGTTGTTTGATATTGTTGTTTATGTTTACATGTGATTAGTTATAGGAAATATATAAGCTTCGTATTGACATGGTTAAAGAATAAGATGTTGATTGTTAATGACATGATAAATGAAAGAAATGTAAAATGTTGTTGTGATGAATTGTGTAAATGATAATGGGCATTGTATGATTCATATGCTTTTCATGCATCATGGTTATAATGAAAATGCACATAAATGTTTTTATGCATTGTAATGAAAATGATAAATGGGTGCCCATCTGTACTATGTGGACGTGTTCTGGGCTACTGGTATAGGACGTTGGCCCAAGGACAATATTGTGCGGGCCAAATTCACCCAAAGTGGACAACATTCATTTGGCCTCTATGGTTACCCCTTGTATCATTAAATGTACATGAAATGAAATGAATAAACACAAATAGGTGTTTGGAGGTAATAGAAATCAACAATGGTCCTGTTTGGGAGAATCCCTAATGGATGTATCTCATCCCTCATCGAGATTGAGTGATGGGTTAGCCCTACATGGACCATAGGATATATCTTTTCTCTTGGGCTAATAATCTTTGATGTTTGGACGGATAAGTGGAATGTAAATTGAAAGACATAAAAGATAGGTTCTTTTTTTAAACGGATTACATGTGCATAGGGTAAGCATAAGCATACATTAGTCATTCATTCTATCTCTTGTTGAACACTAGGCTCATAGTTTAAGTCTTGTGATGTAAGTAAGTGTGAAGGAAAAGAAGGAAAGGAGCAGTTGATGGAGGATTTACATGTTGCGGATCTTGTGGCTGGCTAAGCTAAAGGGTAAAGGAAAAAGGAAAAATATAAATGTTTTAATTGATGAAATGTTTATGGTTTTGAATTTATAACATTTTTTGTAAACTCCATGGTGTTAAAGAAAGAAATTTATTTATTGTATTCTCAAATGTGTTTCATTATGAAAAGTCTTCTGCTATGCTAAGTTTTATAAAAGAAAAAGTGCTTTGAATCTCGACATTCTAAAGTAAAGGAAAAATGGGTCGCTTCAATATGGTATCAGAGCTCCTTGGTTTTAAAATTGGTTCTATAGACTACCTACTTGGACAAGTCTCAGCGTGGAAATAGTTCGATGACTTTAAGTATATTGAGTGTCAATTTGATTTATATGTTGTTTTTGTCATTGGTTGATAATTGATTGATTAGCAAAGATTATGCATGATTTATAGAGTTGTTTTGATTATTATTTAGCATTGATGGGGTTGAAAAATTTATGTATAGATTAGAGAGATAAGTATATTATGTTGTTTATGTTATGTTATGAAGGGCTTAAGGTAAATGATAGAGCTATTAGTTAGAGAAAGAGAATTTAAGGATTATAGGCTAAGCAAATTTTGAGAGCAAAATTCATGTAACAGGGGAGGATTGTAATACAACGAATTCTTGTATTGTGTATATGATGTTATGGTGATGTTCAGGATAATTAGAGTATATTGTATGATAATGGTATTGATTTCGTGATTGGTGATTTAGGGTTTTAAGAGTATGTGGATTATATATATATTTTTTAGTAAGATTAGCAGGGAAGTGGTCGTTCAGTGAGTGGTTTGATCAACCACTGAGTGTGTAGTTTAAGGAAACAGAGCTTTCTATTATTTGGCGATTGATCATCTTTGTTAGCGGTCGATCGACAACATTACAGAATCGGATTGAGGAAGTTTTTGTTATAGTTTTCCTTTTTCCTTTACCTTTTAGCCTAGCCAGCCACAAGATCTACAACGCGTAAACCCTCCGTCAACTGCTCTTTTCTTTCTTTACCTTCGCACTTACCTACACCACAAGACTTAAACTATGAGCCTAACGCTTAGCAACATTACAAATATTTGCCAACGAAAAAATCTTTTCCTTAGTCTGTGTTAGATTAAGGACAAAGTGTGTTCTTTGATAATTGATGAGGGAAGCTGCACATATGTGGCATCTATGAAGTTAGTAGAGAAGCTTGGTCTTGACAGGACGTTACACACCTCACCATACAAACTAGGATGGCTAAATCAATGAGTAAATGTTTGTCTCCAAAAAAGCTCAGGTTACTTTTACCATTGGGAATTATGTTGATGAAACACTATGTGATGTGGCACCTACGTGTGCAAGCCATCTTCTACTTAGAAGGATGTGGCAATTCGATACAAGGGCTTCCCATGACGGCAACTCCAATTATTATACATTCAAGAGGGGTGAAAGAACTATAAGGCTCGATACTCTACAACCAGATCAAATTAAGAAGGATTACGAGGAGAAGAAAAAAAGAAAGAAAAAAGCTACTTTACTTATGTTTGGAAGTCAGCCACTAGAATATCCACCTTGTAAGATCAAGCACCAAAAGAAGAAGATGATGTTAACAATCAATGCACCAAGACAAAGGTAATCCTTCCTAACAGAGTTAAATGCCAAAATTTTTGGATTTTGTTACATTAAAAGGCTGTATATAGATGACAAAGGCTCTTGTCATTAGGAAAATTTATGCACTAATTAGTCAAAAGGTGGCTATGAACTTATAGAAAATGTCTTTTTGGGAGATGGCAAACTTAGTGTTTCAACATGCGGGTTCTTGGAATTCAGGGTGAATGATGTTCATGGTGGAAGTTTAGCCAACTACTTGGGCAAAGAGAGATTATATGAAACAATGAGAGGGTTAATCTTGGGACCACAAATGCGTAAAGAAGTTCCTAAGATTGTAGACAAGTGCTTCCATTTTAAAGGGTCCAAAAAGGTGATTTCTATTCATGATATGGTGGGAAATACAATTGGAGGGAGGAAAGAGGCTCAAGCTAAAGTTATGGACCTTAGAGAGGAGGAACATGCTGAAGAAGAAAGGGGAGAGTGTAACATCCCATTTATTATTTCAATTTAAAACTCATAATTTTCGACAACTTTTTCTTTTAAAATCACAGTGGAAAACTTTTTATTTGAAAACTAACTTAGATAAGAATTGCATAAATAAATTCCTTTTCGTTAAACCATTTATCACTTAAACACTCATACTGTAAAACCTTAAAACATTGCAACAGCGGAAGACTTGTATTTCGAATAGTTAAAGAATTTAACATCATTAGAAAATCTACTTAATGTAACAAAACACATAGCAAAATCATTATTTTCAAACATTACATCTCTTCTTTAAATCTTTTTAGCCTAACCAACCGCCAAGCCCACAATGCACAAATGTCTCATCAACTGCTACTATCTTTGATCCTTTGCATACCTACGTCATAGAAGGAATAATGAGCCTATTGCCCAGTAAGGAATATAATCATGACATGCAACTATAACTTCTATGACCATTTGCAATGTAAGTGATATGAATAATCATACAAGGCATTACAGAAGAGAGACGTATCTCTTTTGGAAGCCAAAAGTGAGATACACCTAGGGTCATGGAGGTATATCCATCAGGGGTGTTCCACAAGCTGGTATCACACTCCTTGTTAAAGACGTTGGGAATTTTAGAACAGGAGAAGGATGAACCCAGATTCCATGTAGATAACTCCTACCACATCGTTCCCTATATGGGAGCATTCTACCGTATGGAATGTCACTGGTCATCTCAAACCCTCACACGCCTATTTACATATATTTTTATTATGTAACGCAGTATGTAAGCGGGTTTATAAATCCTAGAATGATGCATGTATGTCAATATGTGAATCCTCTAAACACTTAAACAATAACAATAACAAGCTAGACAATTTCTTAGCAATAATAAAACAGGCAGTTTCCTATATGTAGAAGTCAATTTGTTGTAGGAAATATAACTTATTAATAGGAACTCAATTTCCAACATAGATGTTATAATCGATAATCAGTTCAGAATATCTTCTCTTAACAGATAATGAAAACCAACAGGTCAATGAGTAATTTTCATATCCGTGACATAACATGTTCACCAATCCAACAATCCATAGCATTTTCTCTTTCCAGATTGAAAGCCAATTGTTCAACAGAGAGTTAGGGATAATCCAACAATCCATAGCATTTCTCTTGATAACAAAATCAAAGCAGTTGATAGTTTAAACAATATGGTGGCAGTTCAACTCAAATCCATGCTTCCCAATATTCACGACAGTTTAGAAAATATGTTGGTAGTTCAACTCAATTCCATGCTTTCCACATTTGATAATAGACTCAAGAAATTAACATAATAGAATTATACAGCAAGCTAACATAGCCGCGGCCTCCCCCTCCCCTTAGCGTTGTCCTCCTCCATCACCCAACCAAGGGTTTCTTGAAGCTTCTCAACCTTGCAATCCTTGGGATATTGTCTCTTCCAATCATTTATCTTCGAGGTAAAGATTGTAGAGTGGAGATAAAAGAAGATTCCAACCTTGGAGAGTGTTGGTTTTTGGCCAACCACAAAGTCGCCCCTCTAACTAGGAGGTCCACGGACTCCATTGAAGTTACTCTTGTTTCTTGAAGATTTTGTTGTTCTTTTTGGTTCCTGGATATTTCAATGTTAGGGTGAATGTTTGCCTATTCTCGCTTGAAGGAATGTTGATAGATTATTGATTGAAGAAGGTTTTAGTTGGATTATTGTTGTAGTGCTGAATCTGTTTTTATTGCTGGGTTGTTGTTGTCCCTAAATGTGGTATCTTTTCGAGGCTTTTATGTCATTTATCTCTATTTGGTGTCTTCTGGTGATTTATTCAAGATTGAGTCAGGGAGCTACCTTCCAAATTTGAGCTTCGTTTGATGTATGTAACTCGAGTTATTCCGTTTTGAATAATCGCTGGTAAATCTGCCCTGTCAAACCCTAAGTGTTGGAACCTTTGTATTCGAAGCATAACTTCTGAACCAGAATAGATTTCTTTATGATATTTTGACACGATTATTGTCATTGTATTGAGACCATCCCTGCCAAGTTCGAGTTCAAGCTCACGCATATTTTGGAAGTTAATTGATTGACTATTGTTAATTCGTCGGTTTACAGTTTTTTCAGGACAGATTTCTTTAAGGCTCTCTATTTGTTTCTTGGAGCCTATCATTTGGTATCAGAGCCGATTCACGTTGCTGCTATTATTTGTCTTACAAGGCTGATTATGAGTACTAGGAGTGGTGCTCAATATCATAATCCACGGGAGATGAGAGACGGTTCGGGTGCACCTCCACCCGAGGGAAATCAAGAACCAACCGAGCCTTCAATGAGGGAGATGTTCGAAATGATTATGAAATTACAGCAACAAATTGGTTCCTCCAATAATGATCATGTATGGGGTCCTAGAACTTCGAGACCTAGAAGGAGGATTAGTACTTCAAATGATTCTAGAGGACGTCATGCTAGCTTATATGATGAAGAATGGGAAGACCCTGAGGATTCGGATTTACCGAGTCCTAGAAGAAGATCAAATAGTAATCAAGAATAGGCAAAAATTCACCCTAACATTGAAATATCCAGGAACCAAAAAGAACAACAAAATCTTCAAGAATCAAGAGTAACTTCAATGGAGTCCGCGGACCTCCTATTGAGAGGGGCGACTTTGTGGTTGGCCGAAAACCAACACTCTCCAAGGTTGGAATCTTCTTTTATCTCCACTCTACAATCTTTACCTCGAAGATAAATGATTGGAAGAGACAATATCCCAAGGATTGCAAGGTTGAAAAGCTTCAAGAAACCCTTGCTTGGGTGATGGAGGAGGACGGCGCTAAGGGGAGGGGGAGGCCGTGGCTATGTTTCTTCAAAGAAACAAATTTCTCTTCAATTCAAAAAACTCCCTCCAATCTTCCAAGGGAGGGTACTTAACCCTAAGGTTTACAAAATGGGTCAAAAGACCAAAATACCCTTAATGAAGAAAATTCGGCATGAGGGTGCGGTTTTCATGCAAACCGCACACCTCTCTAGCATCTCACAACACAATAAAAGAAAACCAAATAAAATTGTTGTTCAAAATAATGTTTCTACTAAATCCAAACAAGACCTTAAATAACATTTGTAGTCTTCACATCAACACACTTCATGGCTATGTGGAATTCGGCTTAGGTTGGTGGAGCACCATCCCAAGAGATCAAATGAAAAGGAACTCCTTTATCGTCTTGTGATACATCTTTCAAAGAATTCCACATCTTGGTATTTCCTGCAAAATAGAAGCTAGTTAGGAAAGCAATGAGTTTCCTGGCTCGACTCCGTGTGATAGGGCCTTGGGGCACATCAGTCTCCCTTGGCCAACAATTCCAAATTCTTACCTGCACTTCCCTTCACTTCACGGTTGGACAGCAAGAGTAACACACACACGCTCACCACGGTTGCAGCACATAGGCTAGCAATGAAGAGTTTAGCTCTGTTTCAATCTGTCATCCCATCGATTTAAAGGCAGCAGAGAATTGGAGAAACTGGACGTTTGCCCATTTCAATGGAGGAGGTCCAATAAGCAACTGCTGCGTGGAAAGCCCACCAGAGGAGGAGCTGGAGGAACCAACTCCGGTTTGGTTCAGCATGAACATACGGGTCACGATTCATCCCCAAACGTTCACGCCATCCCAGCTGAAGCAAATCCATGCCCACATTTTACCAATTCAGACTGCTGCGATACCCAATTCAGACGGTCATCGAAACACAAATTGTCGACTTACCATTGCCAAGAGTTCGCAGTACCGTCAAGAGTTCCATTCTCGAGCCCTAACCGCGGCAACCAGCCGTCCACCGAGCCGCGACCAATAGACCATGGCAGAGGAGCACCCGCTGAACGACGAGACCTACCGACGCACCTACACCCACCGGCCAGTGCACCAAGCCCGAGCCCCACCGAGCTCTCTCTCCTTCTCTCTCACGTCACCTTCACCTCTCCTGTTTCTCTATCTCGAACTCTGTCTCTCTCACTCTCAAATGGTCGAAGGCCAATTTAGTTCAAATCAAACCAAACCGAACCAGCGGGTTGGTTCTCCATCCCTCAACTAACCAATTCACTTAACCATTTCCCTTAATTACTTAATTATTTTCCTATTTATTTCATTTTCCTTAATTAATTATTCCAATTAAAATCCTTATTTATTTTTCATAATTTATAATCTAACAATTACGTCTTTGGTAATACCCTGATAATTATTCGACAAATTCAAATATCCCCAATTACTTTCCAATTTATCCTTTTTAATTTCTGATATAAAATTTGGGGTATTACAGTGGATCTGTAGTGGAAAGTAAGAGCAAGTGGAGCGAATTCGCAACGAAAAGATGTATCCACTATAAACAGTGTTTTTGTGAAAGCAAAGGCCTTTGTGGCAAGAAACATATCCATAGAATGGATGAAAGATTGATTGTTGGATGAAAAGAGTGGAATGAGAAACGTCTGTTGTGGAAAAGAAGGTTTTCTAATGACGTGGATCCACGGCAGAAAGGTGGAGTAAGTGGAGCAAATCTGTAGCTGTCGTTTTGGAAAGATGTGTAACATCGCATTTCTGTTTAACTTACCAATAAAATTTTTCTTTTTAAAACTTTATTCAAAAAAGCTTGAAGGCAAATATCAGAGTAAATAAGTGCGAAAAAAACATGAAATCGTTCTTTAAAAAACAAAACAACATTGTCAACATATCTTAAAACCAAACTATCTCAAAGTCTTGGACATAATTAAATACTTTTATTCCATCTGTGAGCCATAACCACTAGGTCATCACGCGCCAGGTAACACAAGCCCTCGTTGCATCATACTTCCTCCACATACACATCATTTGGATTACACTCATTACCTACATCACAGGAGAGATAATGAGCCTAATGCCTAGTAAGAGATATAAATGAAATGCAAAATGTTTATGTTGACTCTATGCACATGTTTGTCATATCAGAAAGGAACCTATGCCTTTTGTTTCAACTAACATCTCACTCTCAATCAGAATGTTGGAGATATTTCCCACAGAGAGACAGATACATCCTTAGGATCTAGCCTAGATAGAACAGGTCACTCAATCCCTACGTGGAAAGAGATACATCATCTTATAGTTCTCCCAAGCATCACTATCACTAAACTTCCCAACCTCCAATATCTATTTACATACATTACATTCATTATTATCCCGTGCAATGCATGATATGTAGCCCTAACTGACATGCCTATATGATATCACATAGTAGTTCATATAATACTAGAAAAGAATACGATTCAATAACCATTGAAGCATGAATCATTCAACAAAGCAACTGTAATCAATCTTATGCATGTTGTAACTATCATATTAATAACACAGAAATTCTACAAGATCATCATTACCACCAACTGTAACACCCCGACCCTTTTTAAGTTGGACACTTGTTGGGGTATTACCAATGACGTACTTGTAAGATTATAAATTAAGGAATTAATGAGGATTTATTGGGATTAATTAGATTTATTTGAAATTAGGGGAAGAATTAGTGAAAGATAATCAAGTGGATTAATTAATGAAGGAATTTAGAAGAGAGGAGGTGAGTGAACCGGTTCATAGGGTGAACCAGTTTGAACAAAATTAATGAATGGCCTTTGCCCATTTGCTGAGAGAGAACAAACGAGAGAAAGGGAGAGATGAAGAGGCAGATGGGGAACGAGCGCCGATGAGCTTCGTCGCTGGGCAACGTGGGCAAGCTCCAACATGCGCGACATCCAGGCGTGCGGCTGCGAGCGGTGAAGAATGGCGACGTCATTCGCGGGAGTCTAGGTCTCGGGATCGAATTCTGCCGGCAACAATTTGCGGCTTCGACCGAGGTGTTGTTGAGGTAAGCTCAGTCGTTCTTCCTCCTCCTTTGCTTTTGGTTAATCAGAAGTTGGTAGGGGCAATTCTTGGGCAGGCATTTTTGTGAGGGAGCGTCAGCTGGAACTAAGGGTCTGTGTTGGACGGGCTGAAGGCCTTGGTCCAGCTTCCTATTGGGATTGAACCAGCCCATCTGTGGCTTGTTCTTGTTGCGCTAGAAATTGATAGAATGAGCGTGTTGGAGGCATGGTAGTGGCCTAGGTTAGGGAATGGTGAGGAGTAGGGTATGGCCCATGGCATGGTGGGGGAGCACTTATGATTGATTGAAATATGGGGGGGAGGCTGGCAGAGGAGTTTGCTTTCTGGCTCGATGAGAATGAAGGGAAGCAGAGAATGAAAGGCACTGGAATTTTGGGTGAAATAGCTGAGAAGTTTGTCGGAGTGTGGGGTAAGGATTGGGTGTGTCTGGCCCTCTAACCCCTACCCACAAGTGTGTGCGTGAGTTGAGGTTATTGTTGGTGGATTTTTGTCGTTAGCTTTCTCTGTATTGGTTGATTCTACTGCTGTTAATTTCTACAAATTATATGCTAATTGTTGAGTTCTGCCTATGACTTATTTGTGTTGGTTCCTGCATTTCATTTGCATGTTGCTAAATTCTTGCACTATCGATTCCCTTGGTAGATATGCTAATATTATTGTCTATTTATTCGTTATTAGCTTTGTGGTATTCTTTTAGTGTTCATTAAACCTGCTGCGATACAACTTTCAGTGTTTGCAGCAAATAAAAATAAAAAAACTCCAAGGAGTCTGCACATCTCCAATGAGAGAGGGGGCGACTTGCTCGGCCTTACCAAATCAGAAGACACTCTCCAAGGGGATGTTGCTTCTTCTACCTCCACACCACAATGAACCACCACAAGAAGGGAATGGCTTGGAAGAGGTAGCAATGATCAACTCGTCCAAGAAACAACTAGAAGGGCTGAGTTGATGTAGAGGATGAAATGGCCTAATGGAGAGGGAGGGCTCCCACGGGTCTTCACACCAAGGGAATAACATGGGTTTTTTTAATTTCTTCAAAAGTCCCCTTCCTCTTCATTAGGGAAGGCTAAATAGCTCCCTAATGACTGTTCAAAATAAATTACAAAAATGCCCTAAAAGGAAATGACAAAAGTGACCCCAAATAATAAATCACAAAATAAGTCCGAGGTTGGTTTTTTTTATCTCTGTAAATGGAACGTTTGACATACCAAAGAAACCCCAAATATAACTCCAAATACCTCTTTGGAAATCTATAGACGTCGGATACAAACCTTATGAAGAATGTTGTTTCATTTGACATCATTCTGGTCTATAAAAACATCAAATACTCCACCATGGTTGGATTGTAGGCAGACTTGTAACGTCTACCATTTCTTCTATAATTTTGCTTCCAAGTAAGTGCAAGCTTAGGTGTCTCTTTATCCTCATGCTTTGGTTCATCTTCAAGATTCTTTAGCTTATTCCAATCTACAAAATAACAACTTATTAATTAAACAAGAAGCCTTATGGCTCAGGTTTTGGTGGAGGGTCTTGGGGTACATCATTATACCACCTTTCTAGAATGAGTGACAGATGATTCCCTAAGTGACCATCCCTTTTCACTGGTGACATTTTCACATGGAAAACAATGTTGGCATATTTTACGAGTATAGTTGTCTATGTATACAACGAGTTTTAATAAAGCCATATCGAGGGCCATGAGCCAGATTTATAAAATGGTAAAGATGTTTTAAATGTTTAAAAATCCATGTACGTTAAATGAGAAGCATAAAATTGTTTTCAAAAGAGGAAGAAAATAGTTTTAGCATGCATTGTATTTAATATAAATTTCCCTATTGAGTTAGTCACTCACCCCTTAGACTAAACTTTTCCCCAGGTTAGGGTGTAGGTTCAGTGCACAGGTCTTTGCGTGTGGTAGCTAAGTGAAGCTGGAGTTCCTGGATGAGTGTTTCGATCTCTCCGTGGATGGGTGGAGGTTCGACGGTTCAATCCCTTTGTCCCGGGTATGTTGGGATTTTAGTTTTGGTGTTGTTTGATTTAATTCCTGCATAGTACTTTCATTTTTATGCTATCATGTATCTAGTTGATCACTCTATGGATCCCAACCTATGAGATTTGGGTTTGATATTATTCCCGTTAAGTCTTCCACATAAAAATTTACACCTTGGACTGGGTAACAGGGTTCTCTTCGAAAATCGGGTTGCTTGACCCGACGGTTCTGTTCGGCCCTCCTTCGGGTTGTGACAGTAAGATTATGTGATTTTTGGATGAAAGAAGAACAGTGAGGAAAGGTGGAGTTTAAGCTTTCTAGGTAGTTCATATTTCGAGTTTTTTAGTAAGCAAAGCTTGCTTATGCTATTCTTTGTATGATTCTGTTGTTGATGAGTGGGTTTCTTGAGTTTGGTTATTGCTTGTGAAATATATATAGTGACATGATGTTGCTTGCGGTTTTGTTCAATAAGCATGTGGGTACACTGTTTTGTTGGTTGTGTTTGTTCTACAACTCTTTTAATTTGATAAACTATGTCTATTAGATGAAATATTAAGAGGGAAGCATGAAAATGTTGATGTATCTTTTATTGAATGTATTAGAAAATGATTATGCTAAGTCGTTAGAAAATAAGTTCTTTATTATAGTTTCTTGTTGTACTAAGAATTAGGAGTAGTATGGGAATAGTCACTGTTGTTATTGTTTGGATGCCATGATAAGGAGACAATTTGAGAGATATGATTTTGCATATTGGTTGATGATGGTAACTGTTAGGATTGGAAGTATAATGCATGTTAGATGAAATTAAGGTTCTGTAATATGAAAAAAGCTACGGTTGAACATTGGATGGACTCTTTGGCATGGGTGAGGTGTCATTAAATAGATTATAAGTTTAAGAAATAACTTAAGGAATATTATCGTATGTATATATCAGTTGTAGAATTTCTATTAATTTAATATGTTTAATTATGAATAGGTTTTGTGAAGGAAAATTTAAGTGTTAACTCATTAAAGCTAAGGACTCCAAGTAAGTAGTATTGCATGTGTTTTGTCCGAAAGGGCCTACATCAAGGGAATTAGGAGGTGTTTGTTTGATGTTTCTTGACATGATATATAGGTTATGTTATATTTGGGAAATGTATTGCTGAATGATTGCTTGTATGAATTGTATGTTTATTAGAGTTAAGTTCAGTTTCTTAGTTAGAGATAAATCACGTTTGAGGATACGATACATGAACATGTTAGATGTAGATAGAATTGTATGCTTGCATCGTTGTTCCTAATGCACACGAAAATACAAACGTAACTGAATTGTGAATAAACGAGGAAACAAACCCGTGCTAGTAAGTTCGGATACTGAGGAGCTTGCTCTCATTCAATGGGTGGGTGAGTTCAGATACTGAAGAGGTTACTCTCACCCAACTGCGAATAAACGTAATTATAAATTGTTAGCTTTTACGTGAGTTCGAAGATTGAAGAGGTTGCTCTCATGTGGGAACGAATCACAAAATAAATAACAATAAAAGACAAATAAGTAAAAGAATACAGAGGGAATAGCTTGAGTTTGTTAGTTTCTTCTTGATTGATGTGGAAACAAACCGACTAACGATTAGTGAGGCCATTAGCGTTGATGTGCATGGCTGCTAGTGCATTCTCGATTGATATCGGAACCGATTGTTGTGCATTTATGTGTACAACTGCTAGCAAATCTTTCAGTTGATGTTGTAGCTGCTTTCCGGAGGTGATGGGTCGCTGTGCATTGATGTGCATGGCAACTAACAGACGGTTCGATTGATTTCGATCCTTTATTAAGAAATATTATGCACTGATGTGCGTAGCTATTATGTGTCTTCAAATTGATGTCGAGAAGAGTGCATTAATGTGTGTGGTGATTATAGAGATGAAAATGAACGTAAACAAATATGTTTGGTGAGTTTGGAGACTAAAGAGGTTGCTCTCACCTAAATGTGAATAAACATGAAGATGGTAATAAAAGAGATATTTAAAGGAAATATATTATAGATAAAGAAAATAGAAAATTGTATGTGTTTGAATAGCATTACATGAGCATGTTTTATTTTTATACTGGCTGAGCATTAGACGCATAGTCAGGTCGTGTGATGTAGGTATATATAGGATCGAGGATTGAAGTACTTGATGAGCCATTTGTACGTTGTGGGATTGACGGCTGCTGATTAGGTTGAAAGATTAAAGAAGAAATGTAATCATTGGTAATAACGTTTTTGAAGAAAGTGAACCTTGTTATAATATTTTGTTTTATTAAGAAGGTTTTCAAATTGTGGTTAATTCTTTTGGTATTGTAAATATAAGTCTTTTGTTGTTGTAAATGTTTTAACGCTTTAGAGTATGACATGTTTTAAGTAATAAATGGTTTAAAAAAATGGACTTTATCTATGCACTTCTTATTTTAACTAGTTTTCAAATGAAAAGTCTTCCACTATGATTTTAAAAGAAAAAGTCTTCAAAATTATAAGTTTTAAATTGTAAGAATAACTGAGATGTTACAGACCGCCAGCTTCAATTGATTAGTCGTGAATTCCTTTCTCTAATTTACTAATCGATCAATGTCTAGTTGACGATCGACCACCAAACTGACCACGAATTCAAAACATAAATCATTCGACCGCAACCTATATTAATCCTTTATTTTCCTATTAATTATAAATATCCATATCTCTATAAATCCAACACACTTCAAAGTATTAAAACATTATCATTCATAATAATATCAACAATAAAGTGTGATAGTTTCTCAATGACCAAAATATTACTTTTTACTTAATCCAAGATTTACAAATACCTGAATGCCCTGGGTATTACATACTCCCTTCCTTATTAAAATTTTGTTCTCAAAATTTCACCAAATGAAATGATTCCGGGTATTTAGCTTCCATGTCTTCTTTTTGCTCCTAAGTAGCCTCCTCAGTTGAATGATTTTGCCATAACAATTTAACAAGTGGAATATTTTTGTGTTGTAATTCCTTAATCCTCGAATCTAGAATTTGAACCGATTTTTCTTCGTAACTTAAGTTCCGTTAAACTATAATATGTTCCTTAGGGTCTGCTTGAACTGAATTCCCCATACATTTTTTAACATAGACACATGGAACATGTTATGAACTCCTTCTATAGCGGCTAGTAATAGCAACTGATACGTCATTTTACCTACTCTCTTGGTAACTGGAAATGGACCAATGTACTGTAGACTTAACTTTCTGTTCTTACCAAACCACAAAACTCTTTTTGGTGGTGATCTTTTAAGGAACACCAAATCCCCTTCGTCAAATCAAGCTCCCTTCGATGAAGATCCGCATAACTTTTCTGGTGACTTTGAGCTGCCAACATCCTTTGACGAATAATCATAATAGATTCAGAGGTTTGCCGTATCATATCTGGCCCCTAAAACTCAGCTTCTCCAACCTCATCCCAATGTAAAGGAGATCTACATTTTCTACCATACAAAGTCTCGTAAGGTGTCATTCTTATCATAACTTAGAAGCTATTGTTATAGACAAATTCCACTCATAGTAGCATCCTTGATGCGCCCCAAAACCCTACCTTCGATGGCCCAGATTCTTTTTTACTTTATAAATGCGTTAAATTTAAAACTTTTATAAAATAACTGAATCTTTATTAAAACCCTTCAATTGAAATCAAAGTTCTTTTCTAAAAACCCGATCGTTAAAATATCTTACTTAAAACTCATTACTTAAATCTTTATTAACAACGAAACACTTTATTTATAAAATCCATTTTTCTCATTTTTCAGTGGAAGCATAAATCATTCATTTTAAAAGACAATAAATGAACTGATATTTTACATTTACAAAACCCTTATCTCTTTTACTTTCCTTAGCCTAACTAGCCACAAGTCCCGCTCATGAAAATCCTTCATCAACTGCTCCTTGATTTGTTCATCATTTCCTTGTGCATGTATCTACATTATTAGCAAACTGTGAGCCCAAGGCCCAGTAAGAAATGCGATATGCAGTATGATCATGTCTCTCTTTAATTCTTTTGGAATAGGTTCCGCTCCAAACCAATCTTTTCTTTACATTTCATTTTTTCATTCTTTCATTCATAACTTGTATGTCGAGCGGGAGATTGGAGGAACCAATATGGGAGGGAATAATCTTGGTTGGCTTCTAACCACCTATATGTAGCTAGTCCCGTTCTCGACAAGGGAGGGGCGTAAGTGTAGCTACCTGATTAGATCTGTACTACCCATCCGTCCACCAATTTCCCATTTTCTTTTCCTTTCATTCATTTGAATTATTCGTTTTCCTCACATAAATGCATATGAGTACCATCCCAGAGATGACACTTCCTACTTATTTCTATTATCATGATGCATGTTAATGAGAAATAGTAATCACAACTATATAAAACCATGAAACATGAGAGATCTACTACCATACTATACATGGTGATATACTCTAAAACATGCTTAGCAATTTAAAAGAAGCAATAACAATATGCTAACGTCCTAAACATGCTTAGAGATTAAATTAATAATGTACAAACAACATAGGGATAATATGGCAGCATAGTAGAAACACAAACAAACAATTTAAGGAAAGACACTACTAATGATTAGGGCTTCCATAGGCCAACGACTCTACCCATTTCTCACGTCGAAGCTTTATTACGTATTTATACTTTATCTTTATCCTTCTTTTCCTTTTCAATACCTTCATAATTAAACATTTACTCATTAATAATCATAATTTATTAATTTCATTCATTTCCTATCCTTAATTACATAGTAATTCTAGGAACCCGATAATGCCTAAAATGGAACATAACCTATCCCAAATAAATTAATTCAAACCGTAACAATACCGCAAAGCAAATCACGACCAAATTAATTATCTTATCATAGAGAATATGTGACCAAACCAACGCAAAAATAGTTAAAATCGTCCAAATGTGCAGTGCATATATCTAACGTGTAGAACACTTAACTTTAATCTTAGTGCATGAATTTAACCCAACATACATGCATAGCTTTTCCAACTTGTCAAACAACAATATATCTAAAAGCATAGTTTCACAACCAAAGCCAAAACGCAGAGTGTATTCATGCTTCAATGTTACCCCATAAGAGAGTAGCTAAATCGTTCCCATTACAGCGCAATATCAAAACAGACCACAACAATTTCTGCATAACATAACAACTAGCAGGGTATACTTCATCTAATAGAAATTACAGTGTTTTTTTAGATGACATCTTAGATTAGGCAGGTCAGTCACACTAGTTGACCTATGCAGGATCAGGTTGACCTCTTTAGCAAGTCTTTGAAAATTTATTGCTCATGGGAGTTTTAGTGGAGGACCTTGCAGCTTTGGTAGGTCGACTACGCACATATTTTTCCTTGAATTAAATTGTTTAAATCCTATGAATTTTAACATTTACTATAAGAACTTAACAAACACGTTAAAAGATCCAAATAACCACTTTCGAGGGTATTTCCAATGAAAGCAAAGATATAATTTATCATTAAAATATCCAAATAATAATAACTATGTTTGACTTAGATAAAAACAAACATGTATATTCATTATCAATATAATTTATATTCAACTTGGATATATTCAAATACATAACTATATCATCAAATCATAATCAACTTAGAATTAATTATTCCATTAATCATGTTCATTATCAAAACAATTAACCTTTATTATTATTAAACTAATAGATAAGTGAGGAGAAAAGTTTTTTAAGAAATTAATCTATAATGACATCTGACAAAATATGCTCATTGATAGGGTAGTGCAATATATCAAATTGAAAATGCAAAAGAAGTGTTTGCTTAAACATTATTTTCACTTCAACAATTAAGGGTAGTTTTTCTAAAAAGATAATTCTAAAATCCCTCTTATATCTAAAAAAGGGATTGGAAATCATTGCTAGCAGTTGAAAAAGTGAGAAGAGCGAAAGGAGATAAAGAGTTTTGACAAAAAAAATGGGGAAGAGAAGAAATAATGAGTTTTTGATAAAATTTTTTCAAGAAAAACTGGAGTGCACTGAAAAAGAAGAATAAAGATAATAATTTGATGACACAAAATTACTATTAATTAAATCATTTTGCTGCTTGAAAGAGGAGAAAAACTAAGTAATTTTAATCTTTTTAATTTTAATTTTGAAGCATATTTTATGCTATAGGTGGACATAGATAGATGAAAGTTGATTGCAATTGTTTTTTTGTTAGAATAAGTTGATGTGGTGGTAAGAGAGAACAATTTTTAAGTTGTAATTGATGTTATGATGAATCTAAATCACTTTTTGGACAAAGAAGAAAAAAGGTCGAGTTCATTTAATATACGGTCAACCAAGATATTGGTGTGGTCAATTGCACTTCAGTAAAATACACAGAGTAGAATTGTCAAATTATAGGTTGACTACTTGTGAAGACATGTTGTTAGCCCCTGTTCAAAATTATAGTGTTGAATTTGTTGGTCAACTATGAGAAGTGGTTGACTGAACCCTACTGAAATTGTTTTGTGGCACAATCTGTCAATATATAGTGTTGGGTTTGTAATTGTGGGCTAAAGTGGGCTGGCTACGTTAGATATGGTGGCCTAGGTCGAATATGTAGCATCCGAGAGTTCGACTGATGGGCTAGGCATGATGAATAAGGGGAATCGTGGCATTGCACCTAGTTAAATTATTTCACATTACATTCTTGAAGTTGAAGGTCGACCAAAGTTCAAAGAGGTGAACCAAACCTTAAACTAGGTTGAACAAAGTTATTCGTGGGCCGACCAGAGATGATGATTTTAATGTTTAAAAGAAATGCTAAATTGCAATACATTAGGACGAATTAGATATGAACTTCTGCATCATTTTACTTTTAAAATGATAAGATTTACATGATTTACTATATGCATATATGCATTCGATATATGCATAGAATGAATGTCCATATCATGCAACACAAAACTACTTATACATAATACCAGTATTGTATAAGATAGGGAAATCAACAATCAACCATCGTACTTTGTGGTCAATGACAAGTCAACCACTAAAGTATTTTTACTGACAAATTAACCACTGAACTATCAAAAAAAGTTGTCACAAACATCGCTGTCACGTTCTTGTTAAACGTATTTATTTCATTCCTAGGCTAAACACTACACGTTCCACCGCAGAACAAAAATTTAAAAACTATTGTTCTAGCCGTAGAACATTTACATGTTGTCATGGAACGTCAACTTTCCATCACAAAATGTAATGCGTCGTTCTACATTCCTGTGCCCTAGTATATAAGACTCGACTGTGAACTTCGGCGAGTTCACCGCGAACCACAAAATCCTCGACGAACATTCGTACTCTCAGACCTTTGTTCATCACTATCTAATTGATTCCTATGGACTATTCCAGGGCAAAGAAATTGATGCTCAAGCTAAAGGGGGGGTCTGTCTCAGCCTCAATCGCAACCACAGGCAGAAATGATGGACTCTTCCCATGAATGCCATCAGCTTGCAACCGAGTTCATTATTGGTCAGTTGCACCGCAATGTACCCAATGTCATTGAAGGTGGAGCACCCATGGTTGAAGGTGCAGTGGCCTCGAGTCAAGTTAGAGCAGCCGTAGTTGAAGTTGGAGGACCCTTGGTTGCCCCTGTTGGTCGAATTGGAGCACAAGTTGAGGTTAAAGCACATCCTCAACCTCAACCTTTGCCTAACAACAACTAGCAGCAAGTGCATTAGTTCATTTCCAACCTGTTACAACAAGGTTCCACTCCCCATTTTTCTAGACAGCCGAATCAAACAAATGATATAAAGCTGATGTTAAACACTATTCAATTATTGTTTCTAGAAAAGTAGATTTCAAGACATTGGCTGAATTTGAAATTGAAGAATTATTTGAGGGGCTTGGCTTAGCCGAGTTGTGCAAATTGGGGTGGAAGTTTCTGTGAACAAATTATCAAACTCTTTTAGGCCAATTAGAACTGTCCACCCAACCATTTGAGGTCCAGACTTATATGTTTGGACAGAATTTGAGAATGACTCCAAAGGACATTAAATTGTTTCTTGGATGTTCGACGGAGGACCCAAGCGAGCACTATTACCACGTGTCTCAGGAGCCACCTTTCATTAGACGAGGAGAATGTCTGGCAGTGCTTAGATTGTTACACCATGATACTGAGATTGGAACGTACAAGAAGCCAAAGTCCAATGACTTAAATGCCATAGTCCGAGTAATCCACACCATCATGACACACACCATTTTTTCTTGGGATGGACATCGAGACCATGTTAGCTGCATGGATCTTTATTTGCTAGAAAAGGTGCTCAACGGGAAAAAAAATGAACATCGACTATGTGATTTTGAGTCACATGTACAAGGTCCTCAATAACCCGACCAAGAGTCTGCCTTTTAATTGGCTCATTCAAAAGATTGTTGAGTGGAGTTGAGAATAGAAGAGAAGGGCACCGAAGTTCACTACAAATTGAAAGTGGACTGAATGGGGATCAGCAAAGTTGAAGGGGTGTGGGTATGCAAGACTCCATCCAAGCCTACCTCCAAGAAGCAAGCTACAGTTTTCTTAGCCGCTAGCCCCCTCAGTTGTACAGCCTCCAACCCCCTCAGAGGAATAGCCTTTAGCATATCCTCTGTAGCACATGGAGGATGATGCTCCGCAGCCGATGACTCCGCCCCCTCGTTTTTCATCACATTTTAAGTCGATGCCTGAGAAGATTACTGGCTTGATGAGAAGGATGGAAGAGGAAGTAGAGGAGAGACATCTTTTGGTGTTAAATTGAGTCCAAATGATGGAGGACTGATTCGTTAGGATGTAGGAGCTCCATCAAATGGGGCTTCTCCAAATGCAAAAATTGGAGGAGCGTGCAGAGAAACACCATCATGAGATGTTTGCCGAATTGCAGAGAATGGGGCAGCGAGCAGCCCCTACAGCTTCCTCTCCAGCAGCCTCTCGAGCAGCCCATACAATAGCCCCTCTAGTGGCCTCTTCATCGTCCTTTTTAGTAACCGAAGACATGGACTGCTTGAAAGGTATTTACTTTTTATGTAAAGTCCATTATTTACTTTATTTGTATGTGACATAATAACATGTCTGAAATTTGCAGCACCATTGGCCTCCGACACCAACCTTCTCCTCCTGCTGTGCTTGCTCCCACTCCTTCATTGACAGACGCGTTGGGTGGTACATCTTCGATTTGGTTATCTATGTGTGTCTGCACTTATTCATGCCTTATTAGTCTGACAACAACTTGTCAATGTTTATTACAACCAGGTAAAATAATGGATCTTTTCACGACATATGTTCGTGCAAATACCTAGAAGAACCTAGGGACATGAACAATTCTTTTACGAATTTTGGTATGCTTGTTTAGTTTCTATAATTAAGTGTTTTGGACTGCTTAGTTATGATTTTCCACCTGTTGTTTTCATTTTCAGGTCTGGGATGAGTACCACATCATTGAGATCATCTTCCCTAAGCAACAAGGGATGGCAAACACGGTGAGAATTACGTTCTTTTACATTAAGTAGTTCAGAAGATGTTATCTTAGTACTCATCCTTGTTTTGCATTCTTTGTATGCAGTGCTTTACATTGAACAAAAAAGAATACTTCGAGGTTCAATTTAAAAAATTGCTAATGAAATTAGGGTGGATTCACATAAGTAAACATCTTGCTTTTACTGTTTGTCATTCCTATTTCAACAGTTCTAAAGCATGCTTCCGTTGCATTTCTGTCACACCCAAAGCAAACGTGTTTTATGTCGTATGTTGACTTGCCACCTGAAGCAATTGTGATCGTCGTAGCGCCAATGGACAAAGAGTGGTATATCTTTTTCCTTGTGTAGATTCATATTGCTTTCCACTTATTATGTGTTGATTTTTTCCCTTCGCATTTCAACCTGCATGGCATCTTTCACTGTAGGAGTGAGAGGTTATGGGTGATCTGAGATTGCAAGAAGCCTGACTTCCACCATTATGATGATCTACCCAATAAGAGTCCGTTGTTTGCCAAAGCATCCAACGTATATGTGGACACACAATTGTCAATTGCGATCACAGATTTGTGAAAGAAATCATGCAAAGAAGGTGGCTTAGTATAGTTGACATGATTAGGGATATAGATTGAGATACTTATTTTATCGTCCATAATAAAACTTTCATTTTCGTTTAATAGGTTTATGTTTACTTAGTGTACTTGGATAATTTATGTTTGTATTTATGTTTAGTTGGATAATATCTATTTGGAAAATATATGTTTGGATGTCTGGTTTTGATAATGCTACAGGGGTGATAGACTAAAACAAGAGAAACTCTTGCAAAATTTTCATTTTTTTAAAAATAAAAACTTTGACTGAAACCATTTCATTCATCATCAACAAACAACTCACATGTACATTGCAACAATTTAAGCAACTTGTTCATAACATCAAACTATAAAAGGCAGAGGAATAATGACGTTCCGCCGTAAAACATATTGTTCCATTGTAGAATGTATGTCTTTCTACTGTGGAATGTCAATTTTCTGCAACAAAAAATGAACTGTCCACCATGGAATGTCAACTCTGGTTCTGTGTTGTCGAACTCAGGTATGCGTGGTTGATCACCTTTTGAATTGTGGTCGTTTGTAGCCTTCATAGATTCAAGAAAATTGAAAATCAGTCAATCAAAAAGTGAGGGCAGTCAAACGCCTAAAGTACAGATTCAAAATTTCGTTGACAAGAGATGAAGGGTGGTCGATCAATATGGAGAGGTTGATCGACCGGTTGGCTTGGGGAAAATTGCTAATTTTACATTTTCATACTAATCAATTTCCATTCGTCATCAACAACTAAATTATCAATTCCATTACAACCATATTATGTACATGTGCATTACAAACGCCAACTAATTTATCAATTCAATTACAACCATATCGTGCATATGTGCATTACAGACGTAAATGAAATTATCAATTCCATTATTACAAGTATAGAATCTATATGTTCACTAAAAATTGGTGTGTCCCGAGTTGGTAAGATGCAGCAGTCACTTGCCATTCATTTAACTTCTTCGTATATCTTTGCCCACCAATAATCTCACATAGCTGAAATAGAATTTGATGAAGTAACATGTCGTTCATCTAACCACATCAAGCTGAGTAACATCCAACTGTCTACTTCGAATAAACTGTTGTAAATGATGTATATCTGGTTTCAACGCATAGTTAATTGTCACTTTGATTGAGCGTTGTTATCTGTAATAATATCTTTGCGCACCAACAATCTCACATATTTCTAAGCAATGCCAAATCTAATCAAGGAAGGCTAAGGTCCACATTTATGTTTGTTTGTGTTTGTGGACCTTGCGCATATACTCCTACATAACACATTGCAAATAAAATTAGCATAGTTAAAATAACACTTGAAAATGTAAACGTAATAATGTGCTCACTTGCATCTTGGGAACTATGTCGAGAACTATCTCAAGAACTATGTTGGGAACTATCTCCAAAACTATTTTGGAAACTGTCTTGGAAACTATGTTGGGAACTGTGAAACCCATAAATGTCTCAAAATCTCTCTCTTGATGGCGAGCAACACACATTTTGTGGTGTCAAGGAAAAAGGCAGATTTGCTGTAATCTTTGCACTTGAGGTGTAACATCCCGTAACCTTTTCCGTATAGAATTTTTTTTGTAAAACCATTGCGTAATAAAACCAGAGTCATAAATATACAGCGGAAGTCTAAATCATATAAAACATACAGCGAAACTCTTTTACAATTAAATACCATAAACCCATTGTTTAACTAGACATTTAAATAAACACATTAACTTAAAACATATATTTGAAGTCATAAAATACTTAAAAGCTTTTAAAACATTTATTCCATTTCGTAAGCCAGAACCAGAGGTCAATGTCACCAATAGCACAAACATCAACACAATAACACTCCATCAGCTACGTCCATCAACAGCTTTATCCATTCATTTGCTCCCTACCTACATCAACGGGACTTAACTATGAGCCTAACACTCAGTACGTGATATAAAGGTAAAACATAGAATTCATATATAATTTCTATAAAATTGCATAAGGTTTTATACTTTGTTTCTTTTTTATTGTTCATGTCTTATATCATTATTTTTATTTGCTTATATGTCGGGCATATTAAACCAGACCATATAAACATCTGTTTACTATTTATATGCTAGGCGTATCAAACCAGACCATATAAATATCTGTGCCAGGCGTATCCAACCAGACCACAATTGACTTCTATGCCAGGCGTATCAAACTGGTCCATAGTCGTTTACTTGATATATGTGTCAAGCGTATATAACTGGTCCACAGTCGTTTACTTGACATCTATGCAGGGCGATCTAAGCGGTCCACAGTTACTTAACGTATCTTGATTTCTGTGTCGGGCGTATCCAACCAGTCCACAGTTGTTTACGTGCATTTCCTTTTTGTGTACTTTATGATTTCATGTCTTAACGTTGTCATGCACATACAAATCCTATCTAACGTATTCCTTAATCGTATCCTTAACATGTGATCCGTCCTATCTAAGGAACTAAACTTAAATCTAATAAACATGCAAGCAAATAACATACATTTCCATACAATAACATAACTTATGCATTTAATAAACAAACATCAAACAAAACCCTAATTTCCCGAGATGTAGGTCCTTTCGGACAAAGCGCATGCAATAGCACATACCTGAAGTCCTTAGCTTTATGGCTTAACACTTTAAGATTCTTCACAAAAACCTAGTTGTTAAAAACATGAGATAATAAATAAGTATCTCCTAATAAATAACCATAATTACTAACAATTCATAGCCCATCAATCTCCTTAACCTAATTACTTACTCCAACAACAATAATCCTTAATCCAATAATTATTTCAACCTTATCCTTCAATTCAACATTCCTTAACTCAATCATTACTTTCTCCAAAATTCTACGTAATAAAATCCACTATTTTCACAATCAATAATCACCTTATTCCAATAATCCAACTTATTCATACTAATATGCTCCACATAATATAACTAACAAGCTAATCATATATTTCTACTACATGTTCTCAATGATCAACCATTTTCCATGTTTAATAGGTTATCAACAACAGCTTATCTTCTTCTCAATTTACCAAAGGAGTAAACTTTAGCACTCATCAATGATAACTATAAACAATATGCAACACCAGTTTAATTACAGTGTAATTATGTTCCCCAATTCATGCAATAGACATCCAAATGACTCACTGTCTTTATCTTAATGATTCCTTATATAATCCCTAGAATAAGAAAGATCTGCTTACCAGAAGACTCGCTACAACTGAGAATCTGTAACCTAGACTCCTCACAATCACTTCCCTTTCAAGTCTTCATAGCCGTTCCCACACCCTTTCCTCAATGTTCTTCAACAATTTCTTTCCCAATTACTGAACCTTCTCGGCCTCTGGTCAAAATCCAGCAAACTCTTACAATCCCACGTCCAGAATACACTCTTAGTTTTCTATCCTCTCATTGAACCATCACACTTTCTTCCATTAACAGTAGAGTTTCACGATATTTCTTTCTCTATCAAAAGCTTTCTCCAAACTCCCACTGTCTTTACTCATAAATGCTCACTCAAGAATTTGACAGAGTAACCCTATGATTTCCTCTTGTGAAAAAAACACTGTTGCAACCCTCTACTTATAAGGAACCATCGACTCATTAGTGACTATAGGAGGCAGAAGGTCAATGAATGATTCATATTAATGATCACCAACTCATTGACTTCCAAATGCAAAAAATGTTATTCCTTTCGCTTTCCAAACGTTCCAAGCGATGGTTTGATTCTTCTCTTGTCAGTTAAAGCTCTCCAGAATAAACATCATAAATGGCGGTAGATAGCTTTTTCTTCAAGACGATTGACCACCATTCATAAAATTGTCTGCCAAACATTTTCTTCAAATATGCGGTCGTTGACGCCGGTCGATTGACTCCTCGTTGATCGACCGCCCCGATCATCCACACATTCCAAGCTACATATTTATGTATTTCTCTCCCAATCATGCATACTCTCGTGACACATCCTAATATATATCAATATATATAATTATATACTTATCCTTAATCACCTATTCTCACTTCTCCAATAACCAAACCGCAACCCATTATATCTTTCACCATTCCTTCTCCACCTTATCCTTCATTAAATCTAATATGTTCTAAAAATAATATGTATATCCCATACTTTCAACCTTATAATATCCAAACGTGTCCAAATATATTTTCTCTTACTATCTCAACTGACAATCAATCTAATTGATATCGTCTAAAATAACTTTACGTACCATTGCACAATTCTCCAATTGACTTTAATCCTTCTCATAATCTAACTATAAACCTAATTGGGTATCATAATTCACTTATTCCAATTGCATTTCTCTTGACCGATATTTTTACTTGTCCAACTTAGCTCCTAATATCCCAAAATTAGTACTCAAGCTATGCTTTAAGCCCAACAAAGATTTGGGATATTACATAAGGTAGAGCGGTTAATTAGGAATGGAGGTGAAGGGTTCCTTGTTAATGTAATAAACACGACGGTCGCATCCAAGACAAAGTTGGAAGAAATCTCCATCATTCAAGACTTTCCAGAAATTTTTCTAGACGTTCTTCCGACATTGCCTCCGGATCAAGAAATCAATTTCGCGATCGATTTACATCCTGGAACGAAACCTATTTCTAAGAACCCCTAAAAAATGGCCTTGGCAGAATTAAGAGAATTGAAAGTCCAACTTGAGGAGTTAATTAACGAGTTTATTCATCCAGCGCTAGTCCTATTTGTGAAGAAGAAGGATGGATCGATGAGGATGTGCATCCATTATTGTGAGCAAAATAAAGTAACCATTAAGAACTGGTATTCTCAACCTAGAATAGACGACTTATTCGATCAGCTACAAGGAGCCTGTGTCTTTTCAAAAATTGGCCACTGATTTGGATATTATCAGTTGAAAGTTAAATCTGATGATATTCCCAAGACAACATTTAGAATGCGATATGGACACTATGAGTTCCTGGTTATATCATTCAGGTTAACCAAGACCCCGACAGCATTTATGGACTTGATGAACAGGATTTTTAGGGAGTATCTTGATAAATTCATTATTGATTTTATTGATGATATGTTAGTTTATTCGTACTCAATGGATGAACATCATGAACATTTGAGAATTTTCTTATTTGTATTGGCAAAGCATAAGTTGTGTGTGAAGTTCTTTAAATGTGAATTCTTGCTGAATAAAGTAAGTTTTCTTGGCCATGTAATTTCCAAGGAGGGTGTTGAGGTGAACCCAGCAAAGATCCAAACGGTAGTTGATTGGTAGCAACCAAAGAATGTGGGCGAAGTGAGAAGTCTTCTTAGGTTGGCTGGATACTATAGGCGATTTATAAGTGGATTTTCAAAAATTGTGCTACCACTAACTGGCTTAAAGAATAAGAATGCGTGGTTTTGGTGGACAAATGATTGTGAAGAGAGTTTTCAAGAGCTGAAACGTCGTTTAACTTCAGCTCCTGTTTTGACCCTACCTGCTGAAGATGGTAACTTTTGTATTTACTGTGATGCCTCCAAGAGCAGATTAGGCACGATACTTATGTAGAATGGTAAGGTAATCACTTATGCTTCAAGGCAATTGAAACCGTATGAGGCAATTATCCCACCCATGATATGGAGCTTGTTGCAGTAGTGTTTGCACTTAAAAGATGGAGAAATTATTTGTATGGACAGTGATGTGAAAATTTTACGGATCATAAGAACTTAAAATACATCTTCACTAAAAAAGAATTGAACATGAGGCAGCGGCGGTGGCTAGAATTTGTGAAGAACTACGATTGTGAAATTAAATGTCATCCCAAAAAGACAAACATTGTAGTTGATGCTCTCAGTACAAAAGTGGTAGTTATGAGAATACTATGTGAAGAAATGCTTGTAGGACTTCGTAAGGATATATAAGAATTGGATGTACAGATGGTCCTTAAGCAGTTAACCACTTTTTTCTCAACATTGACGTTAAAGCCTACAATACTGGAGAGAATTAAAGAGGCTCAGTTGGAAGATAAGAAGTGCAAAGATTTTAAATGGAACCCAACTCTTGAGAAATACAACTACTACTCCATGTCTAGTAATGAAATTGTGAAATTTAAGGACAGATAGTATGTACCGAGTAGGTCAAAATTACAATTGGCAATCCTAAGAGAAGCTCATTCTTCAAGCTTTTCCATCCACCCTGGATGCAACAAGATGTATAAGGACCTTAAATTGCATTACTACTGGCCGGTAATGAAATATGACATTGCACAGTATGTCATATTGTGTCATGTATACCAACGAGTGAAAGCTGAACATCAGAAACAGGGGGTATGTTGCAACCAATGCCTATACTTGAATGGGAATGGGAACATGTCACTATGGACTTTGTTACAACATTATCGAGAACTGTGAGAGGACATGACGCAATTTGGGTGGTTGTTGATTGACTAACAAAAGTTTCTCACTTCCTACCTGTAGTAATGACTTATAAGATGAACCAATTTGTTGGACTGTACATTAAGGAGATTGTGCGCTAACACGGGGTGCCCATCTCAATTGTATCAAATCAAGATCCAAGGTTTACCTCCATATTTTGGAAAAGTTTAAATAAGGCTATAGGTATGGTGTTAAAGTTTATCACTACCTTTCATTCGCAAACAGATAGTCAAAGCGAACGAACGATTCAAATATTGGAGTATATGTTGAGGGCTTGTGTATTAGAATTTTAGATTGGATGGGGAAGGATGCTGCCATTAGTGGAATTTGCCTATAATAACATCTTTCAAGCTACAATAGGAATGACACCTAATGAGGCTTTATATGGCAGAAAGTGTAGATCTTCTTTACATTGGGATGAAGTTGGAGAAGCTGAGTTTTACAGACAAGATTTGATACGACAAACCTCTGAATTTGTTGCAATTATTTGTCAAAGGATGTTGGTAGCTCAAAGTTGCCAGAAAAGTTATGTAAATATTCGTCATAGGGAGCTAGAATTTGACAAAGGGGATTTGGTGTTCCTTAAAATATTGCCACTAAAGGGAGTTATGTGGTTTAGGAAGAGAGGTTAAGTCCATGGTACATTGGTCTGTTTCCTGTTGCAAAAAGAATAGGAAA
Source organism: Begonia loranthoides (assembly GCA_022433065.1). Classification (NCBI taxonomy): domain Eukaryota; kingdom Viridiplantae; phylum Streptophyta; class Magnoliopsida; order Cucurbitales; family Begoniaceae; genus Begonia; species Begonia loranthoides. The sequence goes on from CM039478.1 coordinate 28,053,360, forward strand.
GATAGCGAATCAGTTGATATTACCAGCTGCTATGGAAGGAGTTCATAACATACTACACGTGTCTATGTTAAAGAAGTGCCTAGGGAATTTAATTCAAGCAAAACATCAGGAACATATTGTAGTTCAACCAAACTTAAGTTATGAAGAAAGACTGGTTTGAATTCTGGACTCAAGGATTAAGGAGCTACGACACAAAAAGATTTCACTTGTTAAAGTGTTATGGTAGAATCATTCGACGAAGGATGCTACTTGGGAACGAAAGGAAGACATAGAAACTAAATACCTGGATTATATCATTAACTAAAATTTAGCAGACAAAATTTTAATAAGGGGTGGAGTATGTAATACCATGGGTATTTAGCTACGTGTAAATGTTGGATTAAGTAAAAAGTAAAATTTTAGTCTTTATGAAACTATCACACTTTATTGTTAGTATTATTACTATGAATGATAAAGCTTGAAATACCTTGAACTGTATTAGATTTATAGGAAAATGATTATTTATTATTAGGAAAATAAGAAAATAATTAATATAATTCAAATATATTTAGAATAAATTTGGCGGTCAGGTGCCGCGGTTGATGACGATCGACTGGAAAATTGGTAGCTGATAGCATAGCTAATCGCTAGAAGCTGGTGGTTGATCATGGACACTGAATCGACTGTCCAATACATGCAGCGTTAGTTTGGAAATGTGTAACTTGTGTCTGACTGTGTAAAGGGTCGCTAGAATTTATACAATTACGACTCCTCGTCGCCTTCTAGGTGTTATACAGTGTATTTAGGGGGTTTAGAGTAGAAAACCAGAAGGTGATTTCTCCCAAGTTTTCTTTGCACCCTTTTGTGTGAGTTTTCTGGTTTTGGTGCTCTGGAAGAAAAGTTTCGATGGAGAGGAAGGATTACTGCTTAGGAAAAGGGAATCGCAACGTCAGGTAAGGAATAATGCATGTTCTTTGTCTGTAAGGGCCTACATCACGAGAGTGAGTTTGAATGTGTTCTCTGTGATATTTTGATGCATGTTTCCTTGAGTATTCCAAGAAAGTATTGAATAATTTTTGTGATAGATTACTGCTCATATTCTTCTTTGCATAAAACTTGTTTGCCTATTTGTTTTCTTGAACTGTTTTATGCATGGATGAAACTATGGATTATAGCCCTCTGTTATTTTCTTTGATATGTTCTCTTCATGCCTTCATCAATGGTTCTCTACTCCTCTTGTCTCTGTTGTTTCGACTGCTAATATACGGATGTTAATAGACTGAAGGGATTCACGTTAAGATGAGCCCTGCATGTTTGTTAGATTGCTTGAATTGTTATTATTTTCTGCATGGATAATTGCCTAGAGATGCCTCTGTTGGTTATTTCATCCGTTAATGAACCCATCTCTCATGGATGAAAACTGTTGATAAACCTGTTTACCCTTAATGCAGTAACCTGTTGCAGTTTAACAAAAAGGATAGGTGTCCTCTATGGGTAAAATACTTCTTGTAATGTTCTCTGCAAACAGACCAAAATTTGAAATAGGTCTTGTTATATTTTCCTAGAAATATTATGCTCATGTGTTGATTGAATTGAAGTAAAATACTCCCTGTGATGCCTCCGATTTGATTGAGAATATTATAGAACCTGTTGATGCATGTTGTCTTTAATGCACCGTAAGTTTAACTGTTGTTCTATGTTAGTGCCCTCCCCGCTGAATAAATGCAATTAGAAAGAGTTACTTTATTGGAAAGGAAACTGTAAATAACATGTTGGTAATAACTCGTGAAGAATAAGTACGTTATGTCATTGTTAAGGTAAGTGATATTATGTTAGTAAAAGCATGCTTAGTGTTAAATTTTAAGTTGATACATGATTCATGTTCATTGTTTGTTAGTTGTTTGTAATATTGTTTGCGATATATGAATTACTGTGTGACATTCATATAGGCATGTCAGTAGGATTGATTAACGAAGGTCGCACACCTTTTGCTGATTAAGATGACATATACAATGAATCAAAATGCAGAATTGTATATTAGAGAGATAATTCGGTTACATGGAGTACTTATGTCAATTGTATCAAACCGTGATTCAAGGTTTATATATGCATTTTGGAAAGGTTTGAATAAAGCCATGGATACATAATTGAAATTTAGCACCGCATTTCATCCGCAAACCAATGCGCAAAGTGAGAGGACAATTCAAGTTTTAGAAGACAGGTCAAGAGCATACATGTTAGAATTTCAAACAAATTGGGGAAAGATATAGCCATTGGTAGAATTTGCTTATAATAATAGTTTTCAAGCTACTATTGGAATGGCACTGTACAAAGCTCTATTGATGCGGAAATGGGCAACTTTGGAAAAACCTTTGCAATCTGTGTGGTCGATCTCAGTTCTAAGCGGTCGAACTCAACTCTGCACTGTCGAGTAGCCATTGAAGAGCGGTCGTTAGGAGTCTTCACAGATTCAAAGAATATTGAAAGCGATCGATTAAAATTCGAGGGGCAGTCGTTCTACTAAAGCACAAATTTGAAACTTCATTGACTAGAAATGAAGGGCGGTCGATCAATGTGGAGAGGTTGATCAACCAGTTGGCTTGGGAAAAAGTTGCTAATTTTACAACTTTTCTATTCCACCAAGGAACTCCTCCTTGATAAATCAAAGGGAATTTTCACCTACAAGAAAAGTGAGTTTGATTACAATCTTCATTCGCGTTCACCAATCAAAATTGGCTAGAAGAATTGCAAGAAATCGAAAGCTCAAGTAATTCTCACAACACTTGAACTCTAGGTTTTCAATCAAAGGATTATCAACAATCCAAGAAAGAGAGAAATAGCCACTACTAATAAAGGGTTTAATTCATCAAAAACTAAAAACTTTAATTGAGTCTTGGTGGAGTATAAATAGCCCACCATGAAAGCAATTCTTCTAGAAATAGGATTGACTAATAGTTATCCCTAACCAATCTCTATCTTCTATTTGAAGTTTAAAATAACTTGAATATAAACTATTTTGAAAAAGTTAAAAAATTTTAAAAATTATTTAACTAAAGATTTAAATGAATTTGAACTTCACTCAATATGAATGGATTCAAATTTGTGGCCCTTCCTGCTATTTGATGGATTACTCATCAAATTGCCAAGTAAGCATATGTGTTGGCAACCCTTGATCCACTTCATTAGGTGTGCTTTTATCTTGAATCTTTCAATTTGAAAAATAATAAACCAAATTATAATTTTAAAGCTTCTTTGAATTAGATCTTGTAATAAATCCTTGTGCCACATCATAGGTTGGTCTTCATATTGATTTAGGCTTCTAATCCGGGTAAGTGAAATCGGGCCTCTTAAATAGAAACATAGCTATTTGTTTATGCACTTTTTGACATAACAAACGAGATCTAATTATAACAAAACACCTATTTTGGAAAGATTGAGATGTCAACTACAACTTCTATGAAGCACACTTTTTGATATAAAATATTTAAGGTTGTCTAAACTGACAAATAGTCATCAAAGGTCAGATCATGGATTTTGTATTTTGCCACAAGTCTCTCAATCTCATGCTTTATTTTCCACTTATGCTTTAACTTGAATAATGCCATGATATATTTGGATGTTTGAATAATGTAACTCATCATCTTTCCCCTTTGAACACCTTCAAAATAAACAATAAAAATATCCTTAGAGAATCTCCATGCTCGACTTTGAATAGAGGAAATCTGTGGCACATCATCTATATGTGTAACGACCCGGATTTTCGTCGCTTTTTGCAAATGCGTTAAATTTTGAGAAAACGTGTCAGTGTGCACGTAAACCGGACCACTTGCAACCATTCGTTAAAAACTCGTTATAAAAGTCATTTATTTAATAGAAAATACAGAAGCGTTAAAAACAAATCGTTTTGCAGAAATAAAACATGCGGAAGCGTAAATAATTTAAAGGAAATAAACTAAACATTTAATTACAATTTAAGAAAAGAAAACTTAATTTAAATTAATTACAACTCAATATATCTTTAACTTCTCGTAGCCTGGCCAACCACAAGCTCGTAGGTGCAAATCCCTCATTGACTGCTTCTTCATTGCTCGAGGATTTTCGCGCGTCATATGTACCTACACCGCAAGTAAGACGTGAGCCTAAAGGCCCAGTAAGAGTATGGGTTTATGCATATGGAATGCCTCTCTTTAGTTATTTGGAATGGGTCCGCCCCAAACCACTCTTTCAATTACGTATTTTAGGAATAGCTTGTACATGGAGCATAGAGTCTGGGAATCCTATGGTTTCTAATTAATTATGTTATTTAGCCTTGTAATCCTGATAAGGGAATGGTATTTCTTAACCTCACTCGATTATGGCCACCCCATGGTGGTTTTCCTAATTGTTTTTATCGTTATGATGCCTACGACTAAAGGTACATACAACATACAGAAGAGAATTCATATAACAACCATAATGGACATACAATGCACGACAAGATTAAAGAACGATAACATGCTTGAAAAGTTTACAACCTAAGTTTATTCACATGCTTTTGTTAATTTCCTTCGGTTGACTAAATCAATTAGGTTAATGTACTCGATTGATTAACAACTTTTAATGATTTAACAACTAAATCGATAACTAGTAAACTAGCTAAGTTATTAATTAACATGCTTGTTAATTAAATTAACATAAGCATGCTTAAGTTCTAATTATAAATTTGTTACTCTAGTCGACATGCTAATCACAAACAACCACTCTACACTTCACAACAATTTCCACTCACCAATTTATATGTATAAAACAAAGAGATATGTACAAAACAAAGAGCAGAGAAATCAACAAATCAACCAACAAGCCCTAGAACTAACATTATCAAACACACAACAACATCAAGAGGAATATACATGAATCTATAGCGAAAACAAAGCCCAGAAAACTAACATATAATCCAACACACAAATCATCCAAGCATAACATAAAACAAACAGAGTATTAAAGCACAGAAAACAGACATACTCTACCACTCACATGTTACTTGCGGTGTAGGGCTTCCTCAAGCCAAGACACACCCATGTCTTACCTCGAAGTTTTAACGCATGCCAGCACTTATTCGTTATTCTTCTTCGTCCTTTTCAATACCTTCACAAATTAATAACACTTGTCATAAATCTAGTGAATTAATCAACTTATGAAACTTTCCCATTGCTTAATAGAGTTTCCTAAACGAAACCACTTCCTTAATTACAACTCCACTTAATAAATTAATCCCAATTGATAACGTCTAGAATTGAGTTTAATACGTAGCGAAAACCAACGTGATTTCACCCATGAATTATAGACCCGTAAATCAAAATCCAATAACGATATCTGGATCAAGTCATAAACTATATCATCCAATTTCCATACTATTCATGAATCCGATTAATGATTCAAATCCGCCTCCATAGAGCGTATCATTCAAACACACATAGCGCCTTTACTTTACCAAACTAAATCAACAATTCTATGTATGCAATTCAAGCCCAATAGGTTATTATTCTAACAAATTTATCCTCCATATCATAAAAAAGGCATACATAACATCTCCTGAATACCACACGACTTCCTCTTTATTGACCACAAAACAATCAACCCTAACAGTTGAGGATCACAATTAATATTCAGACTCCAAACTGCAACTTAACAATAATCATCCAGGGAGTATATCTAGCAAACCAATCCAACAAGGCATAAACTTCTCACTGCAAGCATAAATCCAAACAACAGTAGAGCCCAACCATCGATAGATACAAATCCACATTAACCATCACACAAATCCCAGATTTAACAGAGTATAAATCATCACTGGAATGCTTAAGAACTAATTTACCAAGAGAAGATCTTACCTAGAATATACCCATGAAGGAGCCGAGAGAAACAACTCCAACTACTTGGTCACTAAATTTCAATACCAATTCTAGCTCACCCTTGCCTTAACACTCACTCGAAGCATCACTCCAACTCTCTGCCATCTCTTGTTCGCAGCTATTTGAGAGACACTCTCTAACAAATAAAAGGGCAGAGAGCACAAGCTCTCTCCCTCTGCACGCCCGACATAAATCCTACAAATCTTCTAGCTTTATTAGAGTGTTCTCCGTATGCTCGACACACTGTCGGTTTCATCAAGGCAAAGCCAGAGAAGTACCTATTCTGGCCGAACTCCAACCAGGTTACATCTGATCCACCTGAACAAAAAGCTGGTCCATTAGCCTCTGGCCGGTCCAGCCTGAACCAGAAGCCATGCCAACATCCCTTTGCGAACTGCGAGCCACACTTGCCCGATGCGACGAACGTTGAAATCGCCATCCCTGCATCCCGTCGAACACAACCCCTACATCTCGTCTAACGCCGAGCTCCGAGCACCCTTGAATCACCGCTAGAAAATGCCACAGAGGAAGTCTCGAAATCGCGGGCCCTAAATCACCATCGTCCTGTCGCTAGCTCGCCACTCCACGCCGCTCCTAGACGTCCTTCCATCGTCGCCGTTCTGTGTTTTAAGCTGAACCGATTCTGGTCTTGCTGAACCGGTTTAGTCCACTCCAAAACATGATCTTTTTTATTAAATTACACACTTACTTAATTAAGTTAAATCCAATTTATTTATTTACTTTTAAATACCCCTCAATTGATTTAATTTAGCAAATTAAATCCAATTTATTCTTTATCACTACAATACCCGTAGGCCTAATGCTCCTAATACGCCCTGTAATATCTCGATGATTAAAATATCGGGGTATTACAATATGGAAGAAAATACATATCACCATTGCATTGGGATGAAGTAGGAGAAAAAGAAATATATGGTCTTGAAATTGTTCAACAAATAGTGGATATAGTGGCAATCATTCATCAAAGAATGAGAATTGGTACGCAAAGTCGGTAAAAGTGTTATGCAGATCATCGTCAATGAGAATTGGAATTTGAAGAAGGTAATATGGTATTCTTGATAGTGTCCCCATTCAAAGGAGTTATGCAATTTTGAAAGAAGGGGAAACTAAGTCCACGATATATTGGTCCATTTTCTATTATGAAGAGAATAGGAAAGACTGCTTGTCAACTCGAGTTACCATCATCAATGGAGGGAATTCTTAATGTTTTTCATGTATCAATGTTGAAGAAGTGTATTGGAGAATCAATTCGGGTGGTAATGAAAAGTAAATATTGAAATTCAACCAAGCTTAATCTATGAAGAAAAACCGGTGCATATATTAGATTAAAAAATTAAAGAACTCCAGAATAAGCAAATTCCTTTGGTTAAACATTTATGGCAGAATCATTCAACCGAGGAGGCTACATAGGAGCAAAAAGAAGATATGGAAACTAGATTTCTAGAACAATTCCGTTGATCAAATTTTGAGGACATAATTTTATTAACGAGGGAAGAATGTAATATCCAAAAACTTGTAGTTTATTAAATATGAATTATGAATGAATATATTTGTTAACGATTTGATTTTGGGGTTGTTGGGAATGGAAATAATGATCTTGGAATGGAATTTTTTGATGAATTAAATTGTATTATGGATGATGGATGAAGGATATACTTGTGCTTGGAATTAGAATTTGTTTTACAAGGGTGCCGATGCCTACATGTGTAAACAACATCCATCTGGAGTAGGCATCTAGGCTTTTAGAATTTTGGAAAAAATGTAAATGCGGGCTGCCATAATGGAGGCAGAAGTCCGCTTGTGTAAACACGCTTCTGGCATGGACGACTGCAAGGCAAAAATGTAGTCTAGACCAAACGGCCTGATTAAGAAGAAATTTTAAAGATTTAAGTCGATAGAGTGCGGTCGCCTGGAGCGTTTGTCCGTAATGGCAATTTTACAGAAGATAAGTCTTCTGCAAAGGGTGTCCGGAAGAAGAAGACTTTCTACGGAAAATGAAAAATGTGTGGACGCAGTCTCTCAGATGTTAAAATGTGGATGACCGAAATTCAAAAGGTCATATTTCATTTAGTACGATGTTATATTTTGATTGACTAAAACAATGGTGAATCATCACCACCGCCTCTAGACCGAGGAACACCTCCAGCTTGAGGTGGAAGGGATAAAGCTTGGAAAAACTTGAGAATTAAAGAGAAAAGTCGAAGGAAGCTCTCAAGATATTCTCTCTTTCTTCCACTCAAAAATTTAAAGCTATGAAGAGTTTTTTTTATGATTTTTAAGACTTCTATTTGTTTATGAAAGGTTTCATTGGAGAAAGATGTGAAAATGGAGAAACTAGGCATAATTGGATAATTGGATTGTTTGATATTTGTTGACTATCTTAATGGAATTGTAAAGCTATACCAATTGAGTGTGTCATTGTCAATATCTTAAGGAAGAGAATGGTTATGAAATTAGTAAATTTGGTTGATTGTGGAAAAAGTTACGAACAATCAAAGATAGGTGAAAATTTGAAAGGAAACCCTATAATGTTTGCATTTTGGATTGAATCTCTAAAAGGGTATTGTTTTGTATGTGTATGTGAAGAACATTAAAGGGTTAAGTAATGTATACGAATGTTGTAGAGATTTAGTATATTTAGAACTAAGCATCCTTTTATGTTCTAAGTATTGAATTGTTGATGGAAGTGTTATTAATTGGGAAGGTGTTATTGTTCAAGAAGATATTCTAAGTGTTGGAACCATATTATTGACTTAAGGTAAGAGATATGCATGTCTTTGGCCTGTTGGCCTATATCACAAGATGCTAGGGTTGTATTGTTTGTTTTGTTGGATGTAGTAGAATGTTAGGATATGGTGATATTATAAATAATATGCTCTTATATGTTTAATGTACTAAGAGTTATAGAAAGTTTGCTCTGAATAGTATGCACCCATATCATGCATCATGATTTCAAGAAAAGAAATTAAATACGTTTACATGCATATATGTTGATAATGAAACTAGAAATGGATTGAGTAAACGTAAATAGACATTGTAAGATTGGGTTAAGTGACGGTTTTGTTTAGGAGAACCCAGGGATGCATCTCATCCCTAGTGAACTTGAGTGACGATTCGACTTAAAAGAACTTGATGATCTATCTATTCCCTTGAACTGTGGATCTCCAATGTTTGGATTGTTATGTGACTCAAAAGGAAAAAGAAAAAGGAAAGACTGAAATGATACTGCATGTTTTAATGAGACAGCATAACATGAGCATCACATCATTTGAATTTGTTTTATCTCTTACTAAGCATTAGACTCATAGATAAATATTGTGATGCAAGTAAGAAGTATAATAAGAATGATCAAAATATAGATTCACAACATGGATAGCAGATGAAGGAGTGTAGGTGTAACAACCTATTTTTCATATACTTTAAAACGTTGTGATTTGAAATACTTTTCTTTACAAATTGTATAGCGAAAGATTTTTCATACAATAAAACATTTGGGAAGAAAAGAAATTGTAACGTCCCATTTTATTTAAAACCATTTTTCTCTATTTTTAACTTTCGTGATATAAAAATTTTTGTTTAATTCATCAAAAACGCTATAATCAGAGTAAGTAAATTCATTTGAAAACGTATATTGGAAAATTCTATTTAAAAACACATTTGAGTAAAACGAGCGGAAAAGAACGATAAATTTTCAAAACATAATTTTAATACTTCCAACAAAAGTCCATGGTTACAAAATATTTACCACATTCAAAATAGGAAGTTAACTGTTCGAAATGACCAACACTGTTTACATGAGCCACAACCATTAGGTCAAACTCGGCTGATAACCCAAGAGGTTGTCCTAAAATGCCTCCTCCGCAGCTTGCATGTCACTTGTCTCATAATAATCAACTACATCCTGGGGAAAACAATGAACCTAATGCTCAGCAAGAATTAGAATGGAATGTAATGCAAATGCTCATCATGTCATACTATGTGTTATAGAAAAGAACCTATCTTTTCTGGTATACCAAGAGAAAGAATACATCCTATAGTCATGAGGCTATCCGTCACTACAGCAAGGAGATACATCCTATCGCATCACTACCATGACTGTCAAAATTCTCTTTTGTTAAGGACGTTGGGGATTTCCATTCAAGAGAAGAGGATACATCCTATGATCCATGTGACTAACCGTCAATCCAATAGGGAGATACATCCTATGGTGTCCTTACCGATGGACCGTCACGAAATCTTTTGAAGCCCCACTCGCCTATTTACATATATTATGCATGTCATACAATATGTCGATAATTTCATAAGTCCTAACATGATGTGTAGGTATCACGTATAGTCCACAACATATAAAAAGGAAACACAACATTTACCAAAAAATCAAGGGAACAACTATAGAGGTCTAGTTACCAAACAGAGACTAAATTATTCATATAATGACAGGGGATTACTATAGGCTAACTACCAAGCAAGTCATGCAATTCCTAATAGGGGTTAACACACATGTATATGACAGAGAACAGGAACAACTAATACATAAACTTCTACTATTAATAAGTAGGAAAGGATTTGTAGATTCACGGAGAGATCAAGAACAACAGTGGGTTTATTATACTTTATCTAACCATTCCCAAGTTCAGTTCATATTTTATCAAATCTTTTACAAAATAGAGAAATGACTATCCCAAGCAAGATTCAATCTTAGCAATTCGTAATATCTAGTCCAAGCAATATTTAAATCTTCAACAGAGATAGTATTCCACTATAGCAAACCTACTAGCAAGAAGCATCTCTAATTCAGAAAAAATTTTCATCGGACATCAACAGAGTTCACAGATTCAAAAACTAGGCAGTTTCACATTCCATAGTGAACAATCCAATAAATGCTCAATATCAAACAGCAAACAACCCACGATGTAGGGCCTCGTCTTGCAAACAACAACATCCAAATTCTTACCTGAAGATTTGCAGCAGCCAAGACTGAAATTCCAATATGTTGATCTCCCAATGCTTCCTAGATAGAGACAGGATCGGTGGGTAAATCAACCCACAAAACTTGATATAAGCTGGAGGTTCATTAAGTAGTCAATAAAATCCTAAAACCAAACTCTTACCTTTACTAGAATGTCACTCCAGCAACACACAAGAATTTTAAAAAATGGAAGTTCACTTCTATTTCTCCACATCTCATAGAATAATTCGCCCACACATAAAAACCCAAGCCTCACCTTTTCTCTTCATTCTCCATAGTTGTAGCACACAGGACATGAATGGAGAGATTCAGAATTGTTTCACCTAGTCATCCCTCGACTTATAGGCAGCAGAACCCACGTGAAGGATGTAGATTGATGGATAGTTTGTCATCCCAAGGAAGGAACTCCAACACGCGATGGACACATGGAATGCTCCCAATCTTCTCGGGGAAGAAATGAACGTCGCAGGTGAGAAAGAAAATCGAAGGAGTCAGAGAGAAGTTGTCTGACAGAGAATGGGTTTCTCGCTTTATATTGGTTTTTTGGTCGAGGAAGGCGTCCAAAGCCTCGACCACATGTCGACCAAAATGTCAAAAATATTAGCAGAGGTGGATTTCAGAGGAGAACTTCAACCAAAACATACGACCGTACATCGACCAAAAAATTAATGAATTCGACATATTCAAATCCTTCACATCTGCAACTCAACCACTAGTCGACCACGGGCGACCAAAAACCTGAAATGTAACCTGGAATGCATTTCGGTAGAACACACTGACCCGAACACCACCTGCGGTATGACCCTAAATGCAAGGAGGCACAAGGATGCATTTTTTGTCAAAATATTTGACCGAAGCCACAACCGTAAGTTGATCGAAAGTGTAAATACACAATTTGTAACAATTCTCCAATTTAAAATATTTCTTCCCACCTTTACATTGCATCTTGTCCCAAATTAATGATTACGGAACATATCCTAATGTACAAAATATTTGTTCACTCAATAAAATCTTTTACATAATACATGAAGGATTATCTGGGCATTACAATCACTGCTCCTTAAAAAAATTTTGTCCTTAAAATTTTGCTAAGCAAATAATTCCAGATATGATAGGCTCCAAGAAACACTTAGAAAGCCTTAGTGAAATCTGTCCCGAAAATTATCAATCCTCGGACCACCAGCAAATGAAAGGAATGAATCTCCAAATCTGTGTATGAACTAGAGCTAAAATTTGGTGAACATAAACTTCATATACTCAAGGAAATCGTATCAAAATTTCAGCTCCAAAAGCACTCTGGATTAGGAGAACTATCAATTTCAATTTTAACCAGAATTCTGTTTGCCAGTAGAACAGTTTTACCAGTGCAGCTTCAAAACGATATATCTCACGCTACATACACCAAACAAAGCTCAATTTTGGAGGGTAGCTCACTGACTTAAACATGAACAATTCATTAGAAGGCGTCAAACTGAGATGAACGACGTAAGGGCTCCAAACAGGTAACACAATCATAGGCAGTATTAATCCAGAAAATTCACAGATTCAGCTACTCAACATTAATCTGAAAATATCACCTTTCTTTCAAAAATTCCCAAAAGAGCTTCTTCAACAATTAACATGCATCAAGTCTCCATAACATAAACTATCAAACCAGCAAGAAAAGATCTTACAAGAATCACGAAATCAAGAAGAAAAACAATGGAGTCCGCGGACCTCCTAAGTGAGAGGGGCGACTTAGGGTTGGCCGAAACCAACACTCTCCAAGGTTGGAAGGTTCTCTTGTCTCCACACCACAATCCTACCTTGAAGATGAAGATTGGAAGAGGCAATATCCCAAGATGCAAGGTTGAGAAACTTCAAGAGGAACCATGCTTGGGGGTGGAAGGAATCGGCGCACAAGGGGGGAGGAGGCCGCGAGTGGTGTTTTTCCAAAACACAACAAAAATGTCTTCAATTCAAAATTCCTTCATTTGCAGGAAAGAGGGCTTTTTTAAAACCCTAAGAGTTCATACACTAAAGGGAATAAAAAGACTAAAATAACTCTAATTAGAAAATGACCTAAACAGCCCTTTAACAATAACAAAACAATAAATCCGATTTTGAAAATCAGTCTCTGAAAAAGGGATATTAGATATAGTAAATCAAACCCAAATAAAACGTCCAATATGTCCTTGGAAAGCTCTGTATGTTGGCTGCATTTGATATGAAGGACTAAAGTTGAAACGACGCCGTCTCGGTAGTCACAATAGCCCTTGATTATCTACTTCTCAGATTCTAGGCGGATTTGGACAGCTCCTAATTTTCTTCTATGATTGCATGATATCCACTAGTCCAAATACACCAAATCCTCTCTGTGACATTGAATAAAGCTTTCCTCCAAATTGGATAGAAAATTAAACACCTAAAAAACAAATAAAAAGTTAGAAATAAAGGTGCCCTGGGCACGGCTCAGGCGATAGGAACTTGGGGCACATCAGATACATCCTATGGCATCACCACCATGACCGTCACCATTCTCTCTTGTTAAGGAAGTTGGAGATTTCTATACAAGAGAAAAGGATACATCCTATGGTCCATGTGACTAACTGTCACTCCAATAAGGAGATACATCCTATGGTGTCCTCTTCAATGGACCATCACCAAATCTCCCGAACCCCCACTCGCCTATTTACGTATATTATACTTGTCATACAATATGTCAATAATTTCATAAGTCCAAACGTGATGCATGGATATCACGTGCAGTCCACAACATATAAGAAGAAACACTACATTTACCAATAAATCATGGGAACAACTATAGAGGTCTAGTTACCAAACAGAGACTAAATTATTCATATAATGACAGGGGATTACTATAGGCTAACTACCAAGCAAGTCATGCAATTCCTAACACGATTTAACACACGTGTATATGACAGAGAACAGCAACAACTAATACACAAACTTCTACTATTAATAAGTAGGAAAGGATTTGTAAATTCACAGAGTGATCAAGAACAATAGTGGGTTTATTATACTTTATCTAACCATTCCTAAGTTCAGTTCATATTTTATCAAATCTTTTACAGAATAGAGAAATGACTATCTCGAGCAAGATTTAATCTTAGCAATTCGTAATATCTAGTCCAAGAAAAATTTAAAACTTCAACAGAGACACTGCAATACCTCGATACTAATTTTCTCATGTACGCGATGTAATCAAACTTTGGAGATAATTATATATTACATTGTGTACCTATACTTGTTTAATTATGACATGTAATTATGGAGAAAGCTTTGGGGGTAAGAAGTTAAATAGCAAAATGTGGGGAAATGCTGTTCTGAAATTTTTGGACACCTGCTGAGGACACTGTGGACAAGTCATGTCATCCGCAAACATTAGGAGCGTCATCCCGAGGATTGGGACAACTCAGGATGCGGGACCCCATCCTAATTTTCCTACATTACAAGTTTTCGGATGACCCCGGACACACGCGGACATTGGTGGACGTTGTAGATTTGAATCTGTCCAATTTATGGACAAATTTGGACGTGTGCGGATGCTTCAAGCTAACACCATATCGCGTCCGAATACGAATTTGGATGGTATGAACAGGATGAGGACACCAATCCTCGTTCAAGAACACAATTTGGCCTATGGAATTTTACTCATGATAATTATCCATCCTTGCCTATTACTTAGTTACTTCTCTTCAGGCATGCTAATCAACCCCTTCTCTTTTAACCTCGAGCATGACAATTAATCACTTCACATATGTAAATAAATTCTCAATTGAATGTTAAATTAGTTGTTAGCCTTCAAATCGCGAATAACTTGTTAAGCATGCAAATTTTTTGTTACTTCTCAAGCAGGCTCATAAGCATATTCTCTGACTATTAGTCCACTATTACTTGTCTAACTGTCAAGCACATTAAATTACATATTAATCCTCATGCATGTTAACTTACGATTTTCTTGCATGTTGATTTACTACTAGTCTTCAAGCATGCTATTCTAAATTTCATGATACCTGCTAGCATGTTCTGTTTGCCATTCTATATGCTTCTTTTGTAGATGCCCTATATTTATGTTTTCCTTCTTTTCATGTATCTTTAATTCTACCATTTACTTATTCAGTTGTCATTTCTTTATTGTTGTTTACCTTCCATATATGCACTATCAAATTGTCACTATGCATCACGCTAATTGAAACAAATAGGGAGTGCCACCTCGAGGTGGTTTTCACATGCATTGGAAAAAAAATGTTAAGATAACGAAGGAAAAAGAAAAGACTAAGGAGTTGGGGTAAATGGGTAGTACGGATCTAGTCTGGCAGCTAGGATACACCCCTACCTTGTTGGGAAAGAGACTAGTGTGCCCACAGGAGGTTAGAAGCTGACCAGACTATGCCATTTCAAAGGACAATCCCCAATCTCCAGATCGATGTACTAGTAAAGAATGAACGAATGAACAAACGTAATGAAAGATTGGTTTGTGTGGCCCCATTCCATAAATGACTAAAGAGAGACATAGTATAACCATAAACCCCATTTTCTTTACAGAGCCATTGGCTCACATCCTTACTTATGGTGTAGGAAACAAGATGGTAGTACTAGGAGCAGAGGAGGAGGCCTTCCCCGTGGAGCCTACGGAGTATCTAGATGAAACGTGACCAGAGTAGATGTGTGTCTCAAGAAAGGAAGAAAATGTATGTTTTGTAAGGGTTTAAGGGTAAACATGTTTTGTAAAACATTAACTATGGCCCTAACTCGTATTTTGAATATGTGACACTTCTGACCCTGAGCTTTAATTAATGTTTTGAGTAATATTATTGTTTAATAAATGCTTTAAATAAACTATTTTTATTTTCCTTCCTCTATATTTTGCAAACAATTTTAATGATTTTAGGCTTCCAAGGCTTCAACAAGTTTTAAGAAAAATGTTGTGGCGATCGGGATTTTTCACGAGCACTCTAAAATGATTTTGATTTTTTTTTAGAAATTTCAATTATTGAAAAGATTGTAATTTAATGCATTTTAAGAGGAAATAAAAGATAAAAAAAAATTTGGTCGTTACAGTTGGTATCAGAGCCACTCTACTCTCGTGCGTTTCACAACAGATAACCCAGACTCATCCGGCAAGGCCCCTCTAACTGTAAGTTTTCCTTTATATTATTGAAATACTCCCTCGAATCAATTAGCCATAGTATAAAAATATATATATAATTTGTGTGATAGATGAAATTGAAAAAGTGTTTTCCTTAGTATATTCCCTTAAAAATTATTACCTTACTTGGTGACGTGAACTCATAGGAAATTTAGATGGCTAGGATAGGACGAGGAAATATGTCTGTTAATGAAGATGGGCCCCGAGCACTCAACCGACAGGATGATCCCGCCTGAGACGAGGCTCTCGAGCGTATAGCAGCAGCGGTGGAACAACAGTCTCAACAAATGGAAAGATAGACTCAGTTTGTGGAACATCATTTCTGCTTCATGCAAAGATTTATAGGGTAAGACCAATTTATGGGACAAGACCATGGGAATGCAAACGGGAATCAATAACCTATACAGATTCAATTGGTTCAGCTGGTTTAGAGAGAAGCCAGTTAGGAAAATTTCTAAAAGCTCAAGCTGCCCTACTTCAACAGGGACATCTCTAACATTTTCGGAGCTGAGGAGTGGGTACGCTCCGTGGAAGATAAGTTTACTTATGCAGATATTGTGAGGCGGAGAAAGTTAAATGTGCCACATATTATCTTACCCATGAGGCACGTTTCTAGTGGGACACAGTCAAGGTCTCTTGGGATGTTGCAACCCTCACTTTAAAGTATTTCAAAGATCTGTTTAACGAGAAATACTTCAACCATACAGTTCACACTAAAAAACTGATGGAATTCGTGTGTCTTCACTAGATGGCCACTGTGGCTAAATATGCCCAGTGGTTTGAGCCTCTATCCCATTATGCTCCGCACTAGTGGCGATGGAAGAACACAAGGTACAACATTTTGTGCAATGGCTAAAATTTGAAGTCTAGGAAGGTGTGATTGGGGCTAGCACCGAGGGTGTCACCTATTCAAAGATGGTGTCACGAGCATTGGCAGTGGAAGGAGTAAAGAGATAGAGAGAGGCTACCTAAAGAGCATGGAAGACTACCCTTACCCAACAATCACGAAGTGAGCCCTCAACGGGCCCGGGAGTCAAAAGACCTATTGAGACTGAGGCACAACAGAGGCCAGATAAGAGGTCGTTGACACAAGCATCTAACACCCCTCAACAAAATGCCTGTCCGAAATGCTAGAGGGTGCATCAGGGTGAATGCCTGGCTGGTTTGGAGAAGTGTTTTTCCTGTGGGAAACCAGGGCATATGGCTAGACAATGCTCGACCAGACTCGTGGCCCCACAAGTTTTTGCTATGTATGGAACTGAGGTTGACGACCAGCCAGCCGTGGTCGCAAGTACTCTTCATTCCTTTAAATGATAATTGTGTACATAATTGTGATTGCTTCCTTCTCTAGATGAATTAGGAAATTTTACCTTAGGATAAATTATTCGTGGAATAAACCACCTACCTAATCCTAACAGGGACAATTTATATTAATAAGTCTACTGCATACGTCCTATTTGATTTGAGTGCTACACACTCATTCATTTCCACAAAGTTTTGTGAATGAGCAAACTGTTTCTCCAATAGCACGAGCTAAACACATCGCGTGCTGTTACCTTTCATTGATCATCTAATTACTTATGGGATGCTCAAGGCTTATGCAGTGGACATCAATGGCCATTTATTTTGGGCCAATTTAATTAGTATGGACTTAAAAGTCTACGATGTCATAATGAGAATGGATTGGCTGTTTGCACACCATGCGATCATTAAATGCAAGAAAAGGAAATTCTGCTTTGGTCTTCCGGGTGGTGAACTGCACACCTTCCATGGAACCAAGGAGAAAGGGAAGTTTACCATTATCTCTGCACTCAAGGCAGACAAGTTGTTGAAGAATTGGTGCGACGAATTTCTGGTCAACGTAATTGATACAACTGCAATTACTATAACTAAGCAGCAGGACGTTGCAATGGTACTTGAGGTCCCAAACATTTTTTTCGATGATCTTCTTGGTCCACCCCCAGGCCGTGAAATTGAATTCGAGATCCACTTACAGCTCGGTACAGATCTCATTTCCAAACATCCATATCGTATGGTACCTGCCGAGTTGTGAGAGTTGAAAGTACAATTGGAAGAGCTGGTCACCAAGGGATCTATTTGGCCAAGTTTTTCTCTTTGGGACACACCAGCATTATCCGTTAAGAAGAAGGACAAAATCCTTGGAATGTGCATTGATTACAGGGAACTGAATAAAGTGACGATTAATAATATGTATCCCCAACCAAACAATGACGATCTATTTGACCAATTGGGCGGTGCTTGGATTTTCTTGAAAATTGACCTTCGATCCAGCTATTATCAGTGGAAGGTTAAACCTGATGATATACCGAAGACTGCATTTCGCACACGGTACAAACATTTCGAATTCTTGGTGATGTCTTTCGAGCTGACCAACGCGCTGGCAGCCTTCATGGACCTATTGAACTGAGTCTTCTGAGATTATCTGGATAAATTTATCATCTTCTTCATTGACGATATCTTGATCTATTCCTAATCGGAGGCTGAGTATCATGAACATCTGCAGGTGGCTCTATTTGTTCTTAGCCAGCATCAATTATACACAAAATTCTCTAAGTGTGAATTGTTGCTGAGCAAGGTCAGTTTTCTTGGCCACGTGATCTCTGTAGGTGATATCTCCGTCGACCCGACAAAGATACAGGCAGTGGTGAATTGGACACAACCAAAAAATGTTGGTGAAGTAAGAAGTTTTCTGGGCTTGGCCAGTTATTACAAGCGCTTTATTGATGGATTTTCAAAGATCGCTCTACCACTTACTGGTATGACCAAGAAGAACGGCCGATTTTGGTGGTCCAGCAATTACGAGAACAACTTTCAAGAGTTAAAGCGCAGATTGACTACTACCCTAATGTTAACATTGCCTACGAAGGATGGCAACTTTAGTATTTACTGTGATACATCAAGGTAAGGACTTGGTGTAGTTCTTATGCATCACGAAAAAGTTATCACCTACGTGTCCCGACACCTTAAGATCCATGAGAAGAACTAACCCACTCACGATTTAGAGCTCGCAGCTATTGTCTTCACTCTCAAAGTATGGAGACATTACTTGTATGGATAGTGCTATGAGATGTACTCAGATCATAAGAGTCTCAAGTATATCTTCACCCAAGAGTTAAATATGCATCAACAGCGATGGCTTGAGTTTGTCAAAGACTATGACTGTGAGATCAAGTACCATCCAAGAGAAGCCAATGTCGTTGCGGATGCTCTCAGCCGCAAGGTTACAATGATGAGCATTATAAGTGAAGAAATGCCTTCTGGTCTTCAGGGGCCTAAGGTACAAATGGTTCCAGCACAGTTGGATGTGATATTAGCAAAGCTGACTTTGATGTCGTCTATTATTGAACAGATCAAGGTGGCCCAGCAAAATGATGGCGTATGTAAAGATTTCAGATTGAACACGACTCTACCAAAGTATCAAAATTTCTCTATGTCTATAGATGGCAGAGTCAAGGACAAGAACCGGTGGTATGTGACGAGTGATACGACAGTGCTGCTAAAGGTCTTAAGAGAGGCTCACTCTTCCAACTTCTCTGTGCATCCTGGTTGTAACAAGATGTACCAGGATCTTAAAACTCATTACTTCTGGCCATACATGAAGTACAATATTGTCGATTTTGTGTCACTATGTCATGTATGTTAGTGCGTTAAGGCCGAACATTAGCGATCGGGCGGTATGGTCCATCCATTGCCAATCCCTGAAAAGAAATTGGAGCATATCACCATGGATTTTGTCACTTGTCTGCCCAGAACTAGCCGTGTCCACAAATGCGATTTGTGTGATTGTGGATCGGTTAACCAAAGTTTCATATTTTCTACTGGTAGCCATGATGTATAAAATGAATCAATTTGCCTAATTATATTTCAAGGAGATCATCCAACTTCACGGTGTTCCAGTTTCTCTTGTCTTTGATTGGGACCTGCATTTTACTTCGGCTTTCTGGAAGAGTTTGAGCAAAGCTATGGGCACCGAACTGAAACTCACCACTGCATTTCATCCTCAGATGGACGGGCAAAGTGATAGAACAATTCAAACACTTGAGGATATGTTACTTGCTTGTGTTCTCGATTTCCAAGTCGGATGGGGTAAGATTTGGCCACTTGTCGAGTTCGCATATAACAACAGCTTTCAGGCCACAATTGGAGTGGCCCTGTACGAAGCACTATATGGGAGGAAGTGCTGGTCACTTTTGCATTGGGATGAAATAGGTGAAGCTACATTCTATGGCCCTGAAATGATACAGAAGACTGCAGAGTCAGTGGCCCTGATTAAACAGAGGATGCTAGCAACAAGAGACATCAAAAGAGCTATGCAGACAATCGACGTTGGCCCCTGGAATTTGATAAAGGAGACAGTGTGTTCTTGAAGATATCTCCATTTAAAGGCGTCGTTCGATTTGAAAAAAAGGGAAAGCTCAATCCTAGATATGTGGGACCTTATGTAATCACGAAGAAAATAGGACCTGTCGCGTATCAGCTACTGTTACCAAACTATATGGTGGGCGTACACAACATCTTCACGTGTCTATGCTCAAGAAATGTCTGTGTGATGTAGTTTTATTGAATCCTTTTGATAATATCGAGGTACAGCCCAACCTGAGCTACAATGAAAGAAAGACCTATTCAGATTCTTGACTCGAGAGTGAAAGAGCTACGACGCAAGCATATCCTGTTGGTCAAGGTCTTATAGCAGAATCACAGCCGTGAAGAGGCCACTTGGGATAAGGAAGATGGCATGTGGGCCTTGTACCCCGAATTGTTCAATAGCTAATTTTGGGGACCAAAATTTTTTAAGGGGGTTAGTATGCAATACTCCGATACTAATTTTCCCTTGTATGCGATGTAATCAAACTTTGGAGACAATTATATATTACATTGCGCATCTATACTTGTTTAATTATGAAATGTAATTATGGGGAAAGATTTGGGGGTAAAAAGTTAAGTAGGAAAATGTTAGGAAACACTGTCCTGGGTGTTTTCGGACACTTGCCGACGATGCTGCAGATGAGTCATGTCATCCGCAGACATTTGGAGCAACGGCCCAAGGATTGGGATAACTCAGGAAGTGGGACCCCATCCTAATTTACCTACACTGCTAGTTTTTGGACGACCTCAGATGCACGCAGAGCTGGCGGACGTTGTAGATTTGAATCTGTCCAATTTATGGACAAATTTGGACACGTGTGGATGATTCAAGCGGATGCCAAATCGCGTCTGAATACGAATTTGGACGGTACGAAAGAGACGAGGATGCCATTCCTCGTCCAAGAGCACAATTTTTCCTATGGTATTTTACTCATGTGGATGAATGGGGACGAGATCAGTGTGTCCGTACTCGTTTGAAATATCATAGAATTGTCTAAAATTAAGGATTTAAAATCCGACAACTTGTCGTGTAGTCATTTATTTCACACTCTCCAAGCATAGCCTCCATGCCCAAACCCACGCGGGTAGCCATCGTCCTCCATTCTCCTAGGCATACGATATCCCTAGGTAAGCCCATTTTTTTAACCTTCAACCATCCCTTCTTACGCAAAATCCGTCTCCCCTTTTCTTTCTCTGCATGCCCTTCTCACCTGCATTCCTTTTAGTGTGTGCATAGAGTGAAGAAGGTGTGGGTGAAGGTTGAAGCTGGAAGTTGAAGGTTTAGGTGTCTGTGAGTCTTAATTCATCAATTAAAGGTAAGGAATTGGATTAGTCTTGGCCAGAGGAGGCCCTACCCACAAGTAATAATGTGTGTGTAGTGCAGTTGTTTATTGGTAGTTTAAATTCTGTATATTTCTTGGATGGCTTAACTACTATGTTGTTCTCATAGACGCTTTGTTTTGTGATTCTATTCTGCCTTGTTCTGCTAATATACTCTTGCTAGGTTCTGTTGTTTCATTTCAGTGCCTTGTTGGTTACTACATTCTTACTTGGTTCTATTATTTCATTCAATGCTTATTTTCCTTCACTGGATGTTAAGTTGAAAGCACTAAGCCTATTTGACATCAAGCTTAGTAGAATAGAAAAGGTGAACTAGTGACTGTCATGGATGAACAAGAGGGACTCTATATTATGCTTGCAGTATTAACTGGATTATTAATGTTGTCTTATGATTTCAACTGGATTAATGTTGCCTTATGATTTCATTATATTTCATAATACGATTGCTCTTTCGTTCCTTGTTTATAGTACCCTTGCTGTGACTATTAAGCTAATTAATGACTATTACACCTATTAATTGTAGTATTTTTCGCTGTAGTTTCACTGTCATCACTTAATACCTTTGCGAGCATCCTTCGTTATTACAAGCATGTTTTCAAATGTAGTAGTTGCATTAAATAACTTAGTTAATCTTTAAGCATGTCAAGTAGCTATTAACTCGTTTAACCCTTAATCATGTTAACTCGCTATTAATCGTTAAATCTTCAAGCATGATAATTATCCATCCTTGCCTGTTACCTAGTTACTTCTCTTCAAGCATGCTAATTAACCCCTACTCTTTTAACCTCAAGCATGACAATTAATCACTGCAGGTATGTACATAAATTCTCAATTGTATGTTAAATTAGTTGTTAGCCTTCAAATTGCCAATAGCTCGTTAAGCATGCAAATTTTTGTTACTTCTCAAGCATGCTCATAAGCATATTTCCTAACTATTAGTCCACTATTACTTGTCTAACCATCAAGCACATAAAATTACATATTCATCCTCATGCACGTTAACTTACGAATTTCTTGCATGTTGATTTACTACTAGTCTTCAAGCATGCTATTATAAATTTAGTGATATTTGCTAACATGTTCTGTTTCCCATTCTATATGCTTCTTTTATAGATGCCCTATAACTATGCTTTCCTTCTTTTCATGTATTTTTTATTCCGCCATTTACTTATTGAGTTGTCATTTCTTTATGGTTGTTTACCTTCTATATATGCTCTATCGAATTGTCATCATGCATCACGCTAATAGAAACAAATAGGGCGTGCCACCTCAGGGTGGTACTCACATGCATTGGGAAGCAAAAACGTTAAGAGAACAAAGGAAAAAGAAAAGACTAGGGAGTTGGGGTAAATGGGTAGTACGGATCTAGTCTGGCAGCTAGGATACACCCCTGCCTTGTTGGGGAACAGACTAGTGTGCACACAGGAGGTTAGAAGTCGACCAGACTTTGCCATTTCAAAGGACAACCCCCAATCTCCAGCTCGATGTATGAGTAAAGAATGAATGAACATAATGAAAGATTAGTTTTGGTGGCTCCCATTCCATAAAGGACTAAAGAGAGGTATAGCATAACCATAAACCCCATTTCTTTTACTGGGTCATTGGCTTACGTCCTTACTTGTGGTGCAGGTAACGAGATGGTAGTACTAGGAGCAGAGGAGGAGGCCTTCCCCGTGGAGCCTGCGTAGTATCCGGATGAAACACGATTGGAGTAGATGTGTGGCTCAAGAAAGGAAGAAAATGCATGTTTTGTTAGGGTTTAAGGGTAAACGTGTTTTATAAAACCTTAACTATGGTCCCAACTTGTATTTTTAATATGTGACACTTTTAACCCTGAGCTTCAATTAATGTTTTGAGTAATATCTCTATTTAATAAATGCTTTAAATAAACTATTTTTATTTCACTTCCTCTATATTTTGCAAACAGATTTAATGATTTTAGTCTTTCAAGGCTTAAACGAGTTTTAAGAAAAATGTTGTGTCTACCGGGATTTTTCACGATCACTCTGATATGATTTTTATTTTTTTAGAAATTTCAATTATTTAAAAGATTCTAATTTAACGCATTTTAAGAGGAAATAAAAGATAAAGAAAAATCTGGGTCGTTACAGACACTATTCCACTATAGCAAACCTACTAGCAAGAATCATCTCTAATTCAGTAAAGATTTTCATCGGACGTCAACATAGTTCACAGATTCAACAACCAGGCAATTCCACATTTCACAGTTAACAATCCAACAAATGCTCAATATCAAACAGCAAACAACCCGCGATGTAGCGAAGATTTGCAACAGCCAAGACTGAAATTTCTATCTGTCGATCTCTCAATGCTTCATAGACAGAGACAGGATCTATGGGTAAATCAACCCACAAAACTTGATATAAGCTAGAAGTTCATTAACTAGTCAATAAAATCCCAAAACCAAACTCTTACCTTTACTATATTGTCACTCTAGCAACACACATGAATTTCCAAAATTGGAAGTTCACTTTTATTTCTCCAAAGCTCACAGAATAATTCGTCCACACAGAAAAACACAACCCTCACCTTCTCTCTTCAGTCTCCACGGTTACAGCACACAGGACAGGAATGGAGAGATTATGAATTATTTCACTCAGTCATCCATTGACTTATAGGCAATGGTACCCACGTGAAGGCTACAGATTGATGGATAGTTTCCCATCCCAAGGTAGGAGGTCCAACACTCGATGGACATGTGGAAAGTTCCCAATCTTCTCGTGGAAGGAAGGAACGTTGCAAGTGAGAGAGAAAATTGAAGAAGGGACAGAGAAGTTGTTTGACAGAAATGGGTTTCTCGCTTTAAATTAGTTTTTCGATCGAGGAAGGCATTCAAAGCCTTGACGACATGTTGTTTGAAATGTCAAAAATACAAGCAAAGGTGGATTTCAGTCGAGAACTTTGACCAAAACATGCAACCACGCATCGACCCAAAAATCAACAAATTTGACAGATTCAAATCTTTCGCATTGGCAACTCAATCGCTAGTCGACCGCAAAGCAATTGAAAACCTAAAATGTAATCTGGAACACATTTTGGTCAAACACACCGACCCGAACACTGCCTGCAGTATGACCCAAAATACAAGGAAGCATAAGGATGCATTTTTGGTCAAAATATTCAACTAAAGCCATGACCGCAAGTCGACCAAAAGTGTAAATACACAATCCGTAACAATTCTCCACTTTAAAATATTTTCAAAAATATTTCTTCCCACATTTATATTGCATCTAGTCTCAAATTAATGATTACGGAACATATCCTCTTTTATAAAATATTTGTTCATTCAATAAAATCTTTTACATAATACATAAAGGATTATCTGGGCATTATAGAAATGAAATGAAATCCCATAGACGAAAATTTTTTCTTTAAATTCATTACATTATACAAAACAAGTTATGAGTTAAAAACCATTTACATTCTCCTTTTTCCTTTATCCTTTAGCCTAGCTAGCCACAAGATCCATAACGCATAAATCCTCCATTAGTTGCTCCTATCCTTTTTATCACACTTACCTATATCACAAGACATATTCTATAAGCCTAATGCTTACTAAGTAATGAAATGTGTTATGAATCATGAAATGCACTTCACATAAAACATTTTCATTTTTTCCTTTTTCCATTTTATGTTTATCATTAAAACTTAACTCATAGCCTCAATCATTGGGGGAAAATGTACCCAAAGCCTCTA
The DNA here is from genome assembly GCA_022433065.1 of Begonia loranthoides. NCBI lineage: Eukaryota > Viridiplantae > Streptophyta > Magnoliopsida > Cucurbitales > Begoniaceae > Begonia > Begonia loranthoides. Next base: position 28,078,816 of record CM039478.1, read on the forward strand.
TCATTGGAGACCATGTCCACTAATGCCTCTGTCGATGAGTCAAGTATCCCAAGTCTCTCAATGGAGATTTGTCCCCAAAGCCTCTACATATCATCATGTTCTTAATCTTCTTTACTTTTCTTTACTTGAAAACCGTATGCATGACAAACCATTTTCATAACATTTCTTTAAAATAACGGGATGCATGAATATAAATGAATGCAAACAATTCCATACTCATTTATAAATTCTCAATTCAACGCAATCAATCAAATAAAGAGAAAGGAATCTATCTTATCTTCAACATCAACATGATCATTTAACTTAAAATCTATAAAACACAACCATCAATGCATCAACAGCACATCCTCGAGTAACAACATGATCAAGACTTAACATCTATCATACAACAATAAAACTCTACCTGTTGTGATGTAGCCTAAAAGGGCAAACACATACAATCACTTCTTTTCTCTTCCTCTTCAAGATTTCCTCCTCTTTCTGCTTCTCCTTCCCCCAACCCTTATCTTCGTCCCTTCTTCTTATTTTTCTTCTTTGGTTCCCTCTTCTTCCTCTCACATTCTTTCCCTTTTCTCCTCTTCTTTCAATCGTAAGTTTCCTCTTTCCCATAACCAAAGGAAATAACCTTTTAAAGCTGCAAGGATTAAGTTGGTGTTGAGGTGTTAAGCATTCAAGCTGAAGCTGTAACGACCCAGTTTTCCTTTCTTAAAATGTGTCATTTTTAAAATACATTTATATTTGAAAATCGTGTAAAATTTAAAAGTTTTCCGTAGCAGAAGACTTTTCAATATTAAAACCTTTTAAAATGTTCAATATAATTCCTTTCTTAAAAAAATTTTATAAAACACAGCGGAAGACTTTTGAATAAAACTAAACAATTTAAATACTTAACAAAACTCTTTACAAACCATTTCTCTTTCATTAAATCTTTTATCCTAGCCAGCCACAAGATCCGCGAGTGCAAATCTTTCATAAACTGCTCCTTAACTTGTCTCGCAAGTGCCTACATCACAAGGCTTAAATTATAAGTCTAAGGCTTAGTAAGTGATATAAAATATAAAATGAATATGCTATGGAGCTTTTAAAATCCTTATGCAGTTTTCTATTTTCGTTTTCGTTTTCCTTTACTGTTATTTTCATTTAACTTTACTTTTATCTTAACTTGAACTTTAATGAACTTTTTCTGACATTGAACTTAGGCTGTATTGGGCGAACTTAGGCCCGCACAATAAACTTGTACTATATAATTTTTTTATTACATGAGAAATATGATTCATAGATCACAATAAAAAATCATTTTGAGACCATTTAAAAGTTCACAATCATGAATTATACATGTAATTATAAGATGTAAGAGAACAAAAAATAACTCAATCCATAATATACGAAATCTATTTTTCCATGAATTAATCCATAATATGTTTTTTAAACAATATATTAAATAACAAGAAAGCATGTTAAAGTCCAATTTAGATTTTAAATTTAAAGGGTTCAATCTACTCGTGCCATAAATTTTTGTTGACACATGTGTTACTCACATGATCAATTTCAAAGATTTCTTAACGCAAGTGACCATTTTTGCTAATATGTCAAAAGTTAGATAAAAAAAAGTTTAGAGTATCAATTGTCTAGAATTTATAAGTTTGAGGTTTAAAGTATATTTTATACAAAAATGGAAAAAATGTTGAGATCTTAAAACAAATATAAATTTTTAAATATAGAAAAAAAAATAATTAAGTAGTGAAAAAATAAATAAATGTTTGTTGTGATTAAGTGAATCCAGCTGTAGCTATTTTAAAGTTGAAATTAGATGATTAGACCAATTACAAAATAAATAAAAAGGACGACCTTGGAGTCCATGTCAACTTTAAAAAGCCAACTTCATTAATAATTTCCATAATCTTAATTAAGATAATTAAATTAATTGAATTATTGGTTTTAAAGATAATCTTACTACTCTTAAAAGAGAGAGATTTTGTTTTAATTTTTTTGATTTATTTTAATCTCTTTTTTGAATGTCCAATCTCTTTTTTGCTTTCTTTCTTTAAAGTCAACATGGAGTTCTCTCTTCCTCGAAAAATTATGGTAAATGTAGGCTGTTTTTTCTTTCAATCATGATTCTTCTTCTGCAACTTTTTTTATGGCCCAACATTCGAGCGAGCTCTTGATTTTCAATTGAATCTTTCTGCAACTGCGTTATCCTTCTAGGATCTGAATGGTGAGTAATCCATCCGACTTTGATGATCATCTCCTTCTTTCTTACAAATTTCCTGAGGTATCAATTTCTGTCTCTGCTTTTCTCTTGTGCACAGTCTGCAAGCTCTTTCCGTCTTTTCTTGTTTCTTGATTGAATTTATAGTTGTTTCTATTACTGATTTTGGAGTCTGATCTTTTGTTCTCTTTCCTTAAAAGCTTTGAAGTTTCTTAGACCTACTAGCGATGGTGGTAGACGGTGTGGCTAGGTTCTTGGAGCGCGCATGGTTTCGGCTCCCGCGACCTCTATATTCAAGAAAGAGAATGTAACGCCACGTTAATTTAAAACCACATTTCCTCATTTTAAAATACGTCATAAAAATTTTTTGCTTTATTTATTCATCGTTTGAAATTCATTTTTTGAAGAAAACGTAATCAGAGTGAATAATGCGGAATAATAATAGGATTTCAAAACATAGTTTCCAAGTGTTCTTAACAAAAGATCCAAAGTCCCTGTTACACTGTTTAACATGTTCAAAGTACTAACAATAGTAGTTACCCAAATACCCCTTCTTTATCAAAATACCAACAATTCCCAAAACTTGTGAGTCAAACCCAGCAGGTCAAATCGACTGATAACACGAGGGGTCATCCTGGGATGCCCCCACTGCAACTGGAATGTCATCATCAAACTAATCACCTACATTACAGGGAAACAATGAGCCTAACGTCCAACAAGAATCAGAATTAATGCAATGCAAATGATGCGTGGTCACAAAATGCATTACAAAAGAGAACCATTTCTCTTCTGGAAGTTAAGGTGGGATACTCCCTACAGTCATGTGGCTTAACCAGTCACTCCGACGAGGAGATATATCCATTGGGGGTGTTTTCACAAGCAGGTATCCTCACTTTTGTTAAAGACATTGGTGGTTTTAGAACGGGGTAATTGTGAACCCTAGAATCGACGTAGCTACTTCTAAACCTACCACTCCCTACGTGGGAGGAATCTACCATATGGAAAGTCACAATACGCCCAAACCCCCACATGCCTATTTACGTATATTAGGATGACATACAAAATGGAAACAATTTCATAAGCCCTAGGATGATGCATGAAACGCCACAAAATAAACATAGGAACAATCCACAAGGAACACAATTAAGAAATTGTAAAGCAGTACAATTGCAACGTATGAATTTCCTCTTTGTTTCATCCTATTAATAGCTTTAATGTCCGGCAAGGCATTTCAATTTGAAGTATTCTTTATTTACTAAAAGCAAGGAAAAACATGTCCAGTTCACATTAAAGATAGGGCTCAACTCACCTTCAACTCATCCCTATTCTAATTATTCCATGTGGTATTCAAATTTACTCCAAACAATTAGTTGCCAAACATACCCGAATTTCAGAGTACCAAATGTGAACAGAAATACAATTTATAACACTCGAACCCATGCTCCACCACATTCAAATTAAACCGCGCTCAAGACAATAATCCTTGCACAACTACAACTTTAATATTAAACTAAACAGGACCATCACTAACCACATACTCACACCTATTCTTCGTGCTTCTCAGTATTCACTTTCCATAATTTATACTTATCACTTAAAGTAAAGCCTGACAATTACAATTTCCAACAATTAAAACAGGACCTTGCACCTATACTTCATGCTTTTTAATATTCAAGTCCACACTCTAAGCATTTAACAAGCAAGTAACAGCATGAAAGTCAAGGTTTCCAACGACTAAAACAGAACTTAGAAATCCACAAGCAAATCAATCATTCGAAACCCATAGTGTAGGGCCATCCTTTGGCCAACAAAATTCCAAATTCTTACTTTAATTTCCAGTTCAGTTATCTAGTAGCAAACCCACAGCCAACAGCAAACAAAACAGCAACCATAATGAGTAAACAGAACCTTAAACAAAATAGTATGAGTGGTTAGTCAAACTTCTCATTGTCAATCTTGACCTAAGTTGAGGATTCATAACTTAATTTGTAACAATAAAATCCCAACATCCAATCTTACCTTTCAATCTTCACAGGTGGAGAAATTCTTACAATCCGTAGCACAGTTCGTCCAACACAATCACACCACTCTTCACTCACCACAATTTACTTCACACTCAAAAATTACTTCTCACCAAGAGTCACACCCCACACATCACAAATGCCCATTACCAGAGTAGAAACTCACCTCTTAAAGACGGAAGAGGGTGAGAGAAAATCCACCTGAACACTATAGCTCTGAACTGATGATGTGATCATCCAGGAGATAATCACACGGCTCAATGGTGTGTGGTCCATTGGGAGGGAACCATGTGGAAAGACTTTCGCACCTAAGGGAGAGGCCTGGTGATCGCCACAGACGTCAGGGGAGAGAGAACATAATGTGTAAGAGAAGAAATCGGAAGAGAGGAACGGAGATTTAAATAGGTTTTGCAGATTTTCTGGCTTTTCGAACGATATAAGTCGTCCGAAATAGATTTCGGATGAGACCCACGCATCCGAAAACTCACAAAATTTGGTACAGATTCATTTCCATCTCGTCCGCGTCGGCCGCTCTAGATTTCAGACGTGATAAGGCGTGTCTGAAATGTTCCAGAAAATTGTACAGATTCAGTTAAACAATGTCCGCACTGTCCGAGCCTTCGTCCGAAAACGCCCCATCATTGTATAGATTCGTTTCTTCCTCGTCTGCGTCGTCCGTGCTTGATTTCGGACGAGATAGAAGCATCCGAAAACTCACTGTACACATATTTCTTAAATTTCATACTTAGATTACTTTCCCAATATTAACCTTATACTTTCTTATCATAATTTACGTGTTCCATTACGCAATCATGATATAACATTCATACATCCAAATTTCTTCAATTTTAATACATCAACAAAAGGGAAAAATATCCGGGGTATTACATCCTACCCACCTTACAAAAATTTTGTCTCCAAAATTTAGTTAAACAAATAATTATGGATATTTGGCTAACGTATCATCTCTTCTTTCCCATGTAGCCTCTTTATTGTAGAGCTGGTTCGGCCATAATACTTTCACAAGAGTGACATCCTTGTTGTGCAATCTCGTCACACTGGTGTCTAGAATTCTGAGCGATTTTTCTTCGTAGCTCAGATTAGTATGTACCCAGATCTGCTCCTCAGGTCTCACGTGAGTGGCTTCACTAAGGCATTTTCGCAGCATTGATACGTGAAAGACATTATGTACTCCTGACATGGCTTCTGGTAGGAGTAATCGATACGCCATAGGGCCGATTCTTTCCGTGATCCCGAAAGGGCCAATAAAGCGAGGATCGAGCTTTCCCTTGCACCCAAATCGCATAACACCCTTGAATGGTGATAATTTCAAATAGACACGATCCCCAACGGTAAACTCTATGCCGAGAATGTACACAATTAAAAACAAGGCATGACTGACGAAGCCGAATGGAGTTTGCGAAACCAAACCCTGGAGGAACAAGAAGTGCGGTTGACCAAACACAACCATGGTCAACCCAACACTCAATAGACAACCAGAAAGACCAACCGGTCAACAAGACAAGGTTGCGGTCAACGAAAAACAACACACTCAACCTGATTCACTCAACGGTGGAGACGAAAAAACTGAAGTCCTTCGAACTCAACCATTGTTGACAAGGCATCACAGTGGCCAACAAAGACCACTCAATAGTTGTCGAGGCGAAGCAAAGGTCCACCAGTGTAATACCCAGAAATTAAGTTGGCACTAAGGAAGATAATAATTGTGAATTATTAGTTTAAGATAATAATAAGTGAGAATTTTGGAGATTTCGGGATGATCTTATTATGGAAGGAAATACCCCAAAAATACATCTATTAAACGTAATAAAATTTCAAATAATTAGTGATATGATTGAATTTAGAGGATGGGTTCGTATAAGAGAAATCACAGCAAAGCTTGCAAGGAACAATGGTGATTCAATTCTTTGACACAAAATCCACTTGGATAACATCACCAAGGGAGATGGCCGATTTGGAGGGAGCTCCAATCTTTCAAAAGAGTTTCTTTTCCAATTCAAAAACTCCTTACAAAATGCCCTAAGTGATGTATAAATACCAACACAAATTAGGGTTAAGTCCTAATGACTAATGTACAAAAATAACTCCTTAAATAAACACACACTCACACGGCAACAACAATTCCTACAAATTATTTTTAAATTATTACAAAACAAAATAAGGTAAAAAAAAATATTAGTCGGGGGTCTATGGCGCTTCAAGGCTATTTAGACGTAATGATTTGTGGTTATTGGAATATTTATTATACGAATTCTATAGACCAATGAAATGATACTAGTTACATAATATCAATGGAATGACCCAAAATTTTTAAAACATATTTTCTCTTTTATATATTATTATTTTTATTTTAAAATGAATATCAAATACTTCAAACATCCTTCACATATTCAACAATTCCAACGAGAGTCCATGGTTTACAAAACATTTACTATATTTAAAAACCGTAATTAACTATTCAAAACAACCAGCATTGTTTTCTGTGAGCCATAACCTTCAAGTCGAACCCAGCTAATAACCCAAGAGCTATCCTGTAATGTCTCCTCTGTTAGCCTTTTTGTTAGGCTAAGTTGTATTTTGATGATGACTAAAATGTTGATTAATTTAATAAATCAATAAATTGATATTTTGTATGTTCCGGATATCTTTCTTATCGTTTTTATCATAATATTTATATCCGTGTATATTGGAAATACCCTCAAAATGGGTATTATTAATGTTCTAACATGTTTATTTGAGTCCATGTAGTGTTGGATATCTTTTAGGGACTTAATATAGTTCAAGGGCAGATTTGGAGTGTAGTGGGGTCCAGTCTGCGGATGAAGCGGATGCAGAGGACGCAAATATTGGCATCCGATTTGAATCTGTCATTTTCAGGGTGTTTTGCGGATGCAGCGGATGACAGATGCGGATGCAGCAGATGCGTCCTAAACTGGTGAACAGTGACTTGCGGATGCAAAAATTGTGACTTGCGGATGCAGCAGACGCGAAATTCTGCGTCCTAAACTCCAAAATTCTGCACAATTGACAGTTTGCTCTAGAATTTCTACATGAAGGAAAAGGTCGACCGCACGGTCGACCGCACCATATATATTTTCCCAACGGTCAAATTTCAACGGGAAGAATTGCAACGACTAGTAAAAGGGTCGACCGTTTAGGACATAAGGTCGACTGTTTGGGCAGTGTTTATAAATATGAGATCACTCCAAGTTCTCAACAACGAACCAAGGATTCTAAAGCGAAGCTCTGCCGATTTTCATACGCGATAAAATCTGTGTGAGCTTTTGATATTGTTGTATATCCAATTCTCCCTATTCCGAACTTGAGATTTATATTTTGGGAGAATTCGGATTAGATAGATTTGAGAGTAAATCTCCGAATTATTATTGTGCTTGATTGTAAAGGGTGATTCCCTAAGAATTCATCATTGGGTGACGCCCCGCAATAGTCAATTTAGGGTGATGACTCGTAAGAGTCTAAGGTTGACGACCTAAGAATTAGTCAAGGGTGACGCCCCGTCTAATAGTCAATTTGTAAATGGTTTTATTGGCACCCGCAAGCCAATTACTTAGTGTATCTCCAAGAGCAACTTGGAGCGCAGACGTAGGCTAGTTTGCCAAACCGCGTAAAAAAATATTGTGTGCATTTCTCTAACCCTTACTCTTTATATTATTGCATATATTTGTTATCGATATTTTAATAATATGCATTAAATCACTTAAGGTAATTAGAGATTAAAATATCGTACAAAAAAATTAAAACGCTATATTCACCCCCCCCTCTATAGGCGTATGTCGATCCTACAATTGGTATCAGAGCGGGTATTTAAATTTTTGTGTGATATTTTGTGCACATTGCTAAAATTTGTTGAGTTGCATATATAGAAATAAATTTCCTTGTTAACTTTTGTTGGTGAAATTTTATTGAATATCATTGATTGGAATTTTATATATTTGCATATTATGGGTTCCAATATGTTTATTGAAAGTCAATGCACATCTACACCTCCACATTTTGATGGAAGTAATTATCTTTATTGGAAGTGTAGAATGAAAATATTTATACAATCTATTGATTTCTTTTTATGGAAAATCATTGAAATAGGGATTAATGTTCCTAGACCATCATGTGAATTCAATGATGTAGATAAACAAAATTGGAACTTAAATGCTAAGGCAATGAATATTTTGTTTAGTGCCTTGTGTAAAAATGAATTTGATAGAGTTAAATCATGTGTTAGTGCTTATGATATTTGGAAATCTCTTGAGCTAACACATGTAGGCACAAACCAAAAGATTGAAAGTGGAGAAAGCTCATCCTCCGAAAAAGAGGAGAAAGAGGCCAACGTATGCTTCATGGCCAAGAGTATTGAGGTAAACGACTATGATAGCAATTCGGATTCTAATGATGATGATGGTGATTTATTTAATGAATTGCTAGATAGTTTTAACGAGCTCAAAGAGAAATATAAGTTTTTGAAAAAGGAACATAGCAATTTGATCAAAAAGCATGCTAGTTTAGATAAATCTTATGAGGATCAAATTCTTAAATTGAAAAGCATGATTGATGACTCTAATGCTTTCTTTAAATCTCTTGAGCATGATTGTAGCAATTTGAAATTGTTAAACAATAAATTGATCTCTACCATTAAATGTAATGAGCATGAGATTAGTGATTTGAAAGTGTTGAATGAAAAATTGAATACAACTATCAAATAACATGAAAAGGAAATTGATTCATTGAATGTTAAGAATTGTGATTTGATTACTACTATTGAATGTCATGAGCATGAGTTTTGTGATTTGAAAATTAGAAATGATAATTTGAATATTTTGATCAAATCACATGAAAAGGAGATTGAATCTTTGATTGCCAAATCTAAATCTACTCTTGATGCTAATGCTAAAATTGAATCTCTTGAGATTAACATTAGTGAATTGAAAGTTAAAAATGATGATTTAAACTCTATTGTACTTAAATTCAAAAATGGGAGCAAAAATTTAAATATGCTCTTGAATTCGCAAAGGGTTACATTCGATAAAGCCGGAATTGGTTATGAACCCTTTGCAAAGAAAAAGAATTACACGAATCTATTTGTTAGTTCATCTATTTGTAATTCTTGCAATTGTGTTGGACATAAATCTTTTTGTTGTCCTTTAAAATTGAATGATAAATTGGATGCAAATGCTAAATCTAAATTTGCCTATCCTTTGTATTTGAACTCTAAAGTTAAATCAAATGTTAGTTTCAAATTAGCTCATTCTTTGGATGTGAATTGTAGATTTAAGGCTAGTTTAAATCTTAAACCTAATGTGAATTCTAAATTTGTGTGGGTTTCTAAAGGAACCAAACCTATAACAAATGGACCCAAAATGGTTTGGGTACCAAAGAAATCGAATTGATTTGTTTTGTAGGTTGGAGATTCTCCCAAGAAGCTTGAATGGATTTGGATACTTGAATATCCAACAAAATGGGAGAAACTTCAAAGGATGCCTCCAATGCTTTTATAAATGGAAATAAACTTGGTGGAGGTACACAATTTCCTTTTCAATGATTTAATTTAATAATTGAATTTTAGTGTGGAATTTGATTTGGGTTAGCATTTAGAGTTTGATTGATTAGAATGGTTTATATTATTGATTGACTCAATCTTTATTTTTAATTGGAATTAAAACATAGATTGATTCAATTCTATTGTACTATTCTTGATTTGTGATTGAAATTGTTTAACTTGATTTTCATTCTTAATTTGGAGATTAGAAGATCAAAATTATGATTAAATTCTCTTGTGCTATTTCTAGGTTGAAATTTGCTATATTTATTCAATTAGTATTTTGATGAATAGTTCCAACAATTGGGTTTCTATTTTGAATATTCTCATAAATTGGTTGAATTGTTGGATATAGAATCGTGTAAGATAAATTGGCTTCTCCCATGAATTAAAATTAGCTTGATATAAGGGGAGAAGAGTAGAAAATTTGTTAAAAAATGGTATTTTATTGATTTCTCCCTTGAATTGAAATTGAATAACGAAATAGGGGGAGAAAATAGAATTGTTGAGAGTTAATTAAATCATTGACTTGTTTGAAAATTGTTAAATTTCGACTTTGATGATTGTGCTTCCGCTATGCCTATAAATTGTTTATCATCAAATGGAAGAGAAACTTGTCTATCTTCAATTGATATTTTTTTTGAGATGTGTATTTCTCTCTTGAACTAAAAATTAACTATTGATATAGGGAGAGAAAAATACAAA
>CM039478.1:28089684-28112651 GCA_022433065.1 Begonia loranthoides
TGTCCCAAGTCATGAAAAAAAACAGTGCGATATTTTAATCTCTAATTACCTTAAGTGATTTAATGCATATTATTAAAATATCGCACGAAAAAGTTAAAACGCTATATTCACCCCCCTCTATAGGCGTATATCGATCCTACATCCTCCTCCACTGGCATATCACAGGTCTCATAATAATCACCTACATCACAAGATAAAACAATGAGCCTAACACTCAGTAAGAAATAAGATGAAATGCAATGCTCTTGCTCATGCTCATGCATGCTCATGCAATGTGTTTCAAAAAAGAACCTATCTTTTCTAGTATACTAGGAGAAAGGATACATCCTATGGTCATATGGCTTAACCATCACTCCGACGAGGAGATACATTCATCAGGGGTGTCACCATATACCGTCACCAATCTCTTTTGTTTTCAAGTGTTGGGGATTTTCGATACAAGAGAAGAGGATACATCCTATGGACTATCACCAAATCTCCCGAACCCCTACACGCCTATTTACATTTATTATACATGTCATACATATGTCAAAATTTCATAAGCCCTAAGCGTGATGCATGTATGTTATGCCATATACAGTTTACAACAATGTACAGAGTATACAAAAGAAAGCATAATATCAAAGTAGTGGTGTAACAATTCATGCTTAAGCTAAAACAACCCATTTCTATCATTTAGCATTTATCGAAAAATTATAAGGAACAACTCTTATGTTATTTAACAGAGGGCAATTTGTATGATAACTAACAAATAGCAGTTTATATGCTAGTTAATAGAGGCAATTCATTTAATGATACACATGAATTAACAAGGAGCATTTTATATTTTAATTTCAAAGATACACATGAATTAACAAGGGGACATTTTATATTTTAATTTCACACAACATTTTAGTCTTTAATTAATTAACAGGGAATAATTTAAGAATTATTTGACCAGGTGTAGTTTACGTTTTTAAGTGGAAGAGAGTAGTTAACAGAAGGCAATTTGGACATAAGTTAACTGAGGGAAATTCTTTACTGTCCATTTCCCTACATCAGGTCTAACTACAATTCACAGGGCATTTAGTTAATAGAAACCAACCATTAAATAACTGCACTTCACGAAGAGCTTTTCACAACCATAATCCAATTTCCTTATCATCTATCATTGACAGTGTTACATTCCATTTATTCACAGCAGATTAACAATTGATAGCAAATATCCAAGGCCGTAATCAACAAATCATACTTCTTATTTGCAGCGGATTAACAAATGGCAGCAAATGTCCAAGGCAGAAATCAATGATTCATACTTTTTATTCACAGCGGATTAAGAAATGGCGGCAAATGTCCAAGGCAGAAATCAACAAATCTTAAAAATTCCCATGATACAGGGCCTCCACTATCCAACAAAACATCCCATTTCTTACTTGTATTGCAAGTTTAACTCTGTAGAATTTCTTTCCCCACGCCAGTATCAATACACAATGCAGTGCACACCAGAATACCCAGAGCGAAGTCTCCCTCACTTTCTTCCTTTTTCTTTCTCACACTTACGCACTCACTTTTCTTTATTCTCACACACACACCTCCTTTCTCTCTGTAAGAAATCCCAGGACAGAAACCCACAGAAAATAGAAACCCAAAATTCAGAGTGTAACCTGCTTGCTTCAGTAGCTGCCATTGCTTTATAGTCGAGGAGAAGACTTCCCATGGGAAGTGACAATTGATGGACAATCACCTAATTCAAAGGAGAAGGTCCAATTTGATCATGCTATGTGGAAAGCTTCTTATCGCTTTTTGACAAATCATGTGAAATTGTCGGAGAAGCTACTAAAGAAAAACCCTATTTTTTGCAAAAATCCATCACTCCGATCGACATACCAGTCGACTAGCCTGTCACATGGTGCCAAGGGATAATGTCCGCCTGCTTTCGCTGCGTTGCCATTTTACCTTCATTTATTCTTTTTTTTTTATTTATTTTTACTTGTTTTAATTCCATTTAATTCATCCCTTTTAATTTATTTTCCATTATTCCAATAATATTTCTTCATCAATTTTCAGGGTATTATATCAAGCGTACGATAGGCAAATTCAAAACGTATTTCCCTTTATCAAAACGTTCATTCCGCAAAATCTTTTATATTCAATTTATAGAGGAATTATTCAGCCATTACACGAGAACATGTCACTAGTGCCATATCATCCTTTCGCACGTACAAACAACAAATCTCCTTGCAGTAAAAGATTGCACGGGATAGCCTCATGATGCTTTAGCGCTAGAGTGCCTAAAGCATCGAGAGGATTCATCCTCCCAACATATACACATAGATATCAAACCATCAATGTGCGTCGAATATCAATAGTATACCATGTACGATAAAGTAAATGTGAGAAAACATACACATATATAAAAATAGAAGTGCTGTCGAAACAATTCCTCTCGGGTTTTCTAGATGTGGTATCCTAAAAAATATGAGTTTTGAAAACATGATGCAATGTAGTGCAGAAAGTATAAAGATCCCTACCTCAATGATGACCACAACACGTTTACCGACAAGCCAGCTCCATGCACTATTGGAAGGAAGGTCACACAATTGACATCTCCAGAACCTATAACAAGGCCAATGTCAACATCCCGATAATCATACAAGGGATAACATATAAGTCTTAAACAATACTAGAATCTAAGACAGTTTCTAGGGACAACCACAAGTCCCAAAGCAAAAACCAAATCTACGTATATGACAAGGATCTTAAACCGGAAACCAACCCCAACTAAAAGGATCAACATAAGAATTCCCAATTCAATCTAGGAACGATGGGTTCCCTACACCTCGAGCCGAGAATGTAAACAATTAAAAACAAGGCATGACTGACGAAGCCAAATGGAGTTTGCGAAACCAAACCCTAGAGGAACAAGTAGTGCGGTTGACCAAACACAACCATGGTCAACCCAACACTCAATAGACAACCAGAAAGACCAACCGGTCAACAAGACAAGGTTGCGGTCAACGAAACACAACACACTCAACCTGATTCACTCAATGGCGGAGACGACAAAACTGAAGTCCTTCGAACTCAACCATTCTTGACAAGGCATCACAGTGGCCAACAAAGACCACTCAATAGTTGTCGAGGTGAAGCGAAGCTCCACCAGTGTAATACCCAGAAATTAATTTGGCACTAAGGAAGATAATAATTGTGAATTATTAGTTTAAGATAATAATAAGTGAGAATTTTGGAGATTTCAGGATGATCTTATTATGGAAGGCAATACCCCAAAAATACGTCTATTAAACGTAATAAAATTTCAAATAATTAGTGATATGATTGAATTGGGATGGAATTATTAGAATTGAATTAATAGAGGAAAGAAATATTGTTGGAGTAATTAGGGTGTAATTGACATTTTTGGTAGAGTCGCAGTCGAGGACGCGGTTGAATATCTCAACCGAAATGCATCACAGATTGCTCTCTACTTTTTTGGTCATGTCGGGGTCGAAGAAAGGTCAAATATCCCTCCTGAAATGCATTACATATTGTATTTTAGGTTTTAGGTCGACGAGAGGTCGAGGTTGTGGTCGAGAGGTTCGACCGAAATGCATTACAGATTACATTTTAGATTTTTGGTCGACGAACGGTCGAGGTTGTGGTCGAGAGGTTTTACCAAAATGCATTACAGATTGCATTTTCATGATTTGGTCGATCGGTCGACTTACTCAATTGAAATTGCACAGTTTTACGAAATATCTATTTTAACCAACTGGCATTTTGTTGTTTATTTATAAATTCTTCCACTTAGACAACAAGCCCAAACTCTCTCTACGATCTGCGACGTCCTCCCTAGGGATGATGTCTGCACATCCCCTGTTGCTGGCCTATGCCCTTTCTGGTCTATTAAACGTGGGTAGCAACTGAAGCAATGGATTGGTTTTCTTTTGTAGAGAGGGAATGACTCGGAAAGAGGAAGAAACACTCTAGGGTTGAGTGTTGTAGGGAGAACGTGAAAGTGAAGGTTGAGTGAGGTGGGTCCTAAAGCAAAGCTGAGTTCTTGGAGTTTCCTTGGTTCTGTGCTACTACCTACAGAAGGAGAGGAATCCTGCAGGGGAACATTGTGAGGTAAGAAATGGGATGCTCTTGGCCAGTGGAGGCCCTGCATTGTGGAATTTTGTTTGTGGTTGAAGTCTAACTTTGTTTGGTTGAATGTTATGGTGGATTTTTGTCTGAGATATTCTCATACTATGATAAACGATTTTGATGCCTATTAACTCTAGCATGACGAAGAAGTTCGAAAATGGTATACGAACTATTGTTAACTGTGAGTGGTGGAAATTGAAAAATGGCTTGGAGTATTATTCTGCAATTTTTGGATTATTGCTTTGGATCAGATAATGCCTTGTACTTTACTAGTTGGAATGAGACTTTAAATGGGGAGAAATTGTTCTGCTATACTGAAGGAATTATTACTGCCTTTTAAATTAAATTAAGAAACTGAAAAAACTACTAAGGGTATGTGCTATGCTAATGTTGCCTTGGAATGTTGCTTCAGTCTTGAGGGCTCGGCCCTGTCACGTGATAAGTGTTCTCCGTCTGAGCTTTAGTGAAGTGCTTCTTATTAATAAATGGAAGATTTATTTAGAAGATTTATGTAAAGATCTGTTACTTGCATAATAAGTTCACTAATGATTCCTTATAAAATATTGATAAATGCCACAAGATAGAAGAGATTGTTTTAATGAACTGTTGTTCCCTCTCTGTGTTAATGCCATGCTTTCCCCTTTTATAGTCTGTATAATTGTGAACTGTCTCTATTAATTAAATTGTCCCTTGTTAATTAGTATATAAATTGCCCCCTATTAAATTTCATATCAGTTGTTCTTTATAATTTTTTGATAAATGCTAAAAGATAGAAATGGATTGTTTTAACTTAAGTAGGAACTGTTATATCACTGTTCTAATATCATGTTTCCATATTATGTCTATTATTGTGAACTGTACAGACATCCATTCATCACGATTAGGGCTTATGAAATTGCTGATATATTGCATGACATGCATAATAAATATAAATAGGCGTGTGGGGGTTCGGGAGATTTGGTGACGATCTATCGGTGGCGACATCATAGGATGTATCTCCCCATCAGAGAGACGGTTAGCCACATGGATCATAGGATGTATCCTTTTCTCTTGTACCGAAAATCCCCAATGCCTTAAACAAAAGAGAATGATGATGGTCATCGGTGGTGATGCCATTGGATGTATCTCCTCATCGGAGTGATGGATAGCCACATGACCATAAGATGTATCCTTTCTCTCAGTATAACAGAAAAGATAGGTTCTTTTTCTGAAACGAATCACATGAGCACGCATGAGCATGAGCATTGCATTTCATCCTATTTATTGCTGAGCGTTAGGCTCATTGTTTTACCCATGATGTAGGTAAGTACGAGGAATATGAGAACAGGTCAAGGATAGTTGATTAATGATTTGCAAGGGCGGATCTTGTGGCTGGCTAGGCTAAAGATATTTAAGGAAAAAAAAGGTTTTGTAAGAAAATGATTAAAAGCTTTTGTAAATATTTTAGTAAATGTTTTAAATTGCAAATGTTTATTTATTATAATTATAAATGTTTTTGTTCAAAAATCCTCCCCTGCGATTTGAAAAAGGATTGCATGAAACAAAAGTCTCCCACTGTATTAATGAAAGAAAATTTTTTTAATTTTTCTTGATTTTAAACATAAGAAAAATCGAGGCATTACAACCAGGACCTCGCGACCTCGACGAGACTCAACAACAGTCATTTGGGACCATTTAGTGTAGACGAAACACATTGGTGGTCAACTAGGACCTCATAGTGGTCGATACGACACACCCGCAACTATCCAAGACTCAACAATCGAGGGGACTCATCTCAGTCAATTGATAATGACTTTAGTGGAAAGCTGGCTTGAAAAACATAACGCAAACCAAGCCTAACACCTTGTCAATGGATAAGAATTTCCAACAATGAGTCTCAAAGAATAGGTGGAAGGTCCCTACGTCAAGTCTAGCAACCCCACCCATGCACAAACGGGCCCAAAACAAGCTGACCAAAGCAACAGGGCAGCCTAAAATAGATTCCAGGGCAATCTGTCAGTTTTTGGTCAAGGGCGGTTGATCAAGAAATTTCCGGTCGATCGACCACAATTCCTCGATCGATCGATCATGATCTTTGGTTGATCGACCGTAAATGCTTCGGTTGATCAATCGCAAGCCTCTGGTTGATCAGGTATATCTCCAGCACGATTTCTCCACCGGAGATGCACCATTCTCCTACGTTTCAACCCCAATCGAACAATAAACATTTCTAGACTTCAAATGC
This sequence comes from Begonia loranthoides, assembly GCA_022433065.1. Lineage (NCBI taxonomy): Eukaryota > Viridiplantae > Streptophyta > Magnoliopsida > Cucurbitales > Begoniaceae > Begonia > Begonia loranthoides. The sequence continues at coordinate 28,096,031 of CM039478.1, forward strand.
ATAAAAAATAACCAGTGCTTTTCCTCATATTCGAGTTTTCAAGCTCGAATATGAAGCCACAACAAACCCTAACATTAGAATCAAAAAACAGAGAGGAAAAACTTACCGAAATGCAAACCCCTTTCACAATAGTTACTCGCGCGGATGACAATAAATCCATCATCAGAAGTCAGAACCATCGTGATCTGACTCCCTCCCTTTCTCTCGGTCTCTCCCTCTCTCCTGTGTGAAGAAGAAGAAGGGGAAGAAGAAAACTTCTTCTTCTTCTTTTCTTCTTTTAATAAAAAAAATATTTGTATTGAATTTAGTAATATTATATAATATATAATATATAATTTTTATATTATATAAATTCAATTCAAATTCCGTTTTAAATTATGACTCATTCAAAACATTATCCAAAAACAATCCTTTAGTCAAAATAATTGACCAAAAACATTTCCAAAAATAAATTCTTGTTTGAAAAAAATCCAATTTGACCGTTTGATTTAAAAACACACACGGGGTTGCTAAGTGACAAAACGTGTCAACTCTCAATATTTAACCAAAAATTAAGCGAAAAAATTTTCACATGGAATTTTAAAATCATTAAAAAATTTCTGATTTTACATGTTAACCACCTTAAAAGAAATTTCGTCCTGAAATTTAAAACAACCCAAAAGACACAAATTCTTGGAAACTCTCTATTCAGTGTGATAGCCAAAGCAAACGAATTAAGAGAATCTTCCCAGAAGAACTTAAATGCCTACGTCTAGGACTTCCCTCATAGGACGAAAACTCAAGAACGTGTCAAAAACTGTCACCGAATGAAACCATCGTGAAACGAACTGGGTTCACGATGAGCCAACAATCTCACAAGGGCAAGGAAAGGTCACCCAAACATAAACAAAAGGGATGACCTGTTCGATGGATAGACAGCCGAAATGATCTCCAAAGAAAGGATGCACGCGACATGGCAAGAGGCAAACAAGGTCGTTCAATTGGCTACCATGGCTCGCACAACATCGAATTGACGTGGAGCCTCCGTAACACAAGAGACGCAACTTTACAAAATTCCCTGGCCGAAAATACGATGGAACTCAAAACGAAAAGACATAAGTTAGAATGAGTTCACAGTGTTCGTCAAAACACTCTCCAAGCCTAAGCAATTGATGTGACCCAAGGTCCCGTCACCTGAGCCAGAGCCAGGGGCTCCTTTATTTTCTAACTTTTTATTTATTTTGTAGGTGTTTCTTCTCTAGCCAACATCGAGGAGAGTTTTGATAAATTTCACGAAGAGGATTTGGTGGATTTGGACTAGTGGATATCATGCTAATCATAGAAGAAATTGTGGGCTTTCTTTTTCCGTCTAAAATCTGCCACTTGGTGTTCAAGGGCAATTTTGGCAATTGGGAAGACTTCCTTTCACATTTAGCCCTTCATACATTTTGTAGCCAACACATAGAGCTTTCTAAAATAGTATTTGGCGTTACATTTGGTGTTCTTTTGCTATGTACAACGTCCAATTTTCAGAGGCACAAATCCAACCACCGAATTATTTATTGTGTTTAATTTTGAGGTCATTTTTGTCATTTTCTGTTTAAGGTTTCTTTTGTAATTTGTCTTTTGGGGACAACCTTGTAATTTTACCATTAGAGAGGTATTTTATCCTCTCTAATGAACCCTAATCGAATTTGATTTGGAATTTTGAAGAATTGACAAAACCTAGTTCTCCCTTTTGGTGTGTGGTCCGCAGAGTTCTTCTCTCCTTTGGCCGATTCCCCATCTCGCCTCAACTCGATCTTCTTGTGGCTTCTTGACTGAGTTGAAGGGCTGCTACCTCTTCCAAACCACTCTATCCTTGTAGTGGTCTATTGTGGAGTGGAGGTAGAAGAAGTTTCAACCCCCTTGGAGAGTGCCCATCCGTTTTGTAAGGCCAAGCATAGTCACCCCCTCTCCCATTGGAGGTGTGCGGACTCCTTGGGTATCTTTTCTATTTTTTTTGCTGTAATTTTCAAAGGTGGTCTTTTTTGTTCGTGCATTCCTCTTTGTTCTCTGGATTTTTGAGCTTATTCGTCATTGGTGTTTTGAAGTTTCTTGCTAAAGATTTGTGATTGGGAGAAGCTTAGCTAACCACGAATCTGTTTCTGCGATATTGCTGTTTTTCTGATCTGCATTGAATTAGTGATTTGAAGCCCTTACGTTTGTTTTATAGCACTCATCTTGGGCAGAATTAATCTTCATATTGTCCTTGATTAACTCTCCAAAATTGGTATCGTTTGGCTATATGCACGCTGAGTTCTAGACGTTTCATTCCAGGTCGCCAGAACTGTTTCAAAAAACCTAATTCCGTGGGTTGTTTTCTGTTGATCATATCTTGTTATTCTGATGGACTTTGGAGCTGAATTTTTGATATGATTCTATTTCGATTATTCACTTAAGCTCCAGTAAATTTGAGTTCCTAATTCAATATGGAAGTTGGGTTTTGATTCGTTTCAATTTCAGTGGACAGATTCTGTTTTCCCAGATCCTAATTTGAGTTTGGTTTTCTTGAAAACGTATCTTCGTGATTATAACGAATTTGAAGCTAGATTTTGGCCACCACTCTCTTTTTGTTGAGTGCTTACCTTGAAAATTTGAGCTCAAAAGGATATAGGCATTTGACGTTTCATCCGTTTGAAAATTAGAGCTCAGATTTATCACTAGTCCATTTACAGATTTGGCATTTTTACACAACTAGAGTTTTGGGATCTATCAGCAATACTCTAAACCGAGATCGTAACCACACATCACTCTCTGGCATCATGCTGTCCAAGCACCAAGCCCAACAAGAGAGTGAATTTTCAAAATTTTCACATGCAAAGATTCCTATCGAAAAAAGGAACAGGGCTTCGTATCAAAATCAAGAAAGGTCAGGTGACCGAACGTCCAACGAAAACTAAATATCGTGTACTCATGGGTAACCACTATGTCTTGACGTGCCAGAGCACTACTGGAGCCAAGCGTCTGACACACCATGGCAGATTGCATGATGCTACACCAGTCAGGAACTATAAAATATGGTCCACACAACAAGTTGCACTTAAACACAAAGTGCATCCGGACCAAAACATACAACACGAATCTGACACACGTCATTTCCCACACAGAGAATAGCCAATTGAATAGGAAAAATGACCTTAAAATGGACCTGACAGCCAACAAGGCTTAGAAATCCATGTATTCTAGTACTGTACTAGACATCTACTGCTACCCAGCATGCAACTCTAGAGGATTTAGCCAAGAATTCGGACGAAACACAACAAGTCTGAAATCCAAAACTAACTTCCATGAAGACAAATAAGCCTTGGGCAAACCCAACTGGTAAGACCAGAACAAGGAATGGCCAACTCCAAAACAGGAAACCATGCCATGGCATTCGGTGAATCAACAAACAGCAGCTTCAAGATAACAACGCAAACTTCAAAGGCAATCAGGCATTGGTCAAACCGAAGGGTGAGACCAAAAATGCAAGGTGCCAAATTCCAAAACAGGAACGCGAAGTTGACACCAAGAGATGCCTAGTGAACCGTGGCTGGCAGCATCAGAACAATTGTCCAAAACTTCAAGGACCAGCAACAATGCCGATCGAATAGCCGGGAAACCACTCCTCCAGGGAAAGCACACCCGACCCCCATGGAGAAGTGATAGGCTCTGACAAGAAACATATAGAGCCTAAAGAGACAGCAACACATGTCAGAAAACAATGGTATCAACGGAAACGAGTGAAACAAAGCTCAAACCATGAGGTTGTCAACATGGGAACAACCCTCGCAAGAAACAACTCAAGCAACTGGGATCTGAAATTTCCCCAAATCTGACACATACCTCCCGAACGACATGGCCAGGTCAATGCAAAGGTTAGAAGTAAGCCACGGGAAAACCCAATTTCTTGGTCGAGGGACATGCCACTAGTCCATTGGGAAGTGCAATCCATGTTCCCAGTCAATTGATAACATGGAACCTAATCTAGCGATAACATCACTCAACCAACTAGCAGAAATCGCCACCTAGCTTCAACTCCCAATACCACCTGCACCACTCCCAAGAAGGAAGCAACTAACATGACGTGGAACTTAGAGGAAAGAATACGACGTTCAACCACCCAACGAAGCAAAGACCTTACCAAATGAGGGCCAACAACAGATCTCATTCCAAGAGAGATCTTGGAAGGATTCAAAACACGCCGTCCTACCGAAGGAATAACGTAAAACAAACGTTTACGGGAAAGACTTTAGACCCACAAACGCCGGAAGGATCTCAACATGAAAAACAATGGTGTCGAGTATCAACGAGTTATGCACTCAACACAAGGTGAGAATAGCGGGGACGAATAACACGATCTAACTAAATCGAATAGTTCCCAAACATATCAGCAAGGAGTGAGATCGAACCACCATGATCCCTACCATACCAAAGCGTAGAAATTTCAAGATACGACAAAGAATCCAAAGGAAAAAGTTTCGAGATGACGATTCAAGATGCGACTGACCAGAAACATTACCGTCCCATTAGTCAGACTTTTTGTACCAGACAAGCTACACGCTCAAAAGGACGAGCGCATGACCCACACAACTGCACCACCCATACAAAAGTGGATCCAAAATACACCGTTCTAGCATAAGAACGACTCAGAACATGAAAGAACTAACATTGTTCAGATATGAGTCGAACTTACGGCATCAGAAATCTCTTACAACGTAACGATAGTATCAAGTATCCACGGGGTTCTCACAAACCACCGATACAACGAAAACTAGAGGCGAAACAATGAATATGACAGAAGACTATCAATGAAAATGAACGGTCTTCCAACAGAATGATCGAGTACAAGGATCAAAGCACTAAAATCTTCTAATATATCCAAGGCGTAAGAACCTTAAGGCAAGATGAAAACTAGGGAGCGACTCCAAAGCGGACATTAGGATTTTGACTAACCAGAAACATTGTTGTCCTATCCGTCCAACTCTAACTTACATAGCGGACGTGATGGTCATAGAAAATGAACATGTGACCATCACAACAACACGACTCATTTCAATGCAAAGACAAATCGAGCCTTGGTCAAGGAAGCCTCCACTGGAGTGCACAGAAAACCCACAAGGAACCGAGACGCGAACGGCATCCCAAGGCAAAAGATTTAAACTTAAACCACACAGGCTCAGTAAAGAGGGACAAACAGAAAGGATCGCAAACCCAAACATTTGATCTTAATTTCGAACCACATAGGCCCACACACAAGAAGGAACCCAGGTGAGTTCAAAACTCGTAATCCAAAAGAATTTCTCTTAGCAATCCACAGAGCATACACAGCACTCACATGAATAGCAAAACGATAGAGTCATCATCCAACAGATGGCGACAAGATGCCTTCCTAGCAGCATCTTGATTCATTCACAAACTAGACTAGGTGTTAGACCATTCCATGCACAATAGAAACATGATAAAAACATTACACTATCAATTTCTCAAGTGCTCACTCCCAGTGATGTGCCACAGATTCCCTTTTTTTGCAACCAAGCAAGGAGATTCTCTAATGATTTTTATTATGTTTATTTTGAAGTGGTTCAAAGAAGAAAGAGGATGAATTACATTCATCCATCATTCAAATATATTATGGTGTTCTTGAAGATGAAGCATAAGTGGAAAATCAAGCACAAGATTAAGAGACTTGTGTCAAAATGTATAATCGCTAATCTGACCTCTGAGTATTATTTGACGGTTTCAGCACACTTAAATATCTTATATCAAAAACTGTTCTTTATAAGATTGTAGCTGACATCTCAAGATCTCCAAAATGAGTTATATCGTTAAACTTGGAGTTTGTTTACTATGAAAAAGGCCCACAAATAGAGAGCTACATTTTTCTTTAACAGGCTTGATTTTACCTACCCAACTAAAGAGCCCAATTCAAAATGAAGTCAAAATTATGTTTCAAAAATTCAAGATAAAGGCATACCTATTGAGGTGGATCAAGGGATACCAACACATATCCGTAATTAGTAAATTGATGAGGAATCTACCAATGAGAAAGAAGGGCCACGAATTTGAATTCATTCAAATTAGAATAAAGTTCAAATTCATTCAAATCTTTATTTTGTTTAAATTCAAGTAGATAGTTTAAATTCAAATTATTTTATAGTTTTCATAGATAGTTTAAATTCAAGTTATTTTCAATTTCAAATAGATAGATAAGGGTTGGTTAGGGATAACTATAAGCCAATCATTTTTCTAGTAGAATTGTTTTCAAGGTCGGCTATTTATACCCCACCAAAACTCATAAGAATATTTTAGTTTTTGATAAATAAAAATCCCTTTTGGCTTTGGCTATTTCCTCTCTTTCTCTTGGATTGAAAAAATAAAGTTCAAGTGTTGTGAGAATTATGTGATCTTTTGATTCTTACAATTCTTCTAGCCAATTTCTTTTCGTGAACATGTTCAAAGATTGCAATCAAACTCACTGTCTTTTTTAGTGAGCATGCTCTTTTTGATTCATCAAGGAAGAGTTCTTTGGACGAATAGAAAATTTGTAAGGGAGTAATTTTTCCCCAAGGAAACCGGTCGATCGACATATCCACATTAATCGACCACCCATCATCCATCATCAAGACAGTTTCTAATTGACCTACACCATTTTGGCCATAACTCAATTGTCCCTTGTAATTTGCCCATGATATTTTGAGGGATACTTCATAACTCATCCCTTGCAGCTGTGTCAAAATATCACGCTAAAATTTGTTGATTAGGATTGTTTTCATTGGAGTTGAAGTTTTCCCAGAGATTCTACGAAACTTCAAATCGTGGGCTTTAGCATCGTTCCAAAGCTTCTATTTTCACATCATTTGGTATCAAAGCATATTTTTAGCCTATCAACATATTTGTGTGTTATTATCTGTTTTACATGATGACAAGAGGCTACAATTATGATATGGATTACATGATGGAAGAAGATTTACAAGATTCAATTCCTACTTTTAGTGGGTCCGAATGGCCAGAAGATGAGATAGCTTGGGAAGAACAAGTGGAAGAGGTCCTTCCTTACCGCAAATATTCGGATAGAACCAAAGTCCGACTAGCTACTCTAGTGCTTAGAAGGAATGCTAGCTTATGGTGGAAAGATCTTAAAGCTAATAGAAGCCCTGTAGTATAACAAGACATTCGGACATGGAAAGTTATGAAGAGTTTAATGAGGCATCGGTTTGTACCTAACCACTATAGGCAAAAGCTATTTTTACAACTTCAAAGCCTAAAGCAATGGACTTTATTAGTAGAAGAGTACATCACCAGGTTCGAGACCTTAAATCTAAGAAGTTGCCTTGAAGAACGAAAAGAACAAACAATTGCTCGTTTCATCAAGGGTTTAAATATTGAGATCAGTATGGTAAGGGAGCAACAAGTATACCGCAACATGGAAGAGGTCATACAACTAGCACTTACGGTAGAAAGGCAAGCTCAACTTATTATCGCATTGGAAAAGATAGCTTAACAACTTGACAATTTGAAAACTAGTTGTGCACAGGCTCCACCTTCGTATACACAAGAACATGTTGAGATATTAGAAGAAACCCTAGAGATGGAAGAGCAATTTGAAGAGGATGATATATTACCTCAAGATGGGCCATTATTATCTTTTGATTCCCAGAGCATGAACATAGAATTTTATGAAGAAAGAGTCTCCAAAAGTACATGCCTTTTGAATGAAGAGCTAACTCTAGAAGAGAGAGAAGTGAAAGCCAAACACATAGAGAGAGCAAAGTTGATTCCTTGACGACAACTATTGAAGAAAAATTATTTGGTGGCAAAATAACAAAGAGGAAGAACCACAAGAGGAATTATATTATATTCAAAGGGAACCCCTCAATGTAAATGTTCAAAGTTCTCTAACTCTCTGATGCACCAATGGAAGGGGATTCGAATATAATCTGTAAATATATTGAAGAAGTGAAGAACAATCTGTTGAAGAAATATGATGAATTGTTGAAGTGTGTTGATCAACTGACTATGTTGAAGAATTGTTACGGTGGTCGACCTTTGGAAAGAACACGGTAGAGATCGACTGGTTTCTGAAGGATGGAGATCGATCTGGACTAGCTATCGGGCAAAGGGTCGACCTCAAAATAGGTAGTGGCAAACTGATGAAGGAATCGGTCGAGCATTCAGTTGAGCTGATGGATCAGTTCTTCTTTCCTTTAATTTACTGCAAATTCAATTATGGAAATTCTGACTTTGGAAACTTATAACTCCTTCGTTTTAGAAACTTTTGAGCTGAAATTTTGACCACGTCTTCTTGGATAAATAATGAAAAGATGCCTTCAAAAATAATAGTTATATCCGCCACAGATTAGGAAATATGTTTGATACAAAATAGGTTGATAGAAATAGAAGTAATTGTGAAGATTTCTCCCATATGGATTATTTGTTGATGAAGCGACCTGGGAAAGGTGGACACCACTTCGTACTTTCTTCATGATGCACAACGAATTCCATCTCCTAAGTTCGTCTCTATTTTGTTTGTTTCATTTGCAATTTCATTCTGGATTTTTTAGGGTTTGTTTACCACTAGAATGTGATAAAATTGATGTAAATTTGATGACGTTTGGATTAAAACTCGCAACTTTAAGCATTGTTCTTTAGAAGTAGCCAGAACTGTCTTTGTGGAAACTATTTTTAGGTAGAGTCTTATTTCGTACATAACTTTCGCTCCATATCATTTTTTATTCTGAATTTTGAACTGTAGCTTTTCTTTAGCTATTCATGGTACCCTAAAAATTGAACGTATTTGGCTGTATGCACTAGAAGATATACCTATTTGAAGTTGACTGCTCTGTATTAACTCTAGCCAATTGTGCTATTTTTGTGAATTGGCATCCTTGTACTTGGAAGTGCATCATTTGATATCAGAGCCTAAGTGACTTGTTTGTGCAACTCTGTAAGTTTACTTTTGTTGGGAAATGAACATAAGAAGTGGTGCTCACAATGCTCATAACAAGGACACAATTTCGGTCACAAATCTATCAATCGAGAAAGAACAAGAACAAACCAAGAATAGCTTCCAACATTAACTTTATGAATTAAGGGAGATGTTTCTAAAACTACAGTAAAGTCAAAAGGATCCCTCTAGTAGATAGAGGACGAAGGACCCCAAGACCAAGAGACCATAGTGTTAAAAAAAAGGAAAGATTAAACCATGACAAAATTGTAGAGGAGATTTCTTGTGAAAGTTTCCATAGTCGTGTTTTCCATAGCTCAAGGTATACTCAAAATTTTGTTGATAAGAGGAAGCATGTCAAATTATCTATCCCTCCATTTAGAGGGTTCAGCAATGATATGGAGTTTGTGGATTGGTTCAAAAAAGTAGAGAGCGTATTTGATTGTCATAAATATTTGAATAAAGTTAAAGTTAGATTAGCCTCCTCGAAATTTATGGATTTTTCAATAGCTTGGTGTAATAATTTGAAAGCTCAAAGGTTACTTGATGGGGAAGATAAAATTATTACTTGGAAGATGATGAAAAAATTGATGAGAAAAGATTCAACACATCTCGTCCAAGGGCTAGAGACATCCATTACTCCGAGTGCCTTGGATTTGGGCACTATGCTTCAAAATGTCCAAATCAAAAGAGTATTATACTAATGGAATGCTCGGTTGATAAAGGAAGTCAAGATGACTCCTTGGCAACCACTAATGAAGAAGAAAAGTTGGAAGTAGAGCTTATTTATGCTCACAAAGGACCACTATTTGTGATGGAGACTCAAGTGGATGAAGAAGATTTTTCGAAAGATCAAATCCTTGAAGATGATCTTATAGAGAGTGAAGATAGTTTGTTGGCAACAACCAATGAGGCCAAAAAGAAACATAAGGAAGAGATGCAAGACCAGCTTCTTAAGACTTTTCAAACACCAAGTCCACGGGAAGAAGTAGCAGAAATTAATGAAGAAGTTGTTAGAGATGAAACCAAGTTGGAAGAAGTTAATGTCGGTTATCAAGAGTTATTTTATCTAGGTGTTTCTAATGATTCTTTGTTTGCTTCATCTTGTCTTAAAGGATGTTCTATTAATGAAGAGCTGCCAAAGTTAAAGGTGGATGAGGAAGAAGCTCCACCTCAAAGGGAGACAATCGAGGCCTTAGAGGAAACACACCTCATAGAGAATGGAAAGCCCTTAACTTTGCATAACCATATTGTTTTGTGTCAAATGGAAGAAATATACATAGTGGAATATGAAGATGAGCTTGTTGCAGCAACCTTTGAAGAAGAAAATAAATTTAAGGGGTTGCTAACTCATGGTCAAGAGAAATATTTTTTTTGTCACAATAGAAAGACCTCTAACTTTCGTATGCCGAGAAGAGAAAACTCAAGGGAAGCAAATTTTTCTTAACCAACGTATAGGCCAGGAAAGGTACATGCTATCAATTTCCTTAATTGATTGATTTTTTAAAATTGGATGGATTAAAGAACTTCATGATATTGATACTGATTTGGGACTTTGGAATATCAATTTTGATAATGTGGCTGATGTTGATTTCATTAGTTATGATGAACAATTTGTGGATAGCAAATTTGGCATGCCTAGTTGTAGGACATGACGAGTGCTTTTGATCCTAATATATTGATGTTGAACTTGGTGCCTCTATTTGGAAAGGAATGACTAATGTTAAGGTGGATAATCGTATGATTTACAACAGGGAAAACTTAGTTTTATTACGCTTGAGGAAGAAGTTTTTTGCCAATCAATTGAAAGCTGATTTTTGCTACAATTCATTTGGTTTTCAAAGATATTGGAACAATTTATTGATAATGCAAACAACCTTGAGTATGTGGAAGATTTGAAGTCTTAGCCACTGACACATTTAAAGAATTATCTCCTTATTTGGATGAAGAGGTTTGAAGGAGGAGAAAGGGAGACCAATCAGGATTTGAGGTCAAATCCTCAATCACCCAAGGAGGATGATGCACCATGGATTCCCTCTATTCTCAATCAAACCTGGGAATTTTCTAACCCCAATTTTAGTGTTTATTTTGTAGGTGTTCTAAGAGGAAATAGAATGAATTACATTCATCAAGCATCCAAAAATATGATGGAGTTATTTAATATAAGGTATAAGGGGAGATTTAAGCACAAGATTAAGAGAATTATGAAGCTATCTAAAATCTGCCTAATATCTTACCTCCGAACACTCAATGGAATTTTTTTGTATTCTAGAAGATTTTATATCAAAATCTATTCTTCATGAAGATGGTATCCAACATTCAAAGTTTTCTAGAATGTATTTTTGTCTTACATTTGGAGTTTTTTGCTATGTCAAACGTTCCATTTACAGAGATCTAAAATCCAGCCAAGAATCTATTTTGTGTGTTCTATTATTTTGAGGTTAATTTTGTAATTTGTTTTTTAGGGTATTTCTATAATCTGCATTAGGGCTTCTTTGAAGGGGTATTTAGCCTCCCTACTGCAGCCCTAATCGAGACCTTTTAGTCAATTTGAAGTAGCTGCTACCTGTGTTTTCAAAGTTCTCTCCCAAGGAGCCAAAAACTGGATGCTTGTCTCTGGCAACCTCGGCTAGTTTCCAAAGACTTCTTTCCTCAAGTTCGTTCGCTCTTGGAGAATGGATTTTAACAATGCATTTCTCTCAACAACTGATTCTAGTTGCTATCTAGAGAGGAGAGCCAGAAGAGTGAAATGAAAATGAGTTGGAGAGGCTTCTTTCAAAGGAGTCCGCTGAAGTCACAAAAACTAGGTATTCGGATTCTGCAAACCACTCATATGTTTTTCTCTATTTTTGTTCGTTTCATTTGGGATTTGATTCTAGATTTTGAGGGTTTGTTCCCCTCTGGAATGTGATGAAATTGATGAAAACTTTACGAAGTTTGGATTAAAACTCGCAACTTTATGCAATGTTCTTTGGAAGTCGCCAGAACTGTCTTCGTGGAAACTGTTTTTGGGCAGAGTCTTATTTCGTGCATAACTTTTGCTCCATAGCATTTTTTATTTCGAATTTTCAACTGGAGCTTGTTCTTCAAATATTCTTGGTACCCTGCAAATTTGCACTTATTTGACTGTATGCACTAGAAGATATATCCGTTTCAAGTTGACTGCTCTGTTTTGACACTAGCTGATTGTGCTATTTTTGTGAATTGGCATCCTTGCACTTGGAAGTGCATCACTTCCTCCAAGGAGTAAGAACGCGAACACCAATAAGAGAACTCACTCAACATACAAGTGAGCCTAATTTTTTGATATAAGATACACAAGAAAACCTTCAGTTGTAACACGCCAAAGGGGTGAATAAGGTATCACTCCAATTTCAAAAATAAGCCAAGGCTTTTCTATTATCAAATTCAACTATCTTAAACATGCACATAAGCTAGTTTTAAATAGCCAATTACGAACTATAAAATAATATTAAACTAATTAAACAACAATATCCCTAAATCGGCTCATAGTATGAGTTGTATGATTTTCTACTTAGTAGTTACTAGATTAATTAACTAAAAGAGTATTTAATTAATCTCTTCCTTTCTTCTTCTCTAAGTCTAGATGTATTTGGCAGCTAATCCATGTTGGTGCTCAGCCACTTGGATGGTTTCCATGTACAGATTTCCTTGGTCTCTAATCTTGGACACTTGAACTTTTCTTAATCTTTACTCTCGGTTCCGTGGGCTTTTACCATAGGAAAAAAAATCCAAATTTAATGATCCAACCTATTCTAGAAAACTTAGGAAGTGCGCTACGATCTTCAATAAGCACACATTTTGAAATGATGTCATTTCAAATGCAAAAAGTATCAAACACTTGTTAAAGGTTAGAAAGTAGGTAGTTTTGGAAAGTCCATCAAATATTCCACAATTGATCTTGGACTTCTACCTATGTTTGTCCTTGAATGTCTCCATGATAATCTTGGAAGTTTGATTAATGATGGGATAGACTCGTAGTCTATCATCCTCTCGGGGTTGAAAAAGGATTGAATTGTCTTGTTCCACCATAATCTTTATTACCATAAAAAGAAGAATCATCATGGGCTAACATCTTTGTTATATCTTCAATATCTCCATGATAAGGAAACAAATCTTCTTGGAAGTAGGATGATGATATTGAGATTTCTATAAAGCTCTTTCCATGCTTGAACAATAACCCAGATAATAGATTCTCATTCCTTGTCTTCGAGTTAGAAATAATGTAGCCACAATAATAGTTACCATAAATAAAATTTGGAGAATTCCTTTAAGTATGTGAGGCGAAAGAATGATTTCTCCATAATATTACTTAATTAAATAAGGAGATGTGTCGTGGGGCTTGAAATTTTCCTCGGCTATAAAATCTTCATGAATAAAATAAGGAAATAACTCTTGTATGATGTGGTAGGCCAGTAATAGTAAGATATTCATAAGTCACCTCCCATATTTGAATAATAGCTTAGGAATGTCGTGGATGACGCTTCGTAATTCAATGATTTCCATAAAATATTTTGAGAATACCGTTGAGTATATGTGGCGAAAGAACAAATTTTTGGTAACTCCTCAAGTTGTCCTTTCTCCAACATAGCTTGTTAGACCTCCACCATGACCTTTACTTTTTAGTGATTTCTTAGTAGCTTCTTAAGTTGTCTCTCCCAAAATATGGCTTTTTAGGTCTCCACTAAGAACTTTCCTTGCTAGTGATTTTCGAAATCCAAGAATATCAATATACAAAGCTTGTCCACCTTGGAAACACAATCTTTGAAATGGTGTAATCGCCACTAATTTCACCTTTCCTTTTTTTGTGCTTGATCATAAAAGGAAAATATTCTATCAACTCATTCTTGGAAAATTTAGGCAAGTAATTTTCAAAACCATGAAACAAGCAACTAGTAGAATCATCATTAACCTTATTACCATAAGAGTCTTGCCAAGGAGTCATGTTAATGTCAAATATCAAAACTTTCCTTAAGATGTAATATTTTCTTCTAGCCCCAAAATAATAAGTAATTTCATCACCCAGATTCCATAAAATCAATAACAATCCTCTTTTACTATGTATGTAAACAATGTCATCCAAATTGGAATTTCCATCACAATTAAAGACAGTATCCTTTTTACAGGGCTTACCATAAACGAAATGCCATGGAAATAAATCAACATTATCATGAAATAGAAAAGTTTTCCTTTCAATGTGGTGTGCTCTTCTAGTCCCACAATAATAATCAATTTCAATACCAAGATTCATTAAGACTAAGAATAATCTTCCATTCATACCCATAAATGAACATCCATCGAAATTAAAGAGAATTACTCTGTCATCATGATTGCCATATCCAAATAACATGCCAATAATATAAGAAGTTGTAATCCATCCAACTCTAAAAATCCAAGCAATTAAGTTATTCAATGGCACATGCCTCTTTGCTTTAAGCATTGTAGTTTTAAATCGATTTTCCTTTATTGTACCATAATCCAAAATTGAGCAAGAATTTGAATGCTTGTCATGCGTGTGCCACTTGTCATTAAGTGTTGGTATTTCCAAAAATAGACAGTTTGTACTAAACATATCACACAACAATATATTAGCAAAACTTCCATAAGAAAAATCAACCCAAGTTTGGTATATCTTGATGTCTCCTTTTTCATTTAACCAACCCAAACTTTCCTTAAAATCCTTGGAAGGCATAATTGTAACACCCCGATATTTTTAGTCGGATAACCATCGGGGTATTACCACGAACGGTCTGGAGAGTTAAGTTAGGGGTAATTCCGCTAACGTTTCCCTCGTATACACGACATAAGTGAAGTGTTGGGTTTCGGAGAACATTAAATGGCATATCAATACGTGTCATTTTATGACATGTATTTATGGGGGAAATGTTAAGGAATAGGAGTTAAGTGGGAAAAGAAAGTGAGAATGACTGTCCAGGGTGTTTTTGGACGCCTGGGGACGACACTTTGGACACATTATGTCGTCACAAGTGCATTACGTTGAGTCCCGACGTTTGCGACGACTCTGGGGATGCGAGATATCGTCCTAACAACACTTTGCTGTGACATTTCGGACGAGGTTCCGGACGATGCAGACGAGAAGAATGGCATCCGCATCAAATCTGTTCTAAATCTGGACAGTTTCAGACGAAGTTAGGACGGCTGCGGATGAGTTAGGGTATCGTCCAATTTGCCTCTGTCCAATTTATGGACACTTTCGGACGACACATGGACGCCACGTGTGGATGACATTTGGCATCCAAAATAGCTCGGGTGAACGAATAGGATAGTGTTAAAAATGATAAACGGTTATATTAATTTATTTTGATAAATTAAATTCATTTGGGGTATTATAATTTATAGATAAATTTAAAAGTATAAGTGGATAATTTAAAATCGGTTTGGGTGTTTTAAGGGCTAAACCGGTTCATGTTGAATCGGTCCAACACATTAAAACACAGAATGGCCAGATTCGACGCGGGGAGAAACAGACGAAATGGGAGAGGGAAAGAAGGGACAAGGGAGAGCGGGAGAATGTAGAGAGCGACGAGTGAGCTCACCGGTGGGTTCTTCACGGCAAGAGTCGATGTGCGACATGAAAAATAGCAATGCAGGTCGTAGGAGGCTAGGGCTCGGATCGCTGGATTTGGTGACGCTCTGTCGTCTCCCAGTGATGCTCGGTGATGGTAATGCATTGGCGACGGCAAGACGGACGGCGACGGCAATGCTCGGTGATGAATGGTGCTACGGTATTCAACCCCAGTTCGTGGGTTGCCTCTAGCCATGGGGCAAATTGGCGGTTCAAGCTGGACTGGCCGAAGGCCATGGTCCAGCTTGTGATTCGGTTTTTCTTCTCCTAGTGCTTGCTCTACAAGAGTTGAAAGGGAGGGACAACTTAGACCTCGTAGCTATGTGGCAGGGAGTAGATTTTGGAGTGCTCTACTCTAGACAACGTAGAGAGGGTAGTGGTAGAGTGATGAGTACCCTCTGGAAGACTAGAAATGCAGTGGAACGCCGAGAAGGAAAGAATAGAAAGGGGAGAAATGGGAGAAGGGGTACGATGCTCTCTGGAGCTGGGTGGACTCTCGGGTGAGGAGAAGAAAAAACTAAAGGAGAGATGGAGCTGGAGCCGAGTGCAGAAGCTTCATTCAGGAGTGATGGCTGAGTGCTTCAATGGTTGCTAGAGATTTCTTCTCTATTATTTAGTCCTTTAATTCTGTTATGGATGCTCTGTTAAGTAGGCTTGGATTTTCTAGATAAAATGGATGGATAACGCCTCTGTTGTATGTTCTGCAACTTGATTAACTGTCTGGAATATGTTCTGTATGGCCTGAATACACCTTGTTGTTGGTGGTTTAATAACCTGTAACTTTTGATTATGTGAATTAGTTGCTGTTGGTTAGTGTTGGAAAGGTTGGTTGGTTAATAATATGTTGGAAATGTTGGTTAGTTAATAATACATTGAGTGTATGCTTAGTGATCTGTTGGCATGAGTTTTCCAAGTTGTGATTTTGATTATGCACTTTATTGGTTGGAAATTAAAAAGGATGATTGTGTGTGACGTTGGGTTTTATACTTCGTGTGTTGTTGTGAGTATTACGTTTAATTTATTATGGATTTCAAATATGTTAGATAGGAACTCTGAATATTGAGATA
>CM039478.1:28112701-28240859 GCA_022433065.1 Begonia loranthoides
TGATGGTTTAGTTCTTGGCAAAAATTGTAATGAGTTGGAAGGGGTTGTTTGTGGTATTGTGTTTCAATTTGTAAAGTGAAGTTATGTACGGGAAAAAGATGGTTATGTATAGATTGTTTTGTTGGCTAGTTGTTCTAAATTGTGGAGTATTGTTATCGAAGGATAGAAAAAACTACATATGCTTTCTATGTACGTTGGATTGAAATTGGATGGATACTCTGTTGTCTGAAATGTTTAGTAGTGTGAAATGTCTAGTTGATAATTGATGCCGTTGTTGGATGATCTTGTGGGATGTGATAAGCTGTTGGTTATTGTCTGGATGAGAAATTATTAATGAAAGATGTTTTGATTGTGAAGGTATCGGAAGGAAAAGAAGAATAGCGACTAAGTGCTAGCGCATAATAAAGAATTGAGGTAAGGATTAAGGGGTGTTTTGGCCATTGAGGGCCTACACCACAAGTATGGGTGTGTGAGTTTAGTGTTATTGTTAGTTAAATGCTTATTGCTAGTTGATTAAGTAGGTTATTTCTTTTGAAATGCTTCTGTTAGCTATTGATGGTGTTAGTAATGCTCTGTAGAATTAGAATGTTTTGTGATTCTTGTAATTACTATTGTCAGTATGTTGTAGATTTTTGATAGCTCTAGGATATCCCCTCGACGATATTCTTGTTAATTGTGTGATATTGTTAGTTATTGTTGAGAAATAGAGAATGAGAAAGTGAAGAGAAAAATGGGTAAGAATGAGATAAGCATGAACGAACAAAAACTTCCTTTACTAATGTTGTTTATTTCCTTACATGTTGTTTTGGTGTGAGTACGGCAGTTTATTAGTTTACTCACCTAATTAGCTGTTAAATAACAAACCCAAGCATGTCTAACCAACAAGAATAACATCAATATGAAATTAACTAAAGGGACCTAACTAAGTAGTACATTTAAATATGGTGCCTAATTAACTAACTAGTCACTCAATCCCCGAGCATGTTAATCAATTAGCTTAATTAATTAATAGATGCTAAGCACCTTTTAAGTCATGTTAACTAGTTGAGTAATGAATAATTAATTGAGCATGTCAACAAATCTAGGCATCTAATTAATTAGAATGATAATTATTAGCATGTTTAACTTAGTTAGCATGTTAAATTGACTAAGTCATGTCATGCTTAACTTCTAGTTCGAATGCACAATTAATTAACTAGTTTAATCCCTTAACTAGATTAATTAACTAAATATGGTTAATTTGCAAACATGCTAATTAATAGACCCAAGCATGTAAATTGGACTAGGAATGATAATCGTAGCATGTAATTAATACAATGAATCACTTAGCATGTTCATTTAAGTAAGCATGGAATTAACTAGACATAGAACATATTAAATAATAAATAACTAGAGTAATTAATTAACAAGAGCATGAACTTGAGCATGTAATTAATTAGGATAATTAATGTAATTATTTCCTAAGCATGATAGTTAAATCAATTACTTGCACATTTATCGTACTCGTATGCATTCGTTGTTCCATTCAATGTTGTAGATGTTTTCTATTGTGCGCAGTTATTTCCTTCTAGTGCATGCTTTACTTTCTTTATATGCAATTTCAATTACAGTTACTTTCTTTTAAAGCGCACTTCAATTATTATGTATGTTATGTTGTGAAGCATCATGCATCATGTCAATAGAAACAAAGTAGGGAGTACCCTCTCAGGGTGGTACTCACATGCATTGTGAGGAAAAAAAATGATAAGGAAAAGATAAAAGAAAAGAAAAAGGGAGTTAGGGGTGGATGGGTAGATGGGTCTAGTCTGCAATCTAGCCAAAACCCTCCCTTATCGGGAATGGGAGTTCTAGATTGCAAGCAAAGGGTTAGGTCCGATCAGCTGCACCATTCCATATGGGTCTCTTAATCTCTAGCTCGAAGTACGAGTAAAGAATGAAGGAAAGAACGAAATGTAATGAAAGAATTGGTTTGGGTGGCCCCCATTCCAAATGAACTAAAGAGAGTCATAAGCATAATGCATTAACCTTTTTTCCTTACTAAACCTTTGGGCTTACAGTTGCTTGTGGTGTAGATGTAGGTACTAGTACGCTATGAGTAATGCATGGACTAGGAATAGCGAAAGATGATAATCAGATAATAAAGGCAGCGGATGATGGATTTGCACGCTCGATGAATGCTCATGGCTGCCCAGGCATAAAGAGGGTAAAAGAGAAATGGTTTTAATTAAGTTTTCTAAGTTGTAATTAACATAAGGTTTATTTAAAGTGTATTTAATTTGGTTAGTCCTTTCATTCAAATGATTAACGCTTCCACTAAGTTTCTAAACGATGATTTATTTACGCTTCCGCAAAGTAATGATAAATTCGCTATATTTTCCTAAAAAGGTTTTACAACGCTTCCACACAGTTTATCAATTGATTTTTATAATGAGTTTAAAGAAAGAGTTAATAGCGATCTGGTTTAGACGCACTCTGATATGTTTTGCTTTAAAAAGAAAATTTCAAATTTTAATGTATTTTAAAGGATTTACGAAAATCCGGGTCGTTACAATAATGGTGCAAGCGCTTTCATTGTCAATTAGAGAACCAACCTTTTTCTTCTTTAAATTTTGGCCATTACTATTTTGGTTCTTGTCAATATGTGCCACCAAAGTTTATAAGTAATACAATGCGTCGATAATTCCAAGCTATACCCTTTAATCATGATCAAAGGGTATAGCTTACATTGTTTTGTTTTGTTTCAACTTCGGGTACTTACTCTTCTTGACATTCTTCTTTCTCTATTTGAGACTCCATGGATAACGATGGTCCTTCTTGAGGTGTTGTGACATCTTCTTTACTTTGCTCCTTTGCCTCAATAATTTTTTCTAATAACACATCATGACCTTATGCTTGTAAATTTGGAGTGCTTGATACACTTTCTTCAAGTCGTTGCATTATTCCTTCAAACAAGGTGTTAAATTTATCGAATTGAGATTGTCGACTTTTGGAAGGTTTTTCATACCATGTGATTGGTGGTGATGTGGATAGAGCATACTTTCGTCTCAAAAATTTCTTCATGGAACCATGTGTCAATGACTTTTTCTCCATCTATTCTTCGGTTAGTTGTAGTTGAAGTTTCTGAAAACTGATAGAAAAGGAAAAATACAGAGAAAGAATGACGAAGGAGGAATAACTTTGTCTTTGGAAAAATTTCTTCTCATATATTCTACATACTATAGTTTACAATATAAACAATAATATTCTGCATGGTGGCAGGATGATATACATGTGGAATAACAGAAATGGCAGAGAGATTATGGCATGCAAATGGTGTGACTGACATTGAGCATGCACAGTGGGAGGAATACGGTTGGCTTGACATCCCCTCTCAAGTACAAGGAGGAATGACATAGAGCTTGAAACGGGAGTGCACAAATGAAGGGGATGGCAGTGGCTTGGTAAATCCATCCGCAAGTTGCGACAATGATGGTAGAAAAGAAATTGAGAGATGGTGGAGGAAACCTTTTCCCTGACAAAATGAAAATCTAACTCCACATGTTTAGATTTTGAGTTTGGAACAGGATTAGATGCCAAGTAAGTAGCACTAACATTATCGTACAGAACCTGAGGAGGTGACAAACACTGTACATGTAATTCAGACAGGATGGATTGAATCCATACGACCTCGACTACACCATTGGCGATACTGCGATACTCAGCATCTGTGCTTGAGCGAGAAACTATTTTTTGCTTTGACGATGACCATGAGATGAGATTGGAGCCAAGAAATATATAGTAACCACTAGTGCTACGTCTATCATCTAGAGAACAAGCCCAATCAACATTAGTGTAGGCGAGCAAATGTAAAGAAGTCGATGGAGTAAATTTAAGTGAAAATGAAGCAGTTCCTTTAAGATATCTAAAGACTTGTTTTAAAGCCTGCCAATGGAGATCAGTAGTATGATGCATGAATGGACATAATTTGTTAACAAAGTATGCAATATCTAGGCGAGTTAGTGTACAGTATTGGAGACCCCCAACAAGGCGATGATAAAGAGCACCATCAAAGAGTTCAGTTCCTGATTGTTGAGACAGAATTGGGCTTGACACCATAGTTGAGCTTTGTTGTTTTGAGTCCTGCATATTTGTACGACATAAAAGTTCATTGATATATTTGCATGGATTTAGACGTAAGTAACCTGTTGATTGTTGAATAGCAATTCCCAAGAAAAAATGAAGGTTGCCCATATCCTTTATTGCAAATTTAGTACCCAAGAACTGAACCAGTCGGGATAGCAAAGCAGAGTCATTGCTCGTGAGGAGAATGTCATCGACATAAACAAGCATAACCATTTGAACATTGGCATGATGATAAAGGAACATAGAAGAATTTGCACGAGATGCAATGAAACCAAATTGAAGAAGAGCTTGCTGTAATTTATAATACCAGGCATAGAGTAATTGGCGAAGACCATATAAAGTTTTGTGCAATTAGCAGACAAGATTAGGATGGTCAGTACTCTAAAAACCCGGTGGTTAGTCCATGAATAGAGTTTCAAACAAGTCTACGTTGAGGAAAGCATTGCTGACATCAATTTACTTTAGTAACCAATGCTTAGAAACTGCAATAAAGAGAATGAGTCTGAAGGTTGTATGTTTAACTATAGGACTAAAAGTTTCATAGTAGTCGAGTCCTTCAACTTGATGATACCCTTTCGCTACTAACCGTGCTTTGTAGTGATTCACAGACCCATCTTCATTTGTTTTAAGCTTGAAGACCCACTTGCATCCAATAACAGTGCCATTTGGTGGAAGCGAAACTAGTGTCCAAGTCTTATTTGCATGAACAGCAGCCATTTTGTCAGACATGGCCTTTACCCAAAGAGGATTCTTGGCTACTTGAATATACAAAGATGGTTCTAGAGAAACTGTGTGTGGGAAAGCGAAACTTTGGGAAGAAAAATACCAGCCTTTGAATGTGTTACCATCGGATGAACATTGGTTGGAGAAGACGGAACAATTTGAGAACAAGGAGATATATTTGGACTGTGGACTAGAGAACTTTGGACCGTGGACAAGAGAATAGGGCATGGACAGGGATGAACATGATGGTAGTGAAGAACGAAGAGATGACTAAGAAAGTAAATAAGGAAGGGGATATAGCAGTGGAAGAGGAGAAGGAACAAAGGAAGTCGAGGACAGTGAAGAAATTTGTGATTTATAAGGAAAGGAATTTTCATTAAAAATAACATCTCGAGAGATGTATACACAACTAGTCGAAGGATTAAAGGCAATGTCACCTTTATGATTGGAACTATACCCCAAAAATACACATTCATGAGAGCGAGGTTATAGTTTATTAGAATACTAAGGGTGAAGATTAGGATAGCAATAGCAGCTAAAGATTCAAAGATGGGAATACTCTAGTTTAGATTGAAACAAACATTCAAAAGGAGTGCGATTTAGTAGTACACGAGAAGGTAGAAGATTTATGAGATATACTGTTGTTACAAAAGCAAAGGACTAGAAGGAAGACGGTAGAGCAACTTGGAAAAGTAAGGTAATCCAACATTCAGTTACATGACGATTTTTCCTTTCAATGCGGCCATTTTCAGCCGGTGTGTACTTACAAGAAATCTGATGAGAGATACCCATTGTTTTGAAGAAAAGAGAGAGGGGGCATAATTTCCCACCATAATCCAACTGAACCTTTTGAATATTTTTGTTAAACTGGTGAAGAATAACAGCGCAGATATTTTTGAAAATAGTGGGAACTTCATCCATTAATTTTAATAAGAATATCCAAGCAAATCTACTATAATCATCAATAATCAGTAGAAAATAGTGAAAGCCATTGACAGAAACCATTGGGAAAGGTCCCCACAAATCGGTATGAACAAGCACAAAAGGAGAAGAGGCACATAACACAGAATCATGAAATGGTGATGCACCACAAGGCACGATTACGCGTGCCTGAGCCAAGAAGATCATTGTTTTCCTAACAAGCTATTATTTTGCTGGGGTCATCACACTTGAAGGACTTGAATAGGAGCCTAAACAAGAAGATAAGGAGATGCCAAAACTCATACTCAATTGGAACACTCTTGTACCCCCTCGGCTAGCACAAAACACCGCAGACCAAATTGATGTTCATGTATCATTGGAACACTGGATTTTGGATAATTCTTGGATAGCTTTAGGGTTGTCAGAATATTGCTATTTTGGGGTGCTCGGCTAGTGTGTTAGCCAGCATTCATGTCCAATTTTTGTTGTAAGGCGACTTTTGTAATTTGTTTTTAGGGCAACTCTTAAGGGTGTATTTATACTTCCTTATTGTTGTTCTAAACCCTAATTTTAGAATTTGAAAATTAAGCTGAATCTTTTCGTTTGGAGGTTTCCCTCTCAAACCTTTCGGTCACTTGTTCTTGGATTTCATCCAATAACTTGCACCAAAATTGTCTCTCTCATTTGTTCTTGATTTGGTCTGGGAGAGAGACCCTTATACTAGTCCCTTCTACATCTCTTCCAGAGTGATTCAAGGTGTGAGGTGCTAGAAGATCAAAGAAAAACAAGCTAGAGTGGCTTCTTGCACAAGAGACCCATTGAAGTCAACATTATCCTTTTTAGGTAATATTGGACCAGCTTGTGAGTTTGCTGCAATTTTTTATTAGTTGCATTGTAGTTTTGGTTCTAGAATTTTGGGAATACTTTGTTTTTTTATTGGATTGAGGCAGAGTATACGATTTTTTGTGTTAATTGGACGCGGATTGGAGATTTTGTGCCACTTTCCTTATAGGTCTGAAAACTATCTTTTTCTTGCACCCGTTTGGCAATGGGGTGTCACCAGCATAACTCCCATGTATTTATGATTTTAATTATGAATTTTGGTGGTACGTTTCTACCTTGTTAATTGGGTGTTCCCTCTAACTTTGGTCTAAATTGGATGTTGGGTTTATAAGTTATAGCATTTTCAAAGTGGGTATTTTGAATATGTTTTCCTTATTGTCTCTTCGGGCAGTCCAATTCCGTTTGCATAAATTCCTCCTCAAGGTGAATTAGATTGTGATTTTAGTGGAGGTCTTTGGCTTTGTTATTTCTATGTTCCCTCCAAGTTTCACATCATTTGGTTCTCTAGAGCAAAAGTTATTACCATTTCATTTTGGGTGCACATTTTTGAAGTAAACCACCAACCACCCCCTCTTCCACCATTGTTGAACATTGGCACCCCATGGTGCATCAAATGGTAATCTATGAGTTTTACTTAATAGACAAATGTTACAAAACTCATGAGAATGGCCAACTGAAAGAGGAAAATTATGTAAAGAGGAAATGTGTTTAAGAATGCTTTTTGAAGGATGACCTAGACATTGATGCCACTTTGAGAGGTAAGAGAGTAGATGAAGTAGACAGCGCCATGGAAGAATTTGGAGAAAACAAACAGTATAGGCCATCACAAAGGGACCTGCACATGAGTATGGTCTGGGACTTCAAATTCTTGACCTCAAAATGAAAAGGAAAAAATGAGACACTAACATGATTATCAAGGCAATGTTTGTTAACGCTAATTATGGGAAAGTAAAGGAGAGTGAATGGTATTAGGAAGAGATAAACATTTTCTAGAAGATGTAGAAATAGAGGTATGACCAATGTGAGAGATAGAAATTTTTGTATCAGTGGCGACTGTGATTTGATCAGTTCAAAGATATGGTGAAACATTATTTAGAGAGGAAAGGTTAGGAGTGAAGTGATTTGAAGCTCTAAAATCAAGACACCAACTTTGAGAAGACACAGGTAGAGGTTGGAGAGGAGAAGGAGGTGTTGAAGAAGAAACAACTATATTCATGGTACGTGGAGGTGGTCAGAATGAAACATTCGTGCGGTAGCAGTAAATAGCTACTGTGTGACCAATTTTATGTCATATTTCACATTTGGACCGAAAGGAATTTGGTCAAGGTGGACAGAGTTGCGTTGGTGGGTCGGTGGGTCGTCCAAGAATGTCGGGTGAGGTTCGTATATGAGGATGGGTAGGTGAATGATAACTCTAACAATTAGAATAATGCCATGGCAACGAGGAATGATGAAATGGCGTAGTCACCATGTTTACTTGAATCTGAGGTAGCTAAAGAGAGGCATGTTGTTGTTCCAGGAAAAACTTGTAGTTGAGAAGTAAACTATGAGGCTCTTCGATACTCAGCTCAATAGGTCAATTTGAGATAGCAGCCACGAAAGGATTATAATCACTACCCAAGCCACTGAAGAGATAAATCAACTAGTCCTTAGATGAAACTGGCTCTCCTATCACAGTGAGACTATTACAGACAAAGGTAAGAGTCTAGATGTAAGAATTTACTCACAACCCCTCTCTTTTAAGATGATGTAGTTGACCACGGTGCTCTGTAATCCAAGCTAGGGAAGTGGAGGAGAACATTCGAGCTAAAGCTGCCCAAATAGCAGCAGCGGAGGCATATTGGACAATCTGTGGGATGATAGATAAAGAAAGAGAAGTAAACAACCAACTCATTACGAGACGGTCATAACGAGTCCAAGATGAAAACTCAAGAATAGGTTGAAAAGAGATGTTATCCAAAAATTGGGGAGAAGGAGTGAATGAGGCATCGATGAGGTTCTCCAAGCCGTTCGCAACAAGAACATTGAGAAGCAGAGTCTTCCACACTAGGTAATTTTCAGAAGTTAGTTTGACTATTAAGTTCTTATTTGGGGAGGCAAAAGGAGGGAGAAACGAAATTTTAGAGGGAGAGTGATCAAGAGAAGTGGTTTGAGGAAGAACATTACTATTTGATGATGCCATAGCTCTGATACCAAGTTGAAATCTTTGAAAACTAATAGAAAAGGAAAAATATAGAGAAAGAATGACGAAGGAGGAATAACTCTATCTTTGGAATAATTTCTTCTCATATATTCAACTTACTGTAGTTTACAATATATACAATAATATGCTGCTAAGTGGCAGGATGATATACGTGTGGAATAATAGAATTGGCAGAGAGATTATATGGCATATAAATGGTGTGATTGACATTGAGCACGTACGGTGAGGCAGGAATATGGTTGGCTTGACATTTGTCAATTTGTCCCACCATCTTGAAGCCATTCCTTTAAGCTTTGAAGAAATAACTTTAACCAAGGTCTTCTCTGAAAAAATAGTTATTTGAATAATTGTTTCAAACTCGTTTTCCCAATCCAAATAATCTTCACAAAAATCCAAACAGCCAAAAGTAGTCATAGATGTTTCCAATTTTTCCTTGCTCGTAATATAATCGCAACTCCTCACCATTATGAAAAAAGAATATCGTAAATTAGTATGAAATTTAGCTCTAATATCAAATGAAGTATCAGCAGAAGGGGATTAGAATATAACCTTTAAATATGTTGCATAATTGAAGATCAATCGGTTCAAGAAATATGATGAATTGTTGAAGGGTGTTGATCAACCAAATATGTTGAAGAATAGGAGCGGTGGTTGACCTTTGGAAATAACACAGTGGAGATCGACCAGTTTCTGAAGGATGGAGATCGACCTAGACTAGTAGTCGAGCAGAGGGTCAACCTTAAAAAATGCAGTAGTGAACTGATGAAGGAATATGCCGAGCATGCGGACGAGCTGATCGACCGATTATTCTTTCCTTTAATTTGCCGCAAATTCAAATATGGAAAGTCCAACTTTGGAAGCTCGTAACTCCTTCGCTTTTGAAGCGTTTGAGCTGAAATTTTGACCACTTCTTCTTAGATAAATAATGAAAAGATCCCTTAAAAAATAATAGGACTATCCACCATGAATTAGGAAATACGTTTGATAGAAAATAGGTATCTAGAAATAGAAGTAATTGTGATGATTTCTCCCGTATGGATGATTTGTCAATGAAGCGCCCTTGGAAAGTTGGATACCACTTCACACCTTCTTCCTCCAAGGAGTAAGAATGCGTATGCCAATAAGAGAACTCACCCAACTTTCAAGTGAACCCAATTTTGTGATATAACACACACAAGAAAACCTTCGGTTGTCACGCCAAAGGGTGAAAGAGGAATCGCTCCAATTTTGAAAATAAGTCAAAGATTTCTATTATCAAATTCTACTCTCTTGAACATATACATAAGCTGGCTTTAAATAGCCAATTATAAAATATAAAATAATAGTAAACTAATAAGCAACAACAACCCTAAATCAGCTCATAATATGAGTTGTCTGGTTTTCTACTTAGTAGTTACTAGATTAATTAACTAAAATGATATTTAATTAATCTCTTCCTTTCTTCTTCTTCAAATCTAGATGTATTTGGCAGCAAATCCATGTTGGTGCTCTGCAACTTGGATGGTTTCCATGTAGAGAGATTTCCTTGGTCTCCAAGCTTGGACACTTCAACTTTCCTTAATCTTTACTCTCGATTCTGTGGGCTTTTGCCATAGCAAACAAACTTTCAATTTAACAATCAAACCCATTCTAGAAAGCTTAGAAAGTCAGCTACAATTTTTATAAAGTAGTCATTTTCAAATGACGTCGTTTCAAATGTCAAAATTATCAAACACTTGTTGAAGGTTAGAAAGTAGACATTTTTGGAAAGTCCGTCAAATATTTCACAATTGTTCTTGGACTTCCACCTATGTTTGACCTTGAATGTCTCCATGATAGTCTTGAAAGTTTGATTAATGATGGGACAGACTCATAGTCGATCACTGTTCAAATTTGAGAAGAGGAATCTCTAAAGGAACAAACTTTTCACATCCAATGCTTCAACAAAGACAAGTGGCACATTCATAAGGAGCAAACTTTCTATAGCCGATGTCTAATCAAGAAAAAGGTATATTCTTTATTCATTGATGGAACAAGTTGCACCAATGTGGCTTTCATGGATCTTGTGGAAGAGACTACCGAGCGTCCTACACCATACTATTTGAATGTGAAGAAAGCAAAAGATTTATTATTGGTTTCCAAGAGGTATGTGCCATTAAATGAATTGATTGCTTGGATTCTTATAATTGCATGGATAAAAAGAAATAAGGATAGTGGTGTTTATTTGGAAATTTTTTATAGAAATTTTCATCATGTGACTAAGGATGAATTCTTTATTTCCAATGAAGTTCATTTGAGGATAACAACTCTTGCATGATTAGTTTTGGCTTTAAAGAGTTGTTAAACGAAAGTTTCTTGTTGGATATTTGTGGGATAGAAAGAAAAGTTCTAATTTGATGAAGCTTCTGAATTTTATTATTTATGATATTTATATGGAGGATAAAGAGGTTAATTATGAAGAGGTCCATTGTAAAATGCATGAGAAGGGGTTTTTCGAAGTCTCAAGAGTGTCGGCCTACTACAACAAACAAGACTTATCTTCTTATTTCACTCATGAAGATTTTAAAGACTTTACAATTTTTATGGTCCATGACTTGTCTCTTTATTATGGTAAAGAAGGCTGTGGAGGGGAAAGTTTTGATTTGAGGTCAAATCCTTTTCAACCCCAGGAGAATGATGTGCCACAGATTCCCTTTATTTGCAACCAAGCACAAAGATCTCTAATGATTTTTATTATGTTTATTTTGAAGAGGTTCAAAGGAGAAAGAGGATGA
The DNA here is from genome assembly GCA_022433065.1 of Begonia loranthoides. NCBI lineage: Eukaryota > Viridiplantae > Streptophyta > Magnoliopsida > Cucurbitales > Begoniaceae > Begonia > Begonia loranthoides. Next base: position 28,124,267 of record CM039478.1, read on the forward strand.
ATTACATTCATCTATCACTCAAATATATTATGGCATTCTTGAAGATGAAGCATAAGTGGAAAATCAAGCACAAAGTTTTAGAGACTTGTGGCAAAATGCAGAATCACCAATCTGACCTCTGAGTATTATTTGACAGTTTCGATGACCTTAAATATCTTATATCAAAAAGCGTTCTTCATAAAGATCGTATTTGCCATCTAAAGGTTTTGATAATTCTTTTGATCGTTAAATTTGGAGTTTGTTTACTATGTAAAAAAGCCTGCGAACAGAGAGCTATGTTTCTGTTTAAGAGGCTTGATTCCTCCTGCCCAAATAAGGAGCCCAATTCAATAAGAAGTCCAAATTATGTTAAAAATTCAAGATGAAGGCATACCTAATGAGGTGGATCAAAGGATGCCAACACATATGCGTAATTGGTAAATTGTTGAGCAATCCACTAATGAGAAAGAAGGCCACGAATTTGACTTCAATCAAATTAGAATGATGTTGAAATTCATTCAAATCTTTATTTTGTTTAAATTTAAGTTATTTTAAAGTTCTCCTAGATAGTTTAAATTCAAGTTATTTTTAGTTTTCATAGATAGTTTAAATTCAAGTTATTTTAAATTTCAAATAGATAACCATAGGGATAACTATAAGCCAATCCTTTTTCTAGTAGAATTCTTTTCAAGGTCTGCTATTTATACCCTACCAAAACTCATTAGAAGTTTTTAGTTTTTGACTAATAAAAATTCCTTTTAGCATTGGCTATTTCCTCTTTTCCTCTTGGATTGTTGAAATCCTTGTGATTGAAAAACTAAAGTTCAAGTGTTGTGGGAATTACTTGATCTTTTGATTCTTACAATTCTTCTAGCCAGTTTCGATTGGTGAACAAGTTTGAAGATTGCAATCAAACTAACTATTTTTGTTGGTGAGAAATCTCTTTTTGATTCATCAAGGAGGAGTTCTTTAGAGGAATAAAAAAATTGTAGAGTAATTTTTCGCCAAGCCAACTGGTTGATCGACATATCGACATTGATCGACCGCCCATCATCCATTGTCAATGTAGTTTCTAATCGACCTGCACTGTTTTGGCCATAACTCTATAGTCCCTTGTAATTTTCCCACAAAATTTTGATCATAACTCATCTCTTGATGTTGTGTCAAAATATCACATTGAAATACATTGATTAGGGTTGTTTTCATTGCAGTTTAAGTTTTCTCAGAGATTCTACGAAACTTCGAATCGTTGGCTTTCACATCGTTCCAAAGTGTTTGTTTTCACATCACCCATGAAAAGTGGAACCAAGCTCTGATACAATAAAATTTTGTCATGACCCAGAGGCGAGCCTAACAGAATCGCTGGGTCAGGCAACCTGATCCGCGTAAAGGACCCAGTTACCCAGACCAAAGCGTAAAAGAAATGTAAAGTCTTAACTGGAGAATTAATCCCAAACCCAAATCACATGGGTTGGGGTCCACAAAGTGATCAACTAGACACATGATAGTATAAATAAATAAATGTATTGTGCTGGAATTAAATGAAACAACATCAAAACTATAATCCCAACATACCAGGAACAGAGGGATTTGACCAACAAAAATCCACCCATCCACGGGAAGCATAAAACATTTTATAGCGGAAGCATAAATCGTTCATTTTAAAAAGACAATAAATAAATTATTACTTTACATTTATAAAACTCTTTTCTCTTTTACTTTCTTTAGCCTAGCCAGCCACAAGTCCAGCCCGTGGAAATCCTTCATCAACTGCTCCTTGCTTTGTTCATCATTTTCTCATTGTGTGTACCTACACCATTGGCAAATTGTGAGCTCGAGGCCCAGTAAGAAATGAGATATGTAGTATGATCATGTCTCTCTTTAATTCTTTTGAAATGGGTTCCGCCCCAAATCAATCTTTTCTTTACATTTCATTCTTTCATTCTTTCATTCATAACTCATACGTCGAGCGGGTGATTGGAGGAACCCTTGTGTGATGGTATAGTCTTGGTCGTCTTCTAACCACCTGTGTGTAGCTAGTCCAGTTCCTGACAAGGGAGGGGCATAAGTGTAGCTACCTGGCTAGATGCGAACTACCCATCCGCCTCCCAAATCCCCATCATCTTTTTCTTTCATTCATTTCATTTAACATTTTTTCTCACGTAATGCATATGAGTACCACCCCAAAGGTGGAACTTCCTACTTGTTTCTATTATCATGATGCATGTCAATGTGAAACATTATCGTAATGCATGTCAATGAAATGTAGTAATCGTAACTGAATAAAAGTATGAGACATAAAGCAGTAATGACAACAATATAAAAGTATGAGATACGGAAAGTCTACTAACATACTATATAGGCATGCTCAGTAATTTAAAGGAAGCAATAACAATATAGACATGCTTTGCGATTTAAAGGAACCAATAATAATTTAGGCATGCTTGGCAGTTTAAAGAAAATAATAACGATATGCTAATAACCTAAACATGCTTAGAGATTGGACTAATAACATGCGAAACGTGCGATTAACATAGGCATAACAAGTAAGGCAGCATAGTGGAACGTAAACAAACAATTATAGGAAAGACATTGCTAATCATGTACGGCCTCTACTGGCCAATGACTCTACTCTATTTCTTACCTCAAAGCTTTATTGCGCATTAGCACTTAATCGTTATCCTTTTTCTCTTTTTGATACCTTCACAATTAAAAACATTTATCATTAACAACTTCTCATTGAATTCTATAAACTTTAACACATAACAATTCCAATATTCACAACTTAGCCACCAACGGTGGATCATTAACTAACGACAATGCAGATTCATATTCATCAACGTCCAATAATACTATCCTCAATTGTTGAATAACCAACCAACAGTGGAGCCTTCCCAAGTCCATTAACCAACCAAACCCTCAACAATGGCAGTCAATACAACTATCCAAACATACCGAATCAATATATCCACCGAGAATACTTTAAGGAACCATCATGCTGCTAAGCAACAGGGCATTATTTCATTATCCATTAACACCAACTCAACAGAGCACATAAATATATTGAACCCCAATTGACATATAACAATTTACTCCCTCTTCAGACAACAGAGAATACATACACAACATATATGCTTCACGAAATCAATACGCAGCAAGCAACCAAAGTAGCATCCAACACACCACAAAACTACAGAGCAGAAACCAACAGAGGCTTAATCCATCAACATAATATACCTATATACTAGCCAAACACAAACAGAGAACCATTCCATCGACAAAGTATACTTCTATAATCCATAAAAATGATAGAAGAGCATAAATGAGCTTATCAGAAAACACCCAAGAAGCTCCTTCTCCACAACCTCTCCGGCTTCTTCCTTATTCTTCACTTTCTTCCCTCATAGTTTAACCTTTCAGAGAGCATTCCCCTCTCTGCTCTGTTTCCATTTTTCTCATTAAGAGAGGCACACCCTAGAGCTCCCTCCCTGCCCTTCCCCTCTCCTCTGCATTTCAACTCCCATACAGCACTCCACACCATGCCCTGCCACGAGCCGTGCCCAGCCATACCCTTTCTCACTCCATTCCTCTACACGTCCATATTGTTGTTTGCTGTAGAGCACGGACAAGCAAGGATGAACTAGCTCGGACCAAACCAAAAATCGGTCCATGAGCCTTTGACCACTGCCCCTGCCATCACTGTGCCACGGCCAAAAGACACAATTCCAAGGAGAAGAACGGAAAGGCACAGACTTACCTCTTCAAACGCACAGATTACTCGACACCAGAGGATCGACGCATCGTGGTTGTTCTTCATCCACGCTGCTCAAAAATTCTCAAGCACTAAACCAAAACACGCGTCGCTAGAGCTGCTCGCCGACCAACGAACAGCATCGCATCATCACAAAGGAACTATCCCGAGCTAGCTCGTCTTCTTCGCGATCGCTCAGTTGCTCGCTCGCTCCCTCCATCATTCTCTCTCGGCCTCTCTCTCCTTTCGCGAAATGGCCAAAGGCCAGAACAAAATTACCTTCCCCCTTCTGATTTCAACCGAGCTAGACCAGTGGTTCATCCTGTACCTATTCACTCTTCTAATTTCCAAATAATTCCCTATTATTTCAATCCCTCACTTAATAATCATTTAATTATATTATTACATCTTAATTCTAATTAACCTTACTCTATTTTTCTCCTTTTACTTAAGAACAAGGCCACTTATTTAAATCCGGACCGAGCCAAATCAAACTGGTTCGATCCATTATTCTCTCCTTCAGAATTGTGATTTCGGATGAAGGAAGGCGTCCGCAATTGTCCGAAAGGTCTAATAAATTAGACAAATTCAAACTCTCTATGTCTGCTATCGTCCGCACTCGTCCTGACTCATCCAAAATCTCGCTTTGAAGGACGAATTGAGACGCAAAGCCTCGTCCTGCATTGTCCCAAAACATAGGGGACGACATGCAATGCGTTTTCGAATGCATCCCCAAATCCAAATGTTGTCCGCGTGCGTCCGAAATCTCCAAGTATACCTCTGATTCTCCAAAATGTCATACTTTAATTACTCCATAATATTTACCCCATATATACACGACATAAATTAACACGTACCATCATGCAACGTAATATATGAATTATTCCAACAATTAATTACATCTCATACATTGGGAAAATATAATTGGGGTATTACAAATAGCGCTCCACGATGACACGTGTATATCCCATGCACCGAGCCAATGCTCTAACTTGGGAAAAATAGAGTCTAAGGGGTGAGTGACAAATCCAATAGGGAAGATGATACTAAATGCAATGCATGCTAAAAATTGTTTTCCTCATCTTTTTGAAACTCATTTCATACTTCTCATTTACTGTACATGGATTTAAATCATTAAACCTCTTTATCATTTTATTAAACCGGCCCTAGGCCCTCGATGTGGCTGTATCATAACATGCTATATACATAGACAATTATATCGTAAAATATGCCAACATCGTTTTCCGCATGAAAATGTCATTGGTGAAAAAGGATGGTCACATAAGGACCCATCTAGCATTCATTAGAGAATAGGTGGCTATTTGTTGATAGCAACACCTCATTAGGCAGAGGAAAAAACCCAATGGTGATCCGAAGATTCAGCACGTCTCCCGAATGTGTTGACGAGCTGTAGCTCAGTGCCGATACGATCCATATAATCGAAGTGACAAATAAGGTTACTCGCGATAGACTGCTTCTCAACTAAAATACCCATGTGTTCTAAATTGGTGAGGGTTGCCGACGAGAAGCCTTACGAGCAGTCACACCACCCGTCGAATGGAACGATATTAGGATAGGTGAATCTCAGTGACTAACAACCTTCAATTTGTGAGACTAAATAACCTAGCCAGGTTCTAGGGTTAAAACCTAGGGGCACATCATCACCGCCCATCTCCATCTCAACTTTTGGTGCTTGAAACCCGATGATATGTCACTAGTGCCCTATTACCTTTTCGCACATACAAACAACCAATCTCCTCGCAGTAGGAGATTGCACGGGATAGCCTCGTGATGCTTTAGCGCTAGAGTGCCTAAAGCATCAAGAGGATTCATCCTCCCAACACATATGCCATCAATGCGCACAGAATATCAACAGTATACCATGTGTGATAAAGTAAACGTGAGAAAACATGCATATACATAAATATAGATGTGTTGTCGAAACAGTCCCCGTCAGGTTTTCTAGGTGTGGTATCCCACAAAATATCAGTTTTGAAAACATGATAGAATGCATTGCAGATAGTATATAGATCCCTACCTCGATGACGACTACAACACGCTTACCAACAAGCCAGCTCCACGCGCTATCAAAAGGAAAGACACAATTGACATCTCCAAAACTTATAACAAGGCCAATGTCAACATCCCGATAATCATACAACGGATAACAAATAAGTCTTAAACAAGACAAGAATCCAAGACGATTTCTAGGGACAACCACGAGGCCCAAACTGGAAACCAAATCTAGGAATACGACAAGGATCCTAAACAGAGAACAAACCCCAATCTGAAGGATCAACACAAGACTTCCCAACTTGGACAAGGAACGACAGGTTCCCTGCACCTCGAGCCAAGAATCTACACGATTAAGAACAAGGCATTGCTGATGAAGCTGAATGGATTCCGCTAAACCCAACCCTAGGGGAATAAGCAGTTCAGTTGACCAAACACAACCATGGTGAACTAGGCACTCAACAGACAACCAGAAGGACTAACCGGTCAATAAGACACGGCTGCGGTTGACGAAGCACAACACACTCAATCTGATTCACTTAGCGGTTGAGACGATATAAATGAAGCCCTTCGAACCCAACCTTGGGGGACAAGGGATTATAGTGGTCAACCGAGACCACTCAATAGTCATCAAGGTAAAGCGAAGTTCAACCCAGACCTCGTAGGCTTGACCAAACTCAACAATAGTCAACCGACACCATTTAGTGTTGACGAGACACGTTGACGGTCAACTTGGACCTCAAAACGGTTGATACGACACGCTCACAACTATCCAAGACTCAACAGTCAAGGGGACTCATCTAAAGTCAATCGAGGATGACTTTAGTGGAAAGATGATTCGAAAAACATAACCCAAACTGAGCCTAGCACCTTGTCAACGGACAAGAATGTCAAAAAATGAGTCTCAATGAATAGGTGGAAGGGCCCTACGTCAAGGCTAGGAACCAAACGCACGCACAAATAGGCCCAAAACAAGCGGGCCAATGCTGCTGGGCGACCAAAAACAGATTGCAGTGCAATCTAATTTGTCAATTTTTGGTCAGGGGCGGTCGATCAAGAAATTTTTGATCAATTGACCCCTGCTTCGTCAATCGCTTGTAATTCCTTGGTCGATTGACCATAAATGCTTTGATCGATCCATTGCCAGCCTCTGATTGATCAGTCAATTTACCAGGTCCATCTCTGGTGCTATTCCTCCACATAAGTTGCACCGCTCTCCTCCGTTTCAACCCCAATTAGACAATAAACCTTCCTAGACTTCAAATCAAAAAAAAATAACCAAAGATTTTTTCCGGATTCGAGTTTTCAAGCTCGAGTCCGAAGCGACAACAAACCCTAATCGTAAATTGAAAAACAGAGAGAAAAAACTTACTGAAATGCAAATCGCTTTCACAATATTTACTCACGCAGATGATGGAGACAAAAATCCATTGTTGGAAATTGGAACCGTCACAATACGACTCCCTTCCTCTCTCTCAGTCTCTCATTCTCTGCCGCGTGAAGAAGAAGAAGTCTTCTTCTATAACAACCCAGATTTTCGTCACTTTTTGAAAATGCGTTAAAATTTTAGAAAACGTGTCAGAGCGAGCCTAATCCGGACCGCTACCAACCGTTCGTAAAAACTTGTTATAAAAATCATTTATTTAATAGAACGTGGAAGCGTTAAAACAAATCAATTATTTAAAAGGGTGCGGAAGCATTAGTAAAATTCTTTTGGGAAAAGAATACTAAACAATTGAAATACAAATTATGATTTAGGAAACTTTAATTTAATTACATTACAACACAATTACATCTTACTGTTCGTAGCCTGGCCAACCGCAAGCTCGTGCGTGCAAATCCCTCATCCACTGCTTCTAATCTAACGATATCTTCTCCTGCAGGTACCTACACCACGAGTAAACTGTGAGCCCAAAAAAAGGCTTAGTAAGGAAAGGGTTAATAATAAAATTAGAATTTAAATAACTAAACAGACAACAAACAGAATATAAATCACACGAACAAAACGGTTAAGGGAACACAAAACTCAATCATTTACAGAAAACGACTAATATAAAGGAAATTATCTTAGGTCACAAAGCTAACGAAACATACAGACTACAAATCAATCTACATTACCAACGAAGGGAAACTCTACAGCCAAGCAATTCTACAATAATCACTTGTCCAGAATTCAACCAGAGGATTTACACTAAATAAGCATTCAAGGAAAACAGAGCAGCCAACAACATAATCAAACAACCGTAACTCGACGCACACACACATACTCGTGGGTAGGGCTTAGATGGCCAGACACTACCTGATCCAAACCATTATCAAAGACACACAACCAAGGACAGGATTCCATAGTAGCTCACAGATGGCAGCTCCTACTTCGGCTCCAGCAGTTCCAATGAGGACAGCTCCCCAGCTTCACCACTACTTCATCACACTCACACACTTTGAACCTAACATAGCTCACACATCCTCACCCACAATCTCTCACACTCACAGGAACTTTTCTACAATAATCACTTGTCCAAAATTTGATCGCTTGAGTTAAAAATGCACACGGGGTCATTAAGTAATAAAATGGGTCAACTCTCAATATTTAATGAAAATTAAGCAAAAAAATTTACACATGAAATTTTAAAATCCTTTAAAAATTTGGATTTGAAAAACCACCATGGCTCACTTATGGAAACTCACTTTCACTGCCTTTTCAACAGGGACATCTTCGCTGTTGTCAATACCTATACCACAAGTTTCAAACTATAAGTCTATTGCTTAGTAAATATAATACTAGAAATCTTAAGTAAAGTCCCTGCTTCTATATATGCAACTAAAAATTTCAAGAAAAGTCATAGGTTCTAAATATATGCATGTCGTGACAGATATCAATTTATTTTATTTTCTTTTCTTTTCTTCAAATTTCTGTATTGTTTCTATTCTTTAACTTTTTGGGAATGAGTAGGCCAGGAAATGGGACACACACCATTAGTCATACACCTTCGGGAGACAGTCTTGTACCTTCGAGAGATAGACATGACATCAATAGAGTCCTTTGTTAGCTGCCATGCACATATATGAATAGTGACCATACACCTTCTTTGGTTTGCCTCAACATCAAACGTGAACAAGATAATAAGCTTATGTACCCATAGGTCCATCTCTGAAATTGTAGAACCCATGAATTTTTAAATAATAAAATTGCACGGGTAAATTTTTCACGTATTAGTCGATCAAGTCATTAAAAGGTTGACTCGATTTGTCGCCTTGCAGCCACGTGTGAATTCTTGGTCAATTTGTAAAAATCAGTAAAATGGGGTATTACCGAGTGGTAAATAATTTAAGAAATGAAGTTAGTAAATTATTTTGGTTAAAAAATTGAAATATGCTGGATTTTTCTAAATACTAAGCATACGCTCTAAGTGGTGAGTATTTGAGATTATTGGATGATTGTGGTTTAGAGAAGTAATTTATGGTTTTGGTTGTTAGAAATGTGATTTTTCTAAGTTAAGAAGGGATATCAAGTGGGAGTGGTTGATCATGGCTTTGGTTGATCGACCACTGAGTGTAAAAATGGTTTGGGCGTTCGATCAAGTGGAATGCAGTTGACCGTTCATATTGCAAATTAATATAGATTGAACCCATTTTTACGAGCGGTGAATCAGCTAAAAAGGGGTGATCGACTGGCTCCAAGGCAAAATCAATACAGTGTATAGTGAAATTAAAACTTTTCTTTTCTTTTGTAAAATCTCGAAAAACATTTTTAAATTGTGATCAGAGTTATTTTCTAAAAAGTCAGATCGTTAAAATCCTTTCCATAGCCTCGTTATGAAAATCGTTATAATCAGTGGAAAGCTATAATTATAAAATCTTTCTCAAAATGTCACGGAAGCGTAAATAATTCATTTAAGGAATACTAAACAAATTGTTACATGTTAGTTACAAAATACTTTTCTCTTTTACTTTCTTTAGCCTAGCCAACCACAAGTTCCGCCTGTATAAATCCTTCATCAACTGCTCCTTCACCCATTCTCGTGCGTGTACCAACACCATAAGCAAACTGTGAGCCCTAAGGTCTAGCAAGAAATGAGATATGCATTATGATGTATGCCTCTAACTCATTAAGTCAGAATGGAATCCGCCTAAAATGTTCTTTTCTTTCCATTACATACATTACTCAAACATTGAGCTAGAACATTAGCGGAATCCATGGTAGAGAGAATAGTCTCTTTGTCAGCTTCTAACCACCTAGGGTAGACAGGTTCTCAAAAACCGACAAGGGAAGGGCATCATTTTTCAAGTCTACCTGGTTAGATCCGAACTACCTCTCCATCCTCCAACTCCCCTTTACATTTATTCATTTTCTTTATCCATTTTCCTCAGGTAAATGCATATGAATATCCACCCAAGCGTGGCCTTCCTACTTGTTTCTATTATCGTGATGCATATCAATGAGAAGCATTATCGTGATGCATGTCAATGAGAAGCAGTAATCATAACAATATAAAAGCATGAGACATGAAGCAGTAATCCCAACAATATAAAAGCATGAGACATGGAAAATCTACTAACATACTATACATGGCAATATACTCTAAAACATGCTTGGCAATTTAAAAGAAACAACAACAATATAGGCATGTTTGGTAATTTAAAGGAAGCAATAACGTATAAACATGCTTGGCAATTTAAAAGAAATAACAACAATATAGGCATGCTTAGTAACTTAAAGGAAGCAATAACAATATAAACATGTTTAACAATTTAGACATGCTTGGCAATTTAAAGGAAACAATAACAATATGCTAACTTCCTAAACATGCTTAGAGATTAAATTAATAATGTGAGATAAGCATAGACATAATAAATAAGGTAGTATAATAGAAACACTAACAAACAATCAAAGGGAAGACATTACTTGTGGTGTAGGGCCTCCACTGGCCAACGACTCTATCTCAATTCTTACCTCGAAGCTTTAACGCGTATTAGCACTTAATCGTTATCCTTCTTCTCATTTTCCATAGCTTCACAATTCAATAACATTTACTTATTAATAGTCACAACTTATTAATTTTATTGTCTTTTCATATCCTTAATTGCATACTAGTTCTAGGAACTCATTGACATCTAAAACGGAACATAACATATCCTAATAAATTAATTCAATTACCAAAATATATTTATCTAATTAATGACTCAAATCTAAACCAACAGAGCATATCTGATGTGCCCTAGGGTCCTATTACACGGAGTCGAGCCAAGAAACTCATCGCTTTCCTAACTCGCTTTTATTTTGCAGGAAATGTCAAGGTTTGGGATTCTTTGAAAGAGATATCACAAGATGATAAAGGAGTTCCATTCCATCTGATTTCATGGGAGCATGCACAACCAATCTAAGCCGACCTCCAAATAGCCTATGAAGAGTGAGGACTTGAAGACTACGAGCACCATTTGAATTCTTATTATTGAATTAATAGTAGACTTATTCTGAACAAAAATTTTATTTGTTTTTTTTTACTTTGTTGTTTGTTTTGGATTGAGTGTTAGAGAGGTGTGCGGTTTGCATGCAAACAACGCCCTCATGCCGAATTTTTATCATTAAGGGTAGTTTGGTCTTTTGACCTATTTTGTAAACATTAGGGTTTTTAAACCCTCTTTTGGAAGGAAGGAGACTAGTTTTGATTGAAAAGAAATTGTTTCTCCTTGAAGAGCAACCCACGGCCTCCTCCTCCCTAGCGCTAATCCCTCCATCCTCCGTGCAAGATTTTCTTGAAGCCTCTTGGTCTTACAATCCACGGATTATTATCTCTTCCAATCCCTTATCTTTGATGTGAGGATTGTGGTGTGGGGATAAAAATAGGTTTTCACCCTTGGAGAGTGTTTGCTTCCAAGCAAACCGAAAATCACCCCTCTTAGTAGGAGGCCCACGGACTCCTTGATTTCTCATCTCGTTACTTAAAGGTTTTATACGCTTATTCTGGTTCTTTGATACTCTGAAACTCTCTTATTTGGTATGCTGGTGTTCTATTTTGGTTGTTCATTCATAGAGTGCAAGCTAGATTGAGTTCTTGTTGGGTTAATTTCTTGCCGCTAATTCAGCTTTTATTTGAGCTGCTGATTGTACCCAATTGTGAATCTGTTTTGAGACCCTTGTACTCTTTGTATCAAATTTGTTTCTTCTATAGAATTGTTCTATTTTGAGATAAGTAGCTACCCTCCAAAATTGACGTTAATATTCCATATGGAAGTGAAGTTCTGTTCGATTTAATCTAGGTTGTCGGATCTGTCCAGGAGAATTCCATATTTCTGGGTTATATTGTTTCTGCTATAACTTTCATTTCTGAGTGGATAATGAGCTGTAATTTTGATACAATGTTCATGAATGTATTGAGGTGGTGCTCACCAAAATCCAACTAAAGTTCACGGTTGGATTACGAGTTATTTACGTTTTAAGTTCACTATCTAGATTATTACAGATTGTCTTGACAGATTTCTAGTTCGTACTTTTGGCGATTCTTAGATCCTATCATTTGGTATCAGAGCTTTGGCTCACATATTCTTCTTGTATTATTGTTATTAAAAGGGTTTGTCATGAGTACTAGAAGCGGGGCTCAATATCACAACCCTAGAGATATGAGAAATAATTCAAGTGCACCACCAGCCGAGGAAAATCATGAGCCAGCCGAGCCTTCTATGAGGGAGATGTTCGAAATGATCCTCAAACTACAGCAACAAATTGGAACTACAGATAATGATCATATACGAGGTCCTAGAACTCCAAGACCTAGAAGGAGGATTAGTACTTCGAATGATTCTAGAGGACGGGGTGCTAGTGTGTTTGACGATGATTGGGAAGAACCCGGGGAGTCCGATTCACCGAGTCCTAGAAGGAGATCAAATGGTAACCATGAAATGAGGCATGTCAAAGTTTCTATCCCTAATTTTAAAGGTTCTAGTAATGGGGGAGATTTTCTTGAATGGGTCGAGAAGGTGGATCATGTTTTTGAATGTTACAATTACTTGAAAAGGACCAAAATTTGAATGGTGGCCTTGGAATTTTCGGGCTACGCTAGTATTTGGTGGGAAGATTTAAAAGCACAAAGGCGTAAAGATGGCGAAGGAGAGATTCGAAGTTGGGAGGGCTTAAAAGCACTTATGAGGAAAAGATTCGTGCCTCCACACTATAAACAAGAGTTGTTTTTACAATTGCAAAATTTAAGACAAGGCACTTTAACAGTGGATGAATATTTAACTGAGTTCGAAATATTGAAAATACGTTTTAATGTGAGTGAGCCAATGGAGCAAACTATTGCTCGTTTTAATAGAGGCTTACACAAAGAGATTGGTGAAACGGTAGAGTTGCAATCTTATATTACTTCTGATAATGTGGTACAATTAGCCATGAGGATTGAGAGGCAAAGGAAAAGGAGAGCAAAGGAAGGCATGTCACGGCCTTTCACTAAAAGCAACAATCCGTCAAAACCGATTCAAAGGGGAGAAAGCAAACCTAGTGCCGTGAAGAGTAGTGAAGAAAAAAAGCCTTTGTTTGATACTAATAAGCCTAGATATCGGGATATCAAGTGTTTTAAAAGCTTGGGATTCGGTCATATAGCCTCTCAATGTCCTAATGCAAAGGTAATGATTCTTAAAGCGGGAACTAATGAGATAATCAGTGAAGATAAAGAAGAGGGTGTGTCAGTAATGGAAGAAGAAGATGTGGAAGAGACTTACTATGCTCCTGAGGGTTCTTTACTTGTTGTGATGAGGCGTTCTATGGCTATCCAGAATCAAGTTGAGGAATTATAGTAGGAAACCATCTTCCATACTCGTTGTAAAATTCGAGGAAAACTTTGCTCGTTGATTATTGATGGTGGTAGTTGCACTAATGTTATATCATCGAAAGTTGTTGAAAAATTGGGTTTGACTACTTCAATCCACCCCAATCCCTATCGATTAAACTGGTTGAATGACAAAGATCCGATCAAGGTTACCAAGCAAGTGAAAGTGTCCTTTTCCATTGGTGGCTTCGAGGATGAGGCCACATTTGATGTTGTTCCAATGACGGCTAGCCATCTTTTACTTGGGAGACCTTGGCAATTTGATAGGAAGACAAAGCATGATGGGTATTCTAATTATTACTCCTTCAAATTCAAAGGGAAGACTGTGAATTTAGCTCCTCTCAACCCGGATAAGATTGCTCAAGATTACGAGAGTATGAACAAGAATAGAACCAAAACTTCTCTTATAATCATAAAAGGGGATCTTAAGAGGTCCTTATTGCAAGGGGGGCCGATTATTCTTATGTTATTTCGGGAAAGATTGGAGGAATTGGGCACTATCCCCGATTTAGTATTGGGGTTACTTAAAGAGTACGAAGACATATTTCCAGAAGAGTTACCTCCGGGATTACCACCTTTCAGAGGAATTGAACACCAGATAGATCTTTCACCAGGGGCTCCTCTACCAAATCGTCCAGCTTATAGATTAAATCCTGACGAGTCCAAAGAGCTTCAGAAACAAGTTACTGAACTACTAGACAAGGGTTATATTCAAGAATCTCTTAGTCCTTGTACAGTACCTACCTTATTGGTTCCTAAGAAAGATGGTTCGGTACGGATGTGTATTGATGATAGTCGTGCCATTAACCAGATCACTATCAAATATCGTTTCCCTATTTCCAGGTTGGAGGATATGTTAGATGAACTCAGTGAAGCTGCAATCTTTTCGAAGGTTGATTTGAAAAGCGGGTATCATCATATTCGAATGCGTGAAGGGGATGAGTGGAAGACGGCTTTTAAAACAAAGTATGGTCATGCCATTTGGGTTGTCTAATGCCCCTAGTACTTTTATGCGAGTGATGCATCACCTTCTCCGAGATTTTATGGGAAAGTTTGTTGTCGTTTATTTCGACGATATACTTATTTATAGCTCAGATATCTCCAGTCATCTTATACACTTGCAACTGTTATTTGAAGTATTACGGGAAGCTCAGCTATTTGGTAATCTAAAGAAATGCACTTTTTCTCAAGATCGAGTCTATTTCTTGGGGTTTATCATCACTAAAGACGGGATGGAAGTGGATGAATCTAAAATAGTGGCAATCAAGGAATGGCCGACTCCAACTTGTGTCTCAGAAGTTCAGAGTTTCCATGGCTTAGCATCCTTTTACCGGAGCTTCATATAGGGGTTTAGCTCAATTACGGCCCCTATCACTGATTGCACCAAGAAAGGAAAAGATTTTGTGTGGACTTCATCTTTCCAGTCTAGCTTTGAATCTATTAAAGAAAAATTATGCCAAGCTCCTCTCCTAGCACTACCAGACTTTTCCAAAGTTTTTGAGATTGAATGCGATGCCTTTGGATTAGGAATCGGCGCGGTTCTTATGCAGGAAGGCAAGCCAGTTGCCTATTTTAGTGAAAAGCTAAAGGGAGCTGCCCTCAATTATTCTACCTATGATAAGGAATTCTATGCGGTCATCCGTGCACTAGAAGTTTGGCAACACTATCTCTTATCTAGAGAATTCATTATTCACTCCGATCACCAAGCATTGAGACACATTCGTAGTCAAGGGAAGCTTAATCGTCATCATGGCAAATGGGTAGAGTTTCTGGAACGTTACCCCTATATTATTAAATATAAAAAGGAGAATCTAATCAGGTTGCAGACGCTCTATCTAGGCGATCTATGTTATTGACAGAACTGAATGCAAGACTTTTTGGTCTAAATTGGATCAAGGAGCTATATTCGGAGGATAAGAATTGTGGGAGTATTTACTCTAATTGTTTGCACAAACTGGATTTTCCATACTTCTTAGAGGATGGCTTTCTTTTTAAGAATGGCAAGTTGTGTATTCCTATATGCAGTCTTCGGGAAGCTCTCATCCTTGAAGCTCATTGTGGCGGTCTTGCAGGACATTTCGGCAATAAGAAAACTATTGAAGCCATTCAAGAACACTTTCATTGGCCTCATTTGCGTCGAGATGTACAAAGGATTGTGGATCACTGTATTGTTTGTAAAAAGGTAAAGAGCCGAGTCCTTCCGCAAGGCCTCTATATGCCACTTCCTGTAGCCACTCATCCTTGGGTGGAAATCAGTGTTGATTTCATCCTAGGAATTCCCCGCACTCCCTGAGCCAAAGACTCTATCATGGTGGTTGTAGATCGTTTCTCCAAAATGACCCACTTTATTGCCTATAACAAAACCGATGATGCTCCTCATATAGCTGACTTATTCTTTAATGAGATCATTCGTTTCATGGAGTTACACGGTCCATAGTGTAAGATCAGGATACAAAGTTCTTAAGTTCTTTTTGGAAGCCTTTATGGCAAAAATTGGGTACTAAGTTATTCTTCAGCACTTCTTTCCATCCCAAAACTGAAGGGCAAACCGAGGTGGTAAATCGTACCCTAGGAGCATTACTAAGATCGGTGCTCAATAAAAGACTAACCGACTGGGACTTACAGTTGCCTTTTGTGGAGTTTGCTTACAACCGTAGTGTACATGGAACTACTCAACATACTCCATTTGAGGTTGTGTATGGATTTAATTCTCTTACACCTATGGATCTCTTACCACTTCTAGTGACCGATTATGTGAGTGAAGATCGGGTTGTGAAGGCCGAGCGAGTTAAATTATTACATGAAGAAGTCCGGAAGAGTATCGAAAAAAAAAATTCTGAATATGCTAAGCTTGCAAATCGGGGGCGAAAGGAAGTTATTTTTGAGTGGGCGATCTTGTCTAGTTACATCTTCGTAAAGATCAATTTCCTAATCATCGTAAGTGCAAGCTATTACTGAGGGCTGATGGTCCCTTTAAAGTATTGGAACGTATCAATAATAATGCGTATCGGATCGAGCTACCCGAGGATTATGGAGTTTCGGCCTCTTTCAACGTTCAAGATTTGTCACCATATCAAGGCGAAGATGAATTTTCTAATGGGGATGCATCGGAGCATTCTATGGATTTGAGGTCAAATCCTCAATCACCCGAGGAGGATGATGTGCCCCAGGGTCCTCTTACACGGAGTCAAGCCAAGAAACTCATAACTTTCCTAACTCGATTTTATTTTGTAGGAAATGTCAAGGTTTGGGATTCTTTGAAGGAGATATCACATGACGATAAAGGAGTTCCATTCCATCTGATTTCATGGGAGCATGCACAACCAATCTAAGCCGACCTCCAAATAGCCTATGAAGAGTGAGGACTTGAAGACTACGAGTACCATTTGAATTCTTATTATTGAATTAATAGTAGACTTATTCTAAACAAAACTTTTATTTTTTTATTTTTTTACTTTGTTGTTTGTTTTGGATTGAGAGTTAGAGAGGTTCGCAGTTTGCATGCAAACAACGCCCTCATGCTGAATTTTTATCATTAAGGGTAGTTTCATCTTTTGACCTATTTTGTAAACATTAAGGTTTTTAAACCCTCTTTTGGAAGGAAGGAGGCTAGTTTTAATTGAATAGAAATTGTTTCTCCTTGAAGAGCAACCCACGGCCTCCTCCTCCCTAGCGCCAATCCCTCCATCCTCCGTGCAAGATTTTCTTGAAGCCTCTTGGTCTTACAATACATGGATTATTATCTCTTCCAATCCCTTATCTTTGAGGTGAGGATTGTGGTGTGGGGATAAAAGTAGGTTTCCACCCTTGGAGAGTGTTTGCTTCCAAGCAAACCGAAAATCGTCCCTCTTAGTAGGAGGTCCACGGACTCCCGATTTCTCTCGTTTCTTAAAGGTTTTATATGCTTATTCTGGTTCTTTGATACTCTGAAACTCTCTTATTTGGGATGCTGGTGTTCTGTTTTGGTTGTTCATTCATGGAGTGCAAGCTGGATTGAGTTCTTGTTGGATTAATTTCTTGCCACTAATTCTGCTTTTATTTGAGCTGCTGATTGTACCCGATTGTGAATCTGTTTTGAGACCCTTGTGCTCTTTGTATCAAATTCGTTTCTTCTGGAGAATTGTTCTATTTTGAGATAAGTAGCTACCCTCCAAAATTGACGTTAATATTCCCTATACAAGTGAAGTTCTTTTCGATTTAATCTGGGTTGTCGGATCTGTCTATGAGAATTCCAGATTTCTGGGCTATATTGTTTCTGCTATAACTTTCGTTTCTGAGTGAATAATGAGCTGTAATTTTGATACAATATTCATGAATGTGTTGAGGTGGTGCTCACCAAAATCCAGCTAAAGTTCACGGTTGGATTACGAGTTATTTCCGTTTTCAGTTCAGTATCCAGATTATTACAGATTGTCTTGATAGATTTCTAGTTCATACTTTTGGCGATTCTTAGATCCTATCAATATCATCAAAGTTGTAACTAAACAGGCTTATTTCCAAGCAACATAACACATCCATATCATTCAACATCCAACAATAATGTCAAGACAAGGCTCACAAATCATTAAACACATTAAAGAACATATCTAAATCTTAACAGAGCATAGACCCAAGTTTTAACCTTATAACATGATTAACTCTCCCCATAAATTATCCAACACATCAGTAGAGCAGCCCATCAGCATACCCTGCCCTTAACCAACATAAAAGAATAAACCAAACACTGCAGCAATATTTCACTATCTCAATGACTTAATACTGAACATAAAGCACCGAGAGTCCAAATCATAAAATGATGGCATGCTTTTATTTTCTATCTCAACTACTTATCAACATAAATCCATAAAGCCCTAAAATAAAAGTGAAGGACTTCACTTACCAGAGACAGACTAGGAGACACACCCAAGACCACAACCTACTCATCCCTCACACTCCGTCCCCTCCATTGAAATTCAATTCTTCTCTTCACTTCTTCTTTTCTCCAGAAGACATTCTCTCTCTCTGTCCCTATTTCTCTCCCAACTCAGCTCACCCAAGAGCATTTCTTCTCTCGTCCTTCCCTTCCTCTGCATTTATAATTCACCAAAGAGGCACTCCCCACCATGCCTCTGCCACCCACACCATGCCACCATCCCATCACTTGTCTCCCATGCATGTCCATGTTGTCTCCATTTCCAGAGCAATAACCAGCAAGGATAGACCGGTTTGGACCGAACTGCAAGCCGGACAACAAGCCTTCAGTCGTTCCAACATGAACCGTTGCCCCTGGCATCTCAACGCCTCTGCCATTCCTCCACCAACATGAAAATGGCGACCAATCCATCAACAGAACCCAAGAGGAAGAATTTATAGAGCAAAAATTAACATCTTAACTTACCTCAGCCGAAACCTTCGCAGCATCACCGGGAATCCAATTCTGAGCCCTAGATGCCCTGCAACCTGACGACCGCAACAGCTCATAGCCAGCTGCCCACCGGACCGCGCCACCAGCATCACACTCCTCTTCTCGTTGCGGGAGATGATCACCCGAGACCTCCTCCTAAGCTCTCCCTCTCCCCTCTTTCTCTATTCTCAAAATGGCCCGCAACCATTCTTTCCCTTTTGTCTTCAACCAAATTGGTTCACAGCGTGAACCGGTTTACTTCTCCCCCTCTTCTCTTAATTTCTTCTTTTCTATTTTACCCGCTTTTTAATTTTAATCCCATTTTAATCATTCACTAATTACTCTCTTAATTTCTGATTCTAACTAATCTTCCATTTCTTTTCTTCTTTCAACTAAAAACTGAGTACTCATTAATTTTTGGACCGAGCCAAACCAAACTGGTTCAATCTATATTCCTCCCCTTTGATTTATCCCATTTTTTGGTCGAGGAAAGGCGTCTAAGCCTCGACACATGTCGACCGAAATTTCGCAAAATACAAACAGATTCAAACGCTCCTCGTCCGCACTCAACCACCCATCGACCACAATTCAACCAAAAAGGCAATTAACTCGATAGATTCAAATCCTCCAAGACTGCACCTCCACCGCACCCATCTGCGGTTCGACTGAAAACCCACAATGCAGACAGAGGTGCATTTTTGGACGCCAGCTATCGACCCAACCTCGACCCAAAACGCAAGGAGTCACCCGAAATGGATTTCGGTCGAGATATTCATCCTAGCCTCTACCGCAGGTCGACCAAAAATCTGAATTGTACAATTTCCATTAAAATTTTGTATCGTAATTAGACCCACAATTTCTCATACGTTTACACAGGACTAATCCAACAAAATACCGTCCCGCAATATAATATATTTATTTCTCAAAATTCATTACATTATATAAACGGGGAAAAATTATCAAGGTATTACATTAACCATAAAGACCAAAGGAGGAAACCTTCTTACTTGGAGAGTCGAGGAGACCCGAGAACAGCACCCCGCTCTCTCCTCTTCAACCTCCAGAAGCAGTGCATTCCTTCTTCTTTCCTTCCTTTCTTTCTTTCTTTACAGAACACACTCGGCTCTTCACTGCACTCATGGTTTCCAACTTTTCCAGAACACCCTGACACTCTTTCTATTTCTCCAGAAGTACTCTCAACCTTCTTCTCCAGAGAGCCCATAGCATTTTCCAAAGAGCACTCAGCTCATTCCCTATTTATTTCTTTCTTCCCAAATATGCCCCTTATCCTCTTCACCCATCTCAACATACCACACCAAACATCCTCCAGGAGCTGCTATCTGTAAAAGGGGAAATATGTGGGAGAATCGCCGCAGAGGGAAACAATTTTTCACAAAAATTAGCGGCACTGGTTGACATCCCGGTCGACATGCACATCGCCCGGTATGTCGACCAATCCTGAGGGAACTTCACCCTTCAGCCTTCAACGCCCAAACACCATCGTTTCCATTTCTTTCCTTCACTTCTTCAAAATGCAGTGTTTCTCTTTCGTTTCTTTTCACTTCTTCTTTTTATTCTTTTTATTATATTTCAAATCAATTATTCCTTTCTTTATTTAATCAAACCCTCTTTCAATTTATTCCAAATAAATTCTTAGCCAAAAATTCCTTCTTAACCAATTCCAATAATTTTTAACAATTAAACCTTCATCCAATTAATTCTATTAACCCAAATAATTTTTTAATTATTCTTACTTAATTTCGTTACGAAAAATCGGGGTATTACATAGTTGGTCAAGGATTTCATATTTCGCGGCACTCGCTGGAGCATACAGTCAATTCTTATATTGGCAGAACGACGCGCGATGATTCGCAGCAGAATGAAATTGACAGATTTTGACGGCAAACGTGACCACGATGTTTGCAGTGACATTTGTTTACAGTTCAGTGGTTAATTTGTTAGCAAAAAAAGTTTAGTGGTTAACTTGTCAGTGATCACAAAGTACGATGGTT
The DNA here is from genome assembly GCA_022433065.1 of Begonia loranthoides. Classification (NCBI taxonomy): domain Eukaryota; kingdom Viridiplantae; phylum Streptophyta; class Magnoliopsida; order Cucurbitales; family Begoniaceae; genus Begonia; species Begonia loranthoides. The sequence goes on from CM039478.1 coordinate 28,145,231, forward strand.
AGTTTGTCATTTTCCCAATTTAAAATTGCTAAATGTTAACTGTTAAATTTGATATTAATTGTAACAATTACTTATTTTTTAGTAACTGATAAGTTATTTGATGAAAGTAAACAATAATTAATATAAATATTATGATATTATTACGTGTTTACTGACATAGTCTGTCAATGGCCCATATATTTTGAATATAATATAAAATTATCGTCAAGGTAAATATTATAGAGATGATGCAAACACCAATGGAGAGGCCATGGGGAAGCGAACGAAGAAGTCCAAAGGGTACAAAAGAATGCAACAGGTAGAGTCAATTCATTCGTGAACGAAGAATATAGCGGGAAAAGCACAGACGGAGACTCAACAGACTTAGCTGGTGTTGAGTATTGTCTCTTAAATTTCAAAGTAAAATAAACGGGTAATTAACAAAAAAAATTCTAAACTATGGGATCAGTGACAAGCCAAATCTTAAACTATGTTTGCTAACAATGAAAACCTTTAACTATGATAAATGAACGAGACATACCTCGCAGTCACGTTTTCTGTTAAGAAACGTCTCTCGAACGTCCTTGATGTTGGTGAACATCCAATGATCAACCTTAGACGTGAATGGGTCTGCGGTCAATGTGATCTTGTAGTTATGAAGATTTTTTTATTTTTTTATCGTCGAGAAATAGGTATGTCGATACTTAGTTTTGGAAAGATGAGTGACTATACATGATGTGTATCCACACAAGTGTTGAGGATTGCGAATGTTTTTGTGTCTGCATAATTATTGTTATCCATGAATAGTTGGTTTTAAAAGGACATGTAGGCTCACATGATTGGTGTTTTTAGTAGGGGTGAAAATGGTTCAGTTCTGTTCGATTTTTGGCCTAACTAGAACTGAAATGAGTCGGTTAGGTTTTGGATTTTACAAACTGAAATCGAACCAATTACACCAGAAACTGAACCTCAGTTTTGGTTTTTATTAGTTCGATTTCGATTCGGTTTCGGTTTTTGCCTTAGAAAAAAAAATGCTCCTTTGTATACACCCAAAAACATAATCCATCAACATAATCAATATACATAATCGTATGCAAATATCAACATAATCTACCAACATAATCTATCAACATAATCTACCATAAATAATCTTCCAACAAAATAATCTAACAACATACTGTATACATGTATACCTCAACAAATAGTCAACATATAGTATACAACCAAATTCTTAATAAAAAAAATGCCCAATAAAAACAAGCAGTCAATAAACATGAACTCATTCAATAAATTTGTCAATACTCAATAGGCAGTGACCTGAACTGACAAAACCAACATTGGCAGTGGGACAAATAACTGCGAGTGTCGAGTCTTGGTCTCCTGAGTCCTATGTCCTGTCACAATTTTTCATGGGCTCAATGCATTTGACATAAAAAAAACGAATAATCCACTTAACAATGAACTCGTCGCTGATGAACTTGTTAATGAGACAGCACCGGCATTGACGCGCACTACGAAAGAAACTTGCGAGTTACGCTGCCGCTGAAGACAAGACGAGGACGACTTACATACCAAAAATAGTATACACTTGCGGGTTGCGCTGCCGCTGGGATTTCGCACAATCGGAGGGGACTGCCAGCCAAGGGATTGAGGATTTCACTCACGAATCACTCAGGCGGCAGACAATGCTCACGATAGGTTGCTAGGTTTCATTTTTCAATTCAAGTTTATTTTATTTATGAAGTCGGTTTGGATCGGGTTACCCGGTAACCCCAGTTTTCGCCACTCAAAACCGAAAACTGGTTCGGTTCGGTCATTTTAAAAAAACTTATGTTTTCAAAATCGAACGAAACCAACCCAAAATGTTTGGTTCAGTTCTGTTTCTCGGTTCGAATCAAACCAATTTCCACCCTTAGTTTTTAGAGTGATCGAATATTCGCAGCAAAAGCGTTGGTGTCCGTGGATGTGATGTGGAATCTGCGAAATGAAGTTTGTCCGCAAAAAGACATGATGTGGTGGATTGTAATTGGCAGACAATGTGAGCGGATCTTTGTAGCGAAAGTGTTGATGTCTACAGATGTGAGGTGGAGTCCGCGAAATGAGGTACGAGGCGGATTGTGATTGACAAACAATGTGAGCGGTTATCAGTAGCGGAAGCGTTGGTGTTTGTGGATGTGAAGTGGAATCCGCAAAATGAGGTACATGGCGGATTGTAATTGGCAGACAATGTGAGTGGATATCCGTAGCGAAAGCATTGGTGTTCGCGGAAGCATTAGTGTCCGCAGATATGAGGTGGAATCTGCGAAATGAGGTACACGGCAGATTGTGATTAGTCAACAATGTAAGCGGATATCTGCACCAGAAGTGTTAATATCTGTAGAAGTATTGGTATCCCCAGATGTGAGGTGGAATCCATGAAATGAGGTACGTGGCGGATTGTGATTAGCAAAAAATGTGAGCAGATATCCACAGCAGAAGCGATGGTGTTTGTGGAAGCATTGATATCCACGGATGTGAGGTTGAATTCTTGAAATAAGGTAGGTGGCGGATTGTGATTGACAAACAGTGTAAGTGGATATCAACATCGAAAGTGTTGGTGTCAATAAGAGTGTTGGTGTCCACAGATGTGAGGTGGAATTCGCGAAATGAGGTGGCGGATTGCGATAGGCATACAATGTAAGCAGATATTTGTAGCAGAAGCATTAGTGTCTTTGGATGTGAGATGAAATCCGCAAAATGAGGTACATGGTGAATTGTTACTGCGGACAATGTAAGTGGATATCCTAGTGAAAGCATTGGTGTCAGCGAAAGTGTTGGTGTCAGCAAATGTGAGGTGGAATTTGAGAAATGAAGTTTGTGACGAATTGGGATTGGCAGACAATGTAAGCAGATATCTACAACGGAAGTGTTAACGTCCGCAGAAGTGTTGGTGTCCGCGGATGTGAGAAGGAATCCGCGAAATGTGGTACATGGGGGATTGTGATTAGTGGACAAGGTAAGCGGATATCCACAGCAGAAGAGATGGTGTCTGTAAAAGTATTGATGTCTGATGATGTGAGGTGAAATCTGCAAAATGATGTAGATGACAGATTGTAATTTGTGGACAATATAAGCGAATATCCACAGCAGAAGCATTGGTGTCTATGGATATGAAGTGGAATATGCGAAATGTGGTACGTGGTGTATTGTGATTGGCAGACACTGTAAGCCGATATTCGCAGCAGAAATGTTGGTGTCGGCGAATGTGAGGTGGAATTGATGCGAACCTAGGGTATTAAAGAACCCTGACCCAACAATAAACACGGAACGTCGAAAAGGATCATCGTACAAATCAAGAAATGTGTAAAAATGAACTTTACCCTAGCCAAACATGTCTCTATAATATACTATGTGATTAATGACAAAAAAAATAAAAAAAGAACAGAAACTGGAGAATGTCTCTAATGGTGATCATGGAAAGCCAAATCACATTTCGAGATCTGGACATCGAAAAGGAAATCAAAACAAGTATAAGAAAGTATAGAAGGGTAGGTAATAGCGGTTCCTCATCGTTTTGTTCTACATTTGCTTGAAACTAAAACACCGGAAGGAGAGCCAGCAAGTTCCAGCCTACAATGGCTGTATAACCAGTAAGAATATCTCAACAAACCCCCAAAATTTGACCTCGCACGGAAAAATCCTCTCACTTGAAAAACAACACCATTGCTCTCCATCTGCTTCTTCAGTCGCTGAGCTTCAACTATTGGCAGCCTCACCTGACTCGAAACCATATGTATGTTTGCGAATTTAGATTCTACTTTGGCTGCAGAAAATGGCTCTATATATTGGGTGGATATAAGGGTCTCTCCATAGTAAAGATTGATGATATTGTAACTGAAATCGACGGTCACTTTGTGGTTTGGATTTGTGAAATTTGCAAGAAGAGACAAGTCGGCATTGAGAAGATAGCCCATGTCGAGGTAGGCTGCGTTGAGAGTTGCAGTGGGGATGTCGAAACGAGGGCTTTTGGGCCGAAAAATGAGGTAGATGATGAGAACTATGAGGCCTCCTACGATTATGACCAGCCAAAAGATTGCACAGAATACTGCAGTGAACCAGATTAAGGGATTCGTTTGACGCTGCACCGGCATCTGCAGGCCTGGGCTGCGTCTGTCTGCGCCCTGTGTCCTGCCATCAGGCTGCTGAGGTCGACGGTCATGGCGTTCCTGCCAAAAATGCTTAGGTTCCTCCTGATGATGAGTCAGGCCATGTTGGTGCCGCGGCTGGCCATGGGGACCCTCGGGCAGCATCGACGGGGCAAGGTGTCGGGCATCGTGGTCCTCAGGGTGGATTGGTGATTGATCTTGAAAATGGGGTTGGAAAGGTCTACGAAAATGAGGATTAGTTTCGGGATGATGCATGGTGGTGGAGGGGTGGGCGGTGGACAGGGGAGGAAATGAGGGAAATATGAAGGAATTGGTCAGGCCAATGAGAGGTGGGAGGATGATTAGCAAAAGAGAAAAGAATCATTCATTAGGAGAGGTGGAGAGGCAAGTCTTGGAATCATGTGCCTGTCTTTCAAGCAGTCATCAGAAAAGAATAAGTCCCACTCCCTTTCTTTGCTCCTTTTTCGTGACAGAATGCTAAAAAGAAGCTTCTATAGAGAGAGAGAGAGGGAGAGAGATACATGTTCAAATCCAAACAAGCTAGCATTATTAATTTCAAATCCAACACCCACTGAACTTATACATGATAAAATGGCATCTCAATCCCAAAAATAATGACATCTTCACGGAAGAGATACATGTTCCTCTCCGGTTCAGCTGCGCTGCTAGTCCATAGTTATTATTTTTTATTTGCCGAGGGCCAAGGACAAAGCTGCTTCTTCATCAAATAAAACGGCGAAGCTCGATGGACTATTCAATGAAACTTATGCTCCCACTTAATCACCTTCCAAAACTGATAAGCTTCAAATTTCCTCTGGATAAAAACTAGATGACATGCTTCAAACAGAGCGCACCACCAGAGCTTGGATTTTAAAATGGTAGGTTTGAATATTGCTTAATACTCGATGGTGAGGAATCGGCTACACAGTAGATGACAAGATGAATCTCGTCAAAGTGATCACGGATATGAGAATAGATGGACACGAAAAACAAAGAGACGAGCAAACGGAACTGTGAATAGGGAAAACATTGGTCGAAAAAGGTTGGAAAATCGGATGAAAGAGGAGGACGGACGAAACAAGGAAGAACGGCTAAATAGTGTATGGACCATGGAACGGGAGGACGGATGAAGAAAGATTATTAGATGAGACTATTTAGTGTCTGCGGCGACAGGAAGTGTTCCGTAGCGGCAGGGATTGGTGTTCGCAGAAGAATGAGAGCTTCCACGGAAAGGATCAGATAGAGGAAATAGCGTACGTGGGAAGACGCAGTACACGCGATGGTGTTTGATGAAACGGATATCTACAGCGACTAGGAAGACTTCCGCGGACATGGGGGTTGAATCAGGTACCCGCGTCCAAAAGGGCTTTCATGGAAAGAATCCAAGGGTTGAAAGGATTCCTTTGTCCGCGAAAAGGGGGTGGACACTTGGACTGATAGCTTCTTTGTTGCTCGCTGCCAATGGAGTGGAACCGCAACCCAATTCAAAGACTGAATCTTGTCACGACAATGGAGTGATGGCAAAGTGAAACTGAAGCAAGGGAACAAGCTAGTGCGAAAAGTTGCCTAAAACAACCATCCAACTAGAATCAAGGCCACACTCCAGCTGGCACAAAATGTGAGAATGTGCAACCTTTCCCTAATTTCACTTCCTAAAATGGAAATGAGAGGATGCAATAAAGGGCCAAAGAAGAAGAGTGAACTCTCCCGCACAATCAACTCCTGCACCCACTCAAATCGAATTGTCAACAATTCAATTGAACTGTGGATTTTTGCACTGAAGCAAAGGAACCGAAAGCTGTAAATTTCAATTCATCCAAAAATTTCCCCAAGCGTGACATTAATACCCTCACAAATTAGAGTTAAAATCTTAATGACTAAAATACAAAAACAACACTTCAACAAACACATCTACTGCTAGAACAAATTGTAGCTGAAAACACTCCAACACAATATTTAAAATTAATGTAAGTTAAAACAACAAGATAACTGCACATTAATTCCAAACAAAATGAGATCTCCTGGCTGCTGCAAAAGCTTGAGTTCATACCCGAGGATCTTCTTCCGAATATTGCAGTTTTCTCCCTATCAAAGAGTGCCTCTTCAATTCAACTATTGAAGTCCTATAAGCGAGCACGTTTGGCCAAATCTTAAATGTGGATTCTTGGAGGATCTTCTAAAATATCTTGAAGAAATACCTACAAGGTAAAGAAATAGCTAAAATTTTGTTAGCCTCTTTGCTGGTTGTCATGTGGATGAGATACGTTACACGTCACCACTTCTTTGCTTTCTTCACAGGAACACTTCGTTAGTACATTGTGGCTCACATTGGAATCCTTAGCATATGAGAATTCGTCAGGCTTGAATTCTGCATTTGATTGGTAAGATCAGAATGAAAACCCCATCCTAGAGAGAGAGCGAGATTGGATAAAATGGCTGAACCTCTTATTTATATACTTCAAACCTTGGTTAGGATCTTTCTGATTCTGACATCAGACTGGGAAGACTTCAATGTATCTAAGCAATCACTCACAGAAAAAAAACTGGTTTCATGAACATAATCAAACTTAAAATAAGCAAAATATTGAACACAGATTTAAGACATCAATAGCGCAACAATATGAACAAGATAAATTGCTCTCACAACCCATTAGATTATAAGCACCAGAGACCAGATTTTCCCAAGGAAATAACTTCCCAAAATTCCAAATTCTCGAACAGTGAAGGAAAGGACCATTTAAAACTATTTTTTTTAAAGGATTTCACAAACTCATGAAACTTCTCTGTAAATTCTCTATTTCCATTCCCAAAAACTATTTATTGTGATCATTCATCGAGTATTTATGTCTCTCCTATAACAATCTTGTCCCTCTTTCAAGCTAAACTAGCTGCTACGAATCCATGTATTTAGTGTGAAAATATTAATAAGTAAAATGAGATAGAGTAAATTGTAACCAGAAGAAGGTACATATAGGCTATTTATTAAGTAGTAAAGATAACTCGTCATGCTAGACCATGACCAAATCAGGGAAGTGGTAATTACTATGCCAAATAGTAACAAAAAAAAAAAACACCAAATTGACCTTTAACTTGTTAACATCTTTTTTTTTATTAACGTCATACTTGGTTGATTTTATGGTTTTTCTCATGTTGTCAAAAGTCCAAAAATGGTTTTTTATTATTATCTCATTATGTGTATCAGATTAAAAAAAATATAATTCTAGTGTGATTAAAAAAAATAACAGCAAGGTTTTTCTGAAAAGTTAAGAAAAATGTTAAGTTCTGTTAAAATATGATCATGGCAGATAGTTTTAAACACTTTCATCTACTTTAATGTAGTGATTATATCAAGAAACCTATATACTTTCTACTAATAAACACCATTACCTATTTTGGCCATCAACCACAACCAATGCATCATTTCTAGAGATGGGTGGAGAGAATATGGGATACTCTTCACCTCCTCTTCAGACAGCCCAAACGGGAGATAAACCTGCATATAAATGGGGATAGATAACATCTATGTTGAATTATTTAAGTAAAATAAAAATCTCCCAACTTTCTGTGGTGAAAACTTTACACTATGCCTAAGGAAATCATCAACAATAAAATGCTGAAAGTGAAAGCAGGGTTGTACAAACCATTTCATTATCTAAGAACATCCTTTGACTGGATAGCATCGATTAGAGTTTCAGAGACAGCTCTATCAAGAGTGTAGCCCTTCTCCATCATCTCATCCCAAATCTGACAAGCATCAGAAACCCTCTTGTCTTGTACAAGTCCTTTAATAATCAATTTGAAAGTCACTTCATCAGGATAACATCCTTTCACATGCATTTCTTTATATAGAGTCAAGGCTTCGTCCATCTTAGACGCCTTGCAAAGACCATTTATAAGAGCATTGTATGAAACTATGTCCGGTCTGATTCCCTTCTCTACCATCTCAAGAAAGGTGCCATAGGCCTTTTCAATTTTCCCTGTCTTACAGAAGTAATCAAGAAGTGCTGTGTAGAATATAGGATCAGGCATCACATTCATCAATTCCATCTGGTGAAGAAGTTTTATCACTTTATCTGAACTACCTTCCATTAGAAATGCTCTTACAAGAGTGGTGAAAGTAACAACATCAGGAGGAATCCCCTTCCGACCCATTTCCTCAAACTGCTCGTATGCTTTTCTAGTCAATAAACCGTTGCAAAAACCTCCAATTAAAGTATTATGAGAAACAACATCACATAGATCTTTTGCCTCCATTATCTTTACCATCAACATATAAGCCTTATTCAATCTGTTCGCTTTGCAAAAACCTTTAAGAAGTTGATTATAGCTGTAGACATCTGGATTTATCCCACTTTTTTCCATCTTCTTCATCAACTTCTCTGCCTGCTCCAACATCAGTCTATCACAACAAAAATTCAACAATATATTGTAAGTAACCAAATCGGGTTCCCAACCATTCCTTCTCATAAACGACTTTATAGCTAAGGCCTTATCTATCCGACCTACTTTACAAAACCCATTAATAAGAGAATTAAATATTACATTGTTAAACTTAATCTGATTCTTAATTTCGCCTACTGTAAGCTCATACGCTAAATCAACCTTCCCACCATCAGACAACCCAACAATTAGAGCAGTACAAGCTTTGACATCTGGACTAAACCCCTTATTTATCATAGAATGCCAGAATTCAACTGCCGTGTCAAAATTTCCAGCTTTACACAATCCATCAATCATTGTAGTGTATGTGACAACATCAGGCTCCCTTCCTCTCTCAACCATGGAATAAAAAACTTGTAAAGCCAGCTCTATTCGTTTTTCGCGGCGTAAAAGATTCAAATAAATATTGAAAGCCCAAATATCAGGGAGTAATCCAAGAAAATCCATGTCTGAAATAAGCTTCTCTATAAGACCAAAGTTCTTAACCTCACACAAACCAGAAATGAACCTCGAATAGGTAAATGGAGTCAAAGAAAAACCTAGCGGAATCATATTGGAGTAATATTTTTCAGCTAAATCGAAACGTGATTGACTAACTAGAACGCCTATGAACCGATTGTAGTCTTTACTGAATACACGACAGTTTGATTCAGTCATTTCGTCGAACACTTGGACGGCGTGATCTATAAGACCAGCTCTGACGTAATGTGAAATGCGAGCTCGGTATAGGAGGCGTTGTGCCCCGAGACTTGGGTACATAGCAAAGCAAAAGCATGTCCGATTCAATGGAGGAGTTTCATTCGGATTGTAGACAGCAACAAAGACTATGGAAATGGACGCGAAGGAAAAACTCCCCAAATCGTAAAACTAAAGTCTAAATAAAGAATAGACAACAAATAGACGTGGGCCAATGATGGGCTGGTCCTATAGTTAGTGTAAAATAGGATAATTTTCAAGAAAATAAATTTTAAGTATAAATTTTTTGAGCTAAACTAGTCATAATGTTGAAGAGTTGACTTAAATTGTTGTGCAGCGGTCACGTACATAAATTTAGTTAATTGATCAAATTGGTGGAATTAAGAATTTCGACCGAAAAATTTATTTGAAAAACAAATAAATTGGAGAATTAAATTAGAGTAGAAAACATAGTTAGTTGATATTCAAAATGAATAGGGATTGAATTCCGAATTTAGAGTTGAAATTAATATTCATTTATTGAATTAAATGATTAAAATAAAATGGAAAAGAAAGATTAAATAAAAGGGGGAAATGACCTATTGGCGGCAAATGGTAAAAAAAAAGGGTAAATGACAAATCAACTATCGTGGTTTTTAGTCAATGACAAGTCAACCATTATAGTATTTTTTTAACAAGTTAACCACTGATGTATGGGAAAATGACAAACCCAACATCACAGTCACATTATCCGTTAACAAGTTGACGTGAGACACCACGACACACGCAGTGTGTTGAGACTGCAAAGACACCGCGACTCAGTGTCTTCGTCTGCAAACAATTCAATTATCATTTGCAGTGTACTAAGCCAAGACAGAAAACACAGGCACGTAAGAGAGAATATTGTCGCGGCGTTCATCGGCATCTGAGAAGAAAGACACTGCGACGTCTAGAAAGAAAAATGCCCAAAATCTCAAGACACCACAATTTCTTGCGCTGTCTTAATTCAAGACACTGCAATTTTTGCGATGTCTTGAGACAGTGCCTTGAGACGGTGTCTTGAGACACCGTGTGTCTCACGTCAACTTGTTAACGGAGAACGTGACTGTGATGTTGGGTTTGTCATTTTTCCATACGTCAGTGGTTAATTTGCTAAAAAAAAATACCATAGTGGTTGACTTGTCATTGATCAGAAACCACGATGGTTGATTTGTCATTTACCTTAAAAAAAAGGAGAGAGGGACAGAAATGAGATAAGGGAAAAAAGTTAAAAAGAATAAAAAAAAAGTGGGGAAGAGAAGTGCCTCATCGACACAGTTGAAAGGATATAGAAAAGAAAATGACAAATTAATCATCATCTTTTATTATTGGTGATAAACCAACTATCTTCATTTTTTTCTAACAAATTAACCACTGACGTATGGGAAAAAACAAAGTCAATATCGCTGTCACGTTTTCCATTAACAAGCTGACGAGGAGCCGCGGTGGTTCGTAGACAAACCGCCGCGGCTCCGTGGTTTTCCAAGAAAATAGGGCCAAATTTTGCCTGAACTGCCGCGAGGTCTCAAGAGACCGCCGCGGTGTGATACCAAACCCGACGGTCTCTTGAGACATCGCGGCGGTGTGCTGGCCTCGGTCTTTTAACTCAACGGTGTACAAAACTGCTGCCGTCCTAGGGCTCGGTCATTTTCACTGCGAACAAACCACGAAATCTTCTCAGCGAGCCATTTTCACCGCGAACAAACAACGAAATCCTCTCGGTGAGCCATTTTTACCGCGAACGAATAACGAAATACTCTCGGCGAACCACAAGGTTAGACATTCGATCACAATGTATTCCCGTGCAAAGAAATTGGCATTCAAGCATGGGAAGTCAATGGTGGAAGTTGTCCAAACCACAGCGGTGGAAGATGATCATCCTGCGGAGGTGCAACAAGAAGAAACCACCGATGATTGAGAAACCGTTGCACACTCGCAATGGCAACTTGAACCCGAACCTGAACAACGAGAAGCCAGAGGCTCATTGGTCCGGTTCCCACTCGTTACAGCGGGTTTCCAGTCCAAACTATTCAGGATAGCGTATGCGAAAACACGGTATGAAGATGATATACAACACCGTGCAATTATTGTTTCAAAAATAATAGATTTGGACTCCTTAGCCGGAATGAGAATTAAACAATTGGTTGAAGATACTGAATTAGGTGGGTTGTGCCAGATGAGGGATAGTTACTTCGAGAGGATTATTAAAATAGTAGATTTATGCCTTTGCCAATTTGAAAGAAGCAATGATGCAGAGTCCAGTACTAGCCCTCGCCGATGTTACTCAACCATTCAAAGTAGAGACAGATGCATCCGACTACGCACTAGGAGGGGTCTTGCTGCAAAATGGCCACCTTGTAGCGTATGAAAGCCGCAAGTTGAAGGAGGAAAAAAGGAGATATATTGCTTCAGAGAAGGAAATGCTAGAAGTAGTACGCTGCCTATGAGTATGGTGAGAATATCTGCTAGGTTCCAAATTTATAGTGAAGACGAACAATAGCTCCATCTGCCACTTCTTCGACCCACCAAAATTGTCTGCAAAACAAGCTTGCTGGCACGAACTTATTTCAAAGTTTGATTTCTAGTTTGAACATAAAGCAAGCCATTCAAATAGGGTAGCTGATGCCCTAAGTCGAAAAAATAGAATGAACAAGCATTTGTTATCTCTCTCAACTCCAAGCTAGCAGAATTAGTGGCTCCATGAAGGAGCTCATCCGGAATAGCTTGCAAGATGACCCAGCTGCCCAAGTTGTCATGCAATTGGTGAAGGAAAAGAAGTCTCGACAATTTTGGATTGAAGATGGTCTGTTATTAACTAAAAGAAATCGCCTTTATGTTTCCAGGAGCAATGAGTTGCGAAGTTCCTTATAATGGGAGTGCCATGACACCCTATGGGCAAGTCATGCCGAATGGCAAAGGACTTATGCCCTTCTGAAGAGATGATATTTCTGGTCGAAGATGAAGGAAGATGTTATGGAGTACACCAAGACTTGTTTGGTGTGTCAATAAGACAAGACTGAAAGAGACAAAGTAGCCGGTTTGCTAGAGCCACTACCAGTGCCAACAAAGCCTTGTGAGAGTATATCTCTAGACTTCATAACAAATCTATCATCTTCGAATGACTTTCAAGCGATCTTGGTGATGATTGATTGCTTTTCTAAGTATGCTACATTCATAGCTGCCCCAAAATATTGTTCCACAGAGACAACGGCACAACTATTCTTCAAGAATGTGGTGAAGTTATGGGGAATACCTCAAAGTATCATCAGTGACCGAGACACTAGATTCACAGGAGCCTTCTGGGTAGAATTATTCAAGTTGCTGAGATCAAGTCTGAATATCTCTTCTAGCTATCACTCGCAAACTGATGGCCAAACAGAATGGTTCAATAGCTTATTGGAAGAATATCTGCGACACTCCATCAACACCAATAAGAAGAACTGGACAAGTTTTCTCGATGTGGCACAATTTTGCTTTAATAGTCAAAAAAGTTCCTCGATTGGATTGAGCCCATTTGAAGTAGTCTGCAGAAGGCAACCAACCATGCCACACACCATCGATCATCCCTACTAAGGGAAATGCCCAAAAGCCTATGACTTCTCAAAGGAATGGAAGCAAAATACCGAGATAGCTCGAGCCCACTTGGAACGAGCCTCCAAACAAATGAAGAAGTGTGCAGACTTGAAGCGACATCTATTGGAATTCAAAGCTGGGGACCTTGTGTTGGTGAAGCTATTGCCTGAACAACTCTGATTTAGAGGTACGAGAGACAAGCGACTTTTCTAAAAATACGAAGGTCTAGTGGAAGTCACTGAAAAGATCGGGCGGGCATCTTACAGAGTCAATCTACCCGCGTGGCTTAAAATTCACTCGGTAATCCATGTCTATAACTTGAAGTCGTATCATCCAGACGATGAAGACTAGATGAGGAACAACATCGCAAGACCAGATATCGTCCTTAGCTGATCAAAGTGTCAAAATAAAGTGGAGGAGATTCTAGCAGATTGAAGTGTCAAGATAGGCCGCCGCCTATGCACAGAGTACCTATCAGATGGGAGGGACTTGGAGATGACAAAGTTACTTGGGAGAAAGAAGAAGACTTGGAGAAAGAAGAAGACTTGGAGAATGCTACACAGAAGATTACAGAGTTTAAGCTGAAGACAAGTTGACAAGGACATCAATTGCTCAGTTGGGGGAGAATGTGAGAATTCGGCCTTGTCTAGGACGTGTTGTCTGTGGCCGCCCATGCTGTTAAGTTAGATTTCTTTCCATTTATGACAATTCCTTTATATTTCTTCTCTTTCTATTTTGGGCAAGTGACTTCTCACCACCATAGCATGTTTACTCCTACCATGGTGGGAATGGTCCAGATTGCTTTTTAGGGGGAGAGGCATGACTGCACGTAAACCCCCCTACCCAATGTAATTTGCTACCAATTAATGATAAAGCTTTTTACATACAAACTATGCTCACTATACTCAATGACGCTCTTTTTGATTTATCTCGCTAGTTAGACACCAAGCTCGTTCTAACGTTGTGGGCAATTAATGCTGTTGGCACACTTTGTAGGCTGACTCGTTTGTTCCCTCTAACAACAGGTGCCGCACAGTTCATCTTGAGTCTCTTGAAAGTAGGACCGTGACACCTCGTCATTGACTTATACCTGTAGGGATGTAATTTAAGATAAATCAGGTTATTGATCTTAAATCTTACCTCTTCACTATGGTTATCCATTATTGCTTTCATCCTTTGTTGGGCAAATTGTAGTTGCATTTTAAGATCAGCAAATATAATGTCTATGCCCAATAGTTGTTGATCCACCAATTCATTAGTAGTAGTACCTCTTTCAAAAGGAATTAACGTAGGGGAATCTCTCCCATAGACCACTCAAAAATGAGTTGTATGAGACGAGAAATGGAAAGAGATGTTGTACTAGTACTCAGCCCAATGCACCCACTTCACCAACTAACTTGACTTAGAAGATGTAAACACCGGAGACATGTTTTTAAACAATGGTTTACAACTTCTGTTTGACCATCTGATTAAATGAGATAAACACTTCTTTGCTTGGGTGAAGTCTCTTGTAACTTTATAAGTTAATCCCAAAAATGAATTATGAAAACCTTGTTCTGATATGATATAATAGATTTGGGATTTCTTTGAAATTGCACATATTAATAAAATCCACACCCACTGCAAGAGCTGTAAAAAGGTGTTTGAGAAGCAGAAAATGTGCATACTTGCTCAACCTACCTTCCACCAAAATAGATATCCACCATTTGGGTAGGTAAACCCACTCTTTAAAATCTATTGGGATATCCTCCCAAATTTTGGTAGGTATAGGTAAAGGTTCAAGTAATCTCATAGGGACAATGTTAAATGCCTATTTTGTTGGAAAACTTGGCATTTCAAGACATGCGAGGCAACATATTTCTTCATACCTTGCCAATAGAAATTTGTAGCTACTCGTTTAAAAGTTTTCAGAACTCTAGAATGGCCTCTCAAAATGCTATCATGACACTCTTGAAGCACTATTTGGACAAGTATAGAAGTACAGAGCATCACAAATACGTCATGAAATAAATGGTGCCCTTAGACTCAAGAATACCCAAATTTGGTCATTGGATCAGAATTGATCTGAGAAATAATATGCTGCGGATTTACATCCTGCATTATAGTAGCATCAACGTCATCTAAACTGAGAGTTTGAACTACATAAAAAGTCATTAAAGTGGGGGCACGAGACACTATGTTTGCCATTGAATTTTCTATATTGGGTTTATAGTGGATTTGAAAGTTGTAGCTAAGTAATTTATTCAAACATTTTTGTAATTCTAAACTTACTTCTTGCTATTCTAACAAACATTTCAGGATATGTTGGTTGGTATGAACAATAAATCTCGCCCCAGTAACCATTTTTGAATCACTAGAATGATGGTTATTAGCTCTCTATCATAAATTAACTTTAACTCACATTTGGGGTCTAAAACATGGTTTAAATAAGCTATAGGGCGTTGTTATTGTATCAACAAGGCACCTAGTCCATGACCAGAAGCATTCGTCTCCAATACAAATAGATTTTAGTAATGCAAAAGTGTTAAAACGAGAATTGTAATATCCCAGATTTTAAAATCGAAATGTAAAAGTGATAATTGGAAAATAATTGGATATATTCGAATTAGTCAAAAAAATTATCGGGATAGTACTAATGATGTAATCAATATGTTATAATATTTAATTGAAGAAAATGGATTTTGGGACAAGTTGGGACGGTATTTGGCGTCCTCAACTCTAAACTGTCACAGTGCGGATGCCGCGGACGACAGCAGAACCATCCGCTTTGAATCTGTCCAATAATGGGACAATTCGGACGCTTGCGGACGGCTGCGGACGAGAGAAAAATGGCGTCCGAATGAATCTGTCCTTAAACTGAACGCATTCGGACGGTAGCGGATGAGAGAAAAATAGCGTCCGAATGAATCTGTTCTAATTTTGGGAACTTTCGGACGGTAGCGGACGAGGGAAAAATGGCTTCTGAATGACTCTGTCCTAAGTCTGGACACATTTGGACAACTGTAGATGACTCATGCGGACGCTAAATGACGTCGAAATATGCATTTCAGACGGTACGGACGAAGAACTGGGGAATCATTTTCTCGTTCGAAAACTGGTTTTGGATGATACAGACGACGCACTGCATACAGAAGGGCAAAATTGGCCAAAAAACCCATTTAAATCTAATGCCTCTATCTTCCGTAAGTCATTTTACTTCGATTTCTTCAGTTGGAAGGAGGCTTCCACGCGGCAGCTCCCCTGTGAATGAGTAAGGCTATTGATTCGGTGTTTTGTTCTTCTCAGGTGTTGGCTAATGAGTGCTTTCCTTCCCTCTTCCTTTGAGTTTTATGAGTTATGCAGTAAATTATAATCTATTCAGACTTGGAAAATATGTTACTATTGTGGGTATTGTTGGAAAAGGGTTATGCATATGATTTGTCGAATTGTCTTCTGTCGACAGTTCTAAGAAGCTGGAAGTTTGATTGAATTACATTTGAATTGGAATGAATCTATCTATTTTATGCTTTAACTATGTGTTGATTATTGGCATGCAATATGGGAAAAGAAAGTAGTATGGATATAAGTTTGAGTTAAGGTTGTCTATGGCATATTGAATGATTGAAGGTGTTGATAGTCTAAATGATTTGTTGGATAATTTGTTATGTTGGATTGGTTTTGGATTGTGACAAGTTGTCTTGTTCTTTTGTTGGTGACCTGTTGCAAATGAGAGAATGGACGAAGAGCAAGTTGGTGAATGACCAAACATGGAGGTCGTGTTGAGAGGTGCTGCTGCTTTTGGGCGTGTTTCAAGTATGCAGGTATTACAAAGTCATTTATATAGTCTTTGACATTGAATTAAGTATATGTGCGATGAGGATTGTGTGATTGGATTGTTAGTTTCTGTGGATGGTTGTTCTGTCATTTGTGGTTATGATCTACTCTCTGTGAAGCTTTAGTTTGATTATTGTTGAAGTTGAATATGTTGTTTATTCCGTTGTTCAGCTTCTGCCACTAAGTGAAGATTTGGAAATCTATTATGTTTGGTTATTTTGGGATAACATTGATTAAGGAAAATATGAAGATAGCTTTTTAATGTTTTCACTCGGTAATTTTGTATTAAAGTAGGCGCATTAACTGGTTCTCTACTCTGATGTGGGAAATATGGTTTTCTGATGAAGTACTATTCGGTTATGTAAAGTTTATTTATCATGACACATTGATGGAATGAGCAACATTGTAGGTTATTGCTATTCCGTTATTTAAGATCTTGGAATTGGTATTGCGAGGTTGCTTGGAAATGAAATTGACTAATGAGATTTATTAAGTGTAAAGGTTTAAAAGATTATTATTAATGCATAGCGTTATGGTTTTGAAGGTACGATACGAAGAAGAGAAAAGAAACAGAAAGGCGTTATGGACGCCAAGTAAGTGATACTTACTGTGCCTTGGTCTTCGGACCCTACATCGCAAGAATTAGGATTGCATGCTGTGTGTTTACTAGATTTAGGTTCTTTTAATGAAGTATTTATTAGACATTTATTGCATATGGGATTGTATGAGTCCACATACATATTGTATGACATAATAATCTATGTAAATAGGCGTGTGGAGGTTCGGGAAGTTAATGACGTCCCATTGTCATATAGATTCGTGTTGGACGGATTAGAAAGAAAATAGGTTAGCGACATGGGATACCAAGGTTCATTGCTTCCTATTCTGAAATCCCCAACGTTCTCGTAACAAAGGAGTGTATACGGCCTGGGTAACCCATTGATATATATATTGCTCCTTTGTAGATTGGCCGGGTTACTCATGGTCCCACGATGTTTGTCATGTATACACTCTTGACTTAAATTGCATTGTATGATCATGCATATCATCTGCACTTCACTTTATCACTTACTGAGCGTTAGGCTCATTAGTTTAGGTCTTGTGATGTAGGTACAAACGAGCAACAGATGAGCAAGTTAAAGAGGTGAAGGACAGTTGATGAAGGATTTGCACGGGTAGATCTTATGGCTGGCTAGGCTAGAAAGTGAAAGGAAAAGTATTTGAAAAAGAGTTTTGTAAATGATTTCTTATTATTAATGTTGTTTTTATTCCGCTGCAGTTTATTTAAAGAATGTTATGGTTTTTGAACGTGAATTGAGAAAAGTGAAAGTAAAGCGATCAGGTTTTAGCGAGTGGGTGTTAGCAATGAAAGTAAAGCGATCGGGTTTTAGCGATTAAGTGTTAGCAATCGGGTTTTATGAAGGAAAAAGACCCTGATGTTTTTATGAAAAGAAAAATTCTGAATTTTACGTATTTTAAAAATACGGGATGTTACAGGAACTGCTCCCATTATAGTTTTCAAGGGACGATGGAAAATTTCAAACTTTCCTTTTAGCAAATATTATCCTTGTGAAACTGATTGGTAAGTGGTTTGGCAATGTTGTAATAAAACTTGGAAAAAATGGCGATAATATCCGGTAAGGCGAAGAAAACCTTATAATTCTTTCAATGTCTAGGGAGTAGGTTAATTCAACATACCCGTCACTTTTTCTTGGTAAGCAGAAAAAAGGGGTTCCAAGTAAGTTATCCCCCTTTGCCCAAATTGACATTTCTTTGCATTGAGGTACCATCCATTCATACTCCAAGGACCTACCTAACATGTTTAATGGGATTCTCCAGGATCTCTGTTGTACACTAGTATGTCGTTGAAAAAAACCAATGCAAACTTGCATAAGAAATCTAATAAAATGTCCTTCATAAGAGCTTGAAATGTCGACACGGTGTTTGTAAGCATAAATGGCATAACCACAAACTCATAGTGTCCCTTGTGGTGTAGAAAGTGGTTTTTGAAATTTCTTCCGTGCAAACTCTTATTTGATGGTATCTCAAATGCAGATCCATCTTAAGACAAATTTGTGCACCATACAATTCATTCAACAACTCATCAACAATGTGTGTGAGAAAACGATCTAAAATAGCGGCGTGATTAAGAGCTTAATAATTGATGTGATTTGGAAAACCTACAAAAACCAAGATCCATTAGGTGTAACGACCCGATTTTTATTTCGTTTAAAAATGCATAAATTTAAAATTTTTCTTTTTATAAAAATGTCAAAATATTTTTCCCTTATAAAACCCGATTGTTAAAACTATTCACTTAAAACATTTATCATTTGCAACGGAAGTAATAAAATTATTTTATGAAACATAGCAGAATTTAAAACAAGCATTAAAGAATTTTAGTTAATTTACAACCCTTTTACACATAAATTTTCATTTACTTCTTTAGCCCAGCCAGCCACAAGATCCACCCGTGCAAATCCTTCATCAACTGTCTTTGACTTGTTCTCCTGTTTCTCGTACATACCTACATCACAAGACTTAACTAATGAGCCTAATGCTCAGTAAGTGATATAAAATAAAATAAACATGTTATGTATTTTTGAAATCCTTTTTTGTTTTCCATTTCCGTTTCTTTTCCTTCTCTTTTTAGTTTCGTTTCGCATTTCATTTCCTTTCTCTTTAAGTTTTCTTCATCTTAACTTTACTTGATCTTTCCCTTTTCGTTTTCGTTTCTCCTTTAAGTTTATTTTCTAGAAGGGAACCTATCTTTTCCATATACCAAGGGAATGGATACATCATATAGTCATGTAGCTATCTGTCATCCCTACATGGGGATACATCGTATGGCCTCGCTACCATGACTGCCACCATTCTCTTTTTGTTAAAGATGTTGGGGATTTCCGTACAAGAGAAATGATGAACACTAGAGTCCACGGGTTAACCGTCACCCCGATGAGGGGATACATCATATAGTGCCCCCACCGATTGACAGTCACCAAATCTTCTATCCATTCCATATACTGAGGGAATGGCTACATCATATAGTCATGCAGCTATCTGTCACCCCTACATGGGGATACATCATGTGGCCTCACTACCATGACCGTCACCATTCTCTTTTTGTTGAAGACGTTGGGGATTTTCGTATAAGAGAAATGCTGAACACTAGAGTCCACGTGGTTAACCATCACCCCGATTAGGAGATACATCATATAGTGTCCCCACCGATGGACAATCACCAAATCTCCTGAGGCCCCACACGCCTATTTATGTCTATTCGGTGACACAATGGATATTCTTACAACTAAGTGATAGTTGTTCGCTCGGGTGATCAGCCCTTGGGAACGCCGTTCACTTTGTATGAGTATCCATCCCACCACTTTTCGTTTTCCTTTTCAAAACCATGCACGAAATCCATTTTTGGTATCTTTTGAAAACTATGATGCTCGTGAATGCATATGATTCTATCACATCTTTCCAATAATCTCTAAGCATGCTCGTCTACAAAATATATCATTACAAGAACCTAAATCTAATAAACAGTCATCAAACAATAGCACAATATATGAAACATGCTCAATTTGTGGTAAAGCAGTAAACAACCTAAATATTCTATGAAAGCAGTAAACACGCAGCATACAACCATAATTCTTGTGATGTAGAGTCCGAAGACCAAACCACAGTAAGTATCAACTTACCTGGTTCCGCAGGTGATCAGCACTCCAAGGTAGTCTTCACAATACCTTCCAAAACAAATAATACTTATAATCAATAATCACCTCCCATTATCCTCAATATAATCTTTGGCATTATTCCCAATTATCTAAACAACGATCCAAACCAAAGAATAGAATTTACATGAACGGATCCACGCTTCCTCAACTTATCCATTAACACTTATTTAATCAAGTACAACCATCCACATCATGCATAGTTTAATCCAACTCCCTCTCTAAACCAAAATAACATAACATCTTAACAATATATCCAACTCAAATTAACATTCCAACATAACGTAACTCTTCCATCCAACAATCCATAATAGACTGAAAACATTTATCCTAACACTCCTCACTAAGATCCATCAACAGGGAACAATTTCACAACATAAACTCAATACCTCAACATTGACAATAGCATGACCAAAACTGAGCAATAATTAACCAGAGATTCAAAACAACTTGTTCAAGATAATCCAACTTAACAACTTATTCCACTTAACAATAACCTACAGAAACTCACCAACAGAACATAACTATTGTAACATTAATTCCTTCTCACCTCCAATAACAACAGCAGATAAATAACCCATCAAACAACAAAGGAAACCAAAACCCAATAGCGAGCACATTTAACAGATTTATACGTTCTAATGATTTTCAACATTAACCCAAGTTTTAATCTGAAGAAAAATCGTGACAACCAGGGTATAATCCTTTGCATTCTTCATTTCCAAATGACAATACTAAATACATCCCTCAAAACAGAAACACAATAATTATTTACCCTTAGTCGTTTCTTCCCAACAAAACCAAACAGAACATAACACCACCGAGGATAGCAAACCAGAGCAGAAATTAGAACAGTAACATCTCAAAGCAGAAGTCCAGAGATCAATTTAACAGAAACCCAACAAACAGAAAACTTCAGCACAGTTGAATTTAAGCAGAGGCATTTCATCGGCATTATTCATCCAAAAATGATCAACTAAATGGTAGCCAAATCAGAACCAAAAAGCATATTATGGCTCAGACCAACAATGATGTGTCCCAAACGGGGGTTTGGAACAATGCGAAAGTGATGTGAGGAATAATGGAGACCCGTGGGGGTGCTTGGACTTATTCTTGATGGAATGGACTTAGCTCGCCTTACTAAGTTGATGGAGAGAGGATTAACTTGAGGGATCAAGTTAATTGATATACACTCACACCGTTTGGATATGACTCACCAAGAAAAATGGAGGCTAGCTTGGATATGACTCACCAAGCTACGGTTTGGATATGACTCACCAAACCTACTAACACTCAATTTGGATATGACTCACCAAAATAAGAGATAGCAAAAAAAGAGTGAAAGAATTTCACAAACTAAACAAAAGAGTTTTTTTATTGAAAGTTGATTGTCTTTTGAATTACAAAAGGGGGTATATTTAACCCATCTTGGACACAAGTTACAATGCAAGTAATAAATAGATGCTAATAACCAACCACCTTGGAAGAGGAAAGGTCATTAGCAAACCAAGACAAACATTAATTACTTAAAAGAAGGGAGATGAGAAAGAGGGAAGATTCATCACCTAGGAAATGAAGAGTCTAGAAAACCACAAGAGCATATTGGAATATGAATTGCCATCTCTAGATCCTTCTTTGGTGAGACAAGTGAATTCCTAATTGTCCTCAATCAAAATGTGATTAAATGTCTAGGAGCCTCCTTGTCATCACGCGTTGGTTTGTGCTCAAGTTCTTCTAGTTTATTCAATCCTGCAAAAATAGTAACTAATTACATAAGCAATGAGCCTATTGGCTCGGGTCCAGATGATAGGATCTTGGGGTGCATCAAACAATGTAGTAAACTTCAAACGTATTATTAGCAGAAATCGATGCAAACCAACCACCCAAAAATTTATCATCCAGCTAAAGAACACCAGGACAGAATCAAACAGAAATCACTGCTAGTGTTCGGCATTTCCTTACTAAAATCAGAGTGATGGCGGAGAAAAATCCCTCAGGCGAAGCTCCTCAGCCACGGCTCCACCATTTCCCACAATCGGTAGCCGTTTGTTTGTTTGTTCGCCTACCGTTGGCTCTTGCTCGTACAGAGTCGCTTGCCACTCACCTCCGTACGGAGCTCGCCGGTCATCGCGTCGCGCATCCTCACGAACTCTCTTGGCTGAAAGGGAATAGAGGAAGTGGAAGCCCTAATTTTCTTCCCCCTTTCGTTTCCTTTATTTTATTTATTTATTTATTTTATTTTCAAGCTTGCCCCTAAACTCTCAGCACTTGGCGGGATTCTTTTACCTCCTTCCCTCCATTTTCATTTTCCATTTACTTTTCCCCCTTCTATTGTTAAAAACCAAACCAGACCGATGAAAACTGGTTCACCCTTCCTTTAATTTTATTTTCAATTCCTCCTTCATTTTAAATCCTAATTCCATTTAATTATCCCCTTACTTAATTATCCTCTTACACTTTCATTCTAATTAATTCCACTTTATTTAACCCTAATTGTCATCCCAATAATTTTTCCTAAACTATAATATATTGATTACATCCTTGGTAATACTTCAATAATTATCCAATTAATCCAATTACCCCTAATTACTTTCTCATTTATCCTTATTAAATTTCGATATAACACGTCGGGGTATTACAATACATGGGAGACCTAAAGGCAAGGACTAAGAAGATGGACAAAAATATCCATGTTTTTATCATAGATACCCAAGATATCGAACCTTTCAATGACAAGCAAAGACCCATGATGATGCTAAATATTAAGCAAAGACCCATCACTGCACCCTGTCAATGCGCATATCCTGTGTATCCCGCGCAACATCAGCGTGCCCCATCCACCACCTGCGCCAGATCCAGCCAGTGCCTCGGCAGTGCGCCCATCATTTATAAATGATATAAATGTTTATATATATATATATATATATGGTTTTGGGGAATGAAGGTTTGAAGAAGATGAAGTGGTATGAAACATATTGCAATTACAATTATAACCTTAGATTATGATTTCAATATAAAAATATATATTGGTATATATATACGTAGGTTGATGTATGTATGTAATGGTCACGTTATTTAATGTGTACATTTACATAATCTGGAGAATTATGCGAAACTCAACGTTTGATGACAGCGGTTGATCTCGACAGTCGATCGACCGACATCAATCGACTGGCAGGAAGATAGAAAGTTTTCTAAATAGAATTGTGTAGACCTTTGGCTGAAGGATGGTCGATTGTCCTTCATCAAAATCGATCAGCCGCAAATTTTAAACGTCGTCTAAAGATATAAACTCTCACTAGAACAAACGACGATGCTTCATTGATGCATGAAACATTATTATGGTCACCTCTTCATCTTCAGAAGGCTGCTGGAAGGACGTTGGTGTGTGGCCATTGATGATGGGTGTTTGTTGATGATAATCAACATATGGAGATGAAAAGTTTGGTTATTTAAACGCTTGGATGGTTTAATATGCATCTAGTGGCTTTCCATCTTCGTGAGGGGTGATGAAGAGACGTTATTAGTGGTCTATAAATAGAGAGGGAAGAGAGCAAGGTTGATAGACGGAAAAGCTACACGGCAGCTCTGCCAAAATGGTTTGAGGGAGTGAGACAATGAAATAATGAGGTTTTGGAATTGTGAAATGAAAGAACAGAGAGAGAGAGAGAGAGTTTGAAACTATGAGTTATGTGAGGAAATGAAGTTGCATGGCCGAGAAGGTGAGATGACAGTGAGGGTATAAGTGAAGATTTGAAGAATCTTATGAGATACCTTCCTTTTTATATTTCTTTATAAGAAACTGGTGATGGAGTTGTAAGGTTTTGGGTAAGATTGTGTACTGCATTTGTGATAAAGTGATGAGAAGGTGTGTGAAAGGCTTGAAGGAATGGACAGTGCATGATTGCAATGAAGGAAAGTGAAGGATAATTTATGTGCTAATTTCATAAATCTAAGGACTCCAGGTAAGGAATAATGCTTTTGTTTTGTCCGAAAGGACCTACATTGCAGGAGTAGGGTTTTTGTGTAAATTGATATGTTAGTTTTTATTGATGGTTATCTGGTTAGGTTGTATTCCTACAATTAGATTACTAATAGTTATGATGAAAGTTGTTTTCTAAGATGATGGTCCATGATATTGGAAAGTTAGATTAAATATAATATGGTTAATTAGTATAGGACCTCAATTTATATTCGAGTGATGGATACCATAAGATAGTTGCTTATATTGTTAAAGACTAAGTTAGAAATAATATGTCAAGGATAGAAGATTAGACGAATGACGTTATAGTGTAATAGGAACGAGTTTAATGTTAATATTATAGTTGAAGCATAGTATCGTTTGTTAGTTGTTTGTAGTATTGTTTGCGATATATGAACTGCTATGTGTGACATTCATGTAGATATGTTATAGGATTATACGTAATGCATTGCATGGGCTAATAATGAAGATAATAATGGTGTTTTCTTCGTGGGTTCGAAGACTTAAGAGGTTGCTCACACGTAGAAAAAGCTCGTTTGAGTAAGTTCGAAGACTAAAGAGGTTGCTTTTACTCAACGAGTGGTGAGTTCGAAAATTGAAGAAGTTGCTCCACCCAAACGGTAATGAGTGTAAATGTAGGTGGGTTCATTTTTACTAAGTTCAGAGACTGAAGAGGTTGCTCTCATGTAAAAGGGAATCCAAGTAGTAAGTTCAAAGACTGAAGAGGTTGCTCTCACTCAACTTACAATGGTATCAGGCTTAATCATGTAGAATTGTCATAAGGGTTAATGTTGCATTACATCTTATATTCCTTACTGAGCAATAGACTTATTATTCCTCCTGTGATGTAGGTATGTAAGAGATCAATGATAGCAGTAGTTGATGAGGCATTTGTACATTGCAGGCTTGGCAACTGGTTAGGCTAAAAGGTTTAAAGAAGCAATGTAATGTTTAAAAAGTGAACTTTTGTTACGGTATTTCGTTACATAAAAGAAGTTTTCAAATGATGTTTAATTCTGTAAGTGTTACAAATAGAAGTCTTCCTCTGTTTCAATGTTTTAAGGTTTTACAGTACGATATGTTTTAAGTGATATAAATGGTTTAACAAAAAAGAGTTTATTTATGCATCTCTTATTTAAGTTAGTTTTCAAGTGAAAAGTCTTCCGCTATGATTTAAAAGAAAAAGTTTTCAAAAATTATAAATTTTAAATTGAAAGAATAACTGGGATGTTACAGGTTTGGCTATGGCCAAGTTCCTTTTCTGATCTTGATTCATATGACGATACGTTGTCAATTTCACGTTTGTTGTTGAGTTTAGGGTTCCTTAATACTCTAGTTCGCATAACTTGGTATCAAAGCATTGGCTCCAATGAATTTAAGGTACTATCTTTCATTTTTCGTATCATTTTCTTCTTTTTATTGATCCTTACGATCTTTAATAAAAAAATATAAAAAAAATTCTTTCAATTATCTATCGTTATCAAGTTCCTTTCTTTTGATCTTTTCATTCATCCATTCAAAAAAAAAAAGTTGATCCTCTCGATCATTCTCTAAAAAAAAGTGAGTCTTTTATTTCAAAATTTCAAAAATTCAAAAAAAAATGGAGGCATATTAAAAATAAATTTCGAAAATAGTTTTGAGACACTTCTCCAAGAGTACTATTCAAATATCCAATATCCGGTCTATTTCTGTTATTTTTCAGAAATTTTCGAGAAAAAGTTTCCTTTTTGAGAAAGTTCTTCAATACCTTACCCAAATTCAAGGAATTAGCTTCTTAAGATAATTAATCACAATAAGTAGTTTGAGTAGTTTGTTTTTAATCAATTGGGAAAGTTGAATCAAAGTTTGAAAAAGTTTTGAGCTTTTCTTGATTTATGCTTGTTGAAAACTTTTTTATTTGATTGAGTTGTTCCGTTAAGATCTTAAAATGGGGAAAAAGTGGTAAAAGGCAAGAGTGTGATCCTATTATTATAAAAGCCACTCAGAGCAAACACAAGTTGGAATGATTATTATTCGAGTGAAACATGTGAGCGAAAGAGAAAGACCTTTATTTTACACACTTTTATTTATCTCAATTTACTATATTGTAATTTACTTTACCACAATTTACTTTACGCATTTACGTTATCGCACTTCTATTCCGCACTTCAATTAACTTCCTTTTGCAATTTTATTTTATTTTTCTTCTTTTCGCAATTTTCCTTTTTGTCGCATGAGTAGAAAAGATACCAACATGGATTTGAGAATGTTTATGAGAGATATGCAAGGTCAATTCCAAGCCCTAAATCAAAGGATGGATCGTTTGGAAACACCAACACCAACGCATTGTAATACCCAAAAATTTCACCTACATGTAAAGCTTTGATTTTTTCATAATGTAATGTTTGGTTATAGTGAATTTATTGATATTTTTTAGAATGATGAGGTTATTGATGTTTAAGAATAATTGGATGATAATAGTGTGAGTGTAATTAATTATATGTTGAAGGAATTAACAATAAAGGAGAAACGAACGACCTTTGTAGAAGGTGGATGTTTAGTGTGATAAAGTGAATGGTGTCATTTGGAGCAAAAACGGACGTCCCTTATGGATGAAGGACATCCAAAATAAAGGAATAGAAGGGCTACAACATCGTTTGGAGTAAAGATGGACGTCCCTTATGGAACAAGGACATCCAAAATGAGGAAAAGGAAGACAATATTGTTAAGAGTAAGTGCGACGGCGTCGTTTAGAGCAAAGGACATTCCTAATGGACGAAGGACGTCCGAAGTAAGGGAAAAGTAGACGGCTTAGAGAACGGTGTCGTTTGGGATAAAGGACATCCCTAATGGACAAAGGATGTTCGAGATAAGAGATAGGATGACGACATTAAGTTTAGGTAGAGCGGCATCATTTGGAACGAAGAAGGAAAACATCTAAAATATGAAGACAACGAATGTCCCTTATTGAGGAACGGACGTCCCTCATGGTGAAGAAATTAACAGACGTTCTGTATTCGTTATAGAAGATGGAAAATGGACGACATCCTTTTGATGCAAAGGATGACCCTAATGCATAAAAGACATCCTGCATGGAAAAATTAAAAGAATACGGCGTCATTCGGTTATGAGGGACGTCCCTCTTGGGAAAATGAACATCCTTAATGTATCCATCATAGAAAAATTAAAAGAATATGGCATCGTTTGAGTTATGACGGATGTCCCTCTTGGGAAAATGGATGTCCTCTATAGAGAGAGTCTTTAGCAGCGTCAAAATATCGCCCATAATAATAGCGATCAGTCAACAAGAAATATGAAATACTTTGAAAAATGTTCGATAGATTTTAACAAGAAATACGAAATACTTTGAAAACGAGCATAGATTTTTAAATGGTTGTTTATGGAAGACAATTCTATCCTTTTTTTGTATAAATACGGGGGAAAGCTGTAGGATTTGGGGAGGTGATTTCTGAATTTAGAAAAGAAATTTCTGGAGATTTGGAAAGAAGAGGAGGACATCACTGCCAGTGAAAGAAGAAAGCTCAATAGGAGAGGATTTTCGTGAAAAAGGTAAGAGATATTGCATGTAGTTTGCTGGAGGTGGCCTACATCACAAGAGTAGGATTTGTTTGTGTAATACCCTGACTTTTTAAGTGGGTTGACCATAGGGGTATTACCAAGGCGTGTTCAGGGCATTAAGTCGAGGAGTAATTTCCGTTACATTTTCCCCGTATACGTGATGTAATCGAAGTGTTGGGAGTTTAGGGGATATTACATTGCGTATTTATATTGTCACCTTAAGATGTGTATTTATGGGAAAAATATTATGGGGTAGGAGTTAAGTGAGAAAATGTGATGAAAGGCTGTCTTGGGCATTTTCGGACGCCTGGGGATGACACTCTAGACCCATTTTGTTGTCCGCAAGTGCATTGCATTGCGTCCTCGACGTTTGGGACAAGGATTTTTGTCCTAAAGTGTATGGAAGTCGATTTTCGGACGCTTGAGGACGACCTTGCGGATGAGAAGTGTCATCCGCAAGAGCATTGCACATCGCCCTTAGCCTGGGGATGACTCACGAACGCTGTTCCACGACCCAAAGTCGTCCCTGCCTAAGTCATCGTTTTGGACAAGTCCAGACGAAACTACGGACGAGATGTGTTGTCCGCAAATGTATTGCACACGCGGAGGAGGGTTGGGACGAGACTCAGGACATGATTTGGCGTCCTGAGTAGTGTTGTGGATGAGGTCCCGAACGATGGGGATGCAAGCTGCTTCGTCTACATTAACTCTGTACAATACTAAGGACTTTCGGACGACGGCGGATGAGTTGAGGCCTCATCCGATTTGCCTCTGTTCAATTTTAGGACACTTTCGGACGACACGCGGACGAGACTTGCGAACACCAAATGTCATCCGAAACCCATCTGCAGATGGTATGGATAGGACGGGGACGCGTTCTCCCGTCCGAAGCCTCGTTTTAGCTTGAGTGATTTTAGCCTTGCGGATGAATGAGGACGAAGCCTATGCGTCTGCACTCGTCCGAAATAGCCCAAACCTACGAATGAAATAGAAAGAAAATGATGAAAATCGTTGAAAAATCGATGAAATCCGACAATGTGTGACGCCTCCCCATCCCTCCAGCTAGGCCCTGACCTCCTCCTCCCCTATGGTGATGATGGTGTCCCTTCTCCCTCTCCCAGGTAAAGCTCTCCTCCTCTGTCATTCTTTAGTCTTCATTTTTGTGTCTTCCCTTCTAGGTGAGTTCTCCTTCTAGCGAGAGTGAGAGCTGCGAGAGAAGAGTGAGAGTGATAGAGACTCGTGGAGATGCATGAGGATTGAGGGAATGTGTGGGTTATCTAGTGAGTTAAATATGTGAAGGAGAGGTGAAGTGTGAGCTGGAGCTACTCCCTATTGGAACCGTGATGGTTGGAGTGCAGCTGTCCCTGGTTTTTAGTGTCTTCAAAATTGGTAAGAAAAATGGGTGAGTCTTGGCCATTTGAAGGCCCTACCCACAAGTAGAGTGTGTGAGTGTGTTTCTTTGGTTGTGGTTGTTGATAGTGTAAAATTGTTAGTGTAATATCCCGAATTTTATATATTGAAAAATAATTGTGGATATTTGAATTTGTCAAATAAATTATCAGGATATTACTAATGACGTTCCTCATTATACCAATTTTGGTTCAACTTGATCTGAAGTATTGGAGTAATTCGATTTTACGTACAAATGAAGATAAAATGGGATTGAAATGTATGAGAGAAGATGAAAGGATGGATTAAGGAAATTAATTAAATAAGGATGAAATTTCAAGAAAAGAAATAATTAATTGAAAAACTAATTAAATGGTTTTATTTTCCTTATTAGCCATCGGCCATTTGAAATAGAAGGGAAACGAGCGAGAGAGGGCGAGAATGAGAGACAGAGAAGGAGGGAGCGATCGGAGGGGGGAACGACGGGGATCAAAGGCGACGGACGTCGCCGTGAGCTCGGGTGCGCGTTGTCCGGCGAATGGCGGCAACGATGGGTTGCAGTCGTCACGACAAACGGCAAACGTGAGAGCTAGGGCATGACACGAGTTCGTTCGGTCCGTTTGAAATCGCGATTTGAACTGCAATTTCCGACCAAGGTAAGCATCTCTGCTGGTTTATGCATATCATTGGGTATTCTGATCTCTTGGACGAATTGTTTGAATTCGGTGCTGTGAGGTGTTGGACGTGAACTGAATGGGTGTGACAGGGGCTTGGTTCGGTGGAAGAGTTTGTTCGGAACTAATCATGTTGGTCCACAACTAATCCTCAACTAAATTGGTTTAACCAATTAATTAGCTGGTAGGAGACTTCCACGCGGCAGCTCCTCTGTTAACGGTGCATATCCTCCCCATCGGTGTACGTCTTTGGACGTCTCTGCCTCTGGCTATAAAGATATGCAAGCAGGAACGTGTTTTCTGGATGGTTGAGAAGGCTTTGCTCTCTGTTCTGTCCTGGGTGTTGTTCCTCGGGTGAAGTAGTTGCTCTGGAAGAAGTTGCTCAGGATGGGTATTGAACAGTGAAACGACCGTGAGTCAGGGAGAAAGAAGAAGTTCTACTATCTTCAGGTAACAGAGATGTCAGTTTTAGGTTGAGTTTTTATGTTGTTAGCTGTTAGTGTACAAAGGATCTTCTCTATTAAATGTGGTTGGAATTTCTGTTGTTCTATGTCCTTCGAGATGTTACTGGACAGACAGTGGAAAGCTATATTATGCAAGTATTGATATTTTGATTGATGAAAACCCTCTCTGTTGCTTCTGTTGTGAAATGGATATTCTGGAATTCATTGCTGCTTGTGCTCTGTTGTTGGTTCATACACGGTCTGTTTCTTGGTTGGTGTGGGTTAAGAGATGGGTTAAGTTTCGTGAAATAAATCTATAAATTATGAGCTGTTGTAGAAGTAAGAATTGTTAAAAGCAGATTTAGGTCTTGTGATCTGTTTTGCTGGACATATGGCCCCATATCACATGATGGTAAGATTTTGGTTAGACATGTGTTGATGGTTATTTTCTTGCTGTGATGTCTGAAAATGCAATGGAATAAATTGAATGATCTCTGCCTTTGGTGATGGGAATATAGTGTTGATGGTAATTAGTTGGGATTATTTATTGGTTCTTTGTTGATTGTCGAGAATGCAAAGATTTAACAATTTGTGTGCGGGATACTCTTAGGAAGCAATAATATACTGGGATTGGTTTTGGTTACTAGAAATATTATGCATGTATGTCGGATTAAAAAGGATAGACAAATATGCTATGTCGGTTATCATTGGATAAAATAACTTAAATGGTTCTCTCCTCTGTTGTGGAAATATGAGTTTATGATAAATTACTATTTGGGTTTGTAAAGTTAAATTATTATGACACATTGATGGAATGAGCAACATTATAAGGGTTGCTATTAAGTAAGATTAATAATACGTGATTTTAATGGTTTAGGTATTAACGAGAAACGAATACAGTGTTAAGCACGCCACAGATGCCAGGTAAGTGATACGCATGTGCTTTGGTCTTCAGACCCTACATCGCAAGAAATAGGAGATGCAAGTTTCGTTGTTTACAGTTTTATAAGCATGAATTGTATGTTGGTTGCGCTATTAAATTCCTCTAGTAGAGAATGTATGCATTCACGAAAATCACGCATCATAGTTTTCCTAAAAGATACGAAAATGGCTTTCAGACATGATTTTAGAAAGAAAGGAAATAAAGAAGAAATGAAACGTTTACGAAATGCTAAAAGGGAAACAAAGAAGAAACGAAATATTTACGAAATGTTAAAAATGAAACAAAGAAGGAACGAGACGGTTATGAATAGTAAAGGAATGAATGTAAAGGCTTGGGTGGATTGTTCCCCCATGGTTAAATAATGAAGTAAAGTAAAGAAAAAGGATAAAGGCTTTGGCATGTAACTCATAAATAGAGGCTTGGTGGACATTGTCCCCATGGTTAGAGGTTTTGGGCGGGTTATTCCCCCATTGGTTGAGTTACATTCCAATGTTAAATGATTAAAGCTTTGATATTAAACTCAGACTCATAAATAGAGGCTTGGTGGACTTGATCCCCATGGATAGAGGCTTTGGGCTTGTTACTCCCCCATTGGTTGAGGCTTGAGTTGAATATCAAAGGCAAAAACAATAAAGTAAAGATAATGATAAAGTAAAGAAAAAATGAAGTAAAGTTTCAAGATAAAGTAAAGATAAAGAAAAAGATGAAACAAACGGGGTCGTGTGGA
The DNA here is from genome assembly GCA_022433065.1 of Begonia loranthoides. Taxonomy (NCBI): domain Eukaryota; kingdom Viridiplantae; phylum Streptophyta; class Magnoliopsida; order Cucurbitales; family Begoniaceae; genus Begonia; species Begonia loranthoides. The sequence continues at coordinate 28,177,345 of CM039478.1, forward strand.
GATGTGAGGTTCATCTCGTCAAGTTTAGACATCTCCAACGCCTTTCAAGATAAAGTAAAGTAACGATTAAGTAAAGAAATGAACAGTAATGTAAAGTCAAGAAAGCCAAGTCAAGATCGAGAAAACGGTAAAACAAAATAAAAGAGAAACAGAAACAGAAACAGAAAACGAAAAGAGATTTAAAAGTTACATGACATGTGCATCATACCTTTTAGTTTATATCACTTACTGAGCATTAGGCTCATTAGTTAAGTCTTGCGATGTAGGTATACGCACAGGTGATCAGGTTAAAGACAGTTGACGAAGAATTTGTACGAGCGGATATTGTGGCTGGCTGGGCTAAAGAATTAAATGAGATTATTTGTAAAAGAATTTGTAAATTATTTAATATTCTTTAATGCTTGTTTTAATTCCGCTGCTTTTCATAAAATGATTTTATTACTTCCGCTAAAATTGATAAATGATTTGAATAAAGAGTTTTAATGATCGGGTTTTATAAAAGAAAAATACTCTGATGTTTTTACGAAAAGAAAAGTTTTAAATTTTACCCATTTTAAAAATACGGGATGTTACAGTTAGCACTTGGTAGAATATGATTAGCTCTGTGATTCATCTCCTTTATTGTTAGTTTTACTTTTATAGTTGTCTTTGTAATTGTGATCAAATGTTTTACTCTACAGCCATACTCCTTATTGTTAATTGTTCTTCTTACTGCTTACGTTTTACTTTAATTGTTATGATGAATTGCTGTGATAAATAATCAATGAGTGAATGTGATAAGTGTAAATGATGAGAGTGTGAAGGATGAGAAGCAAGAATGAGCTAAGAGTTTCCTTGATGAATACTACATACATTTCTTTACTACTTTTCCTTAACTGCTTTCCTTGCTTTATTTTACTGCTTTCCTTAGTGCTATACGTATATTGTTATGCATAAGTGTCTTTCCTTTAGAATAAGAATGACCTTTAATCAAGCACATTTAGTTAACTTTAATTAGAAAGCTGAGCATGTTAATTAATCTAATTAATTAACTCATCCTTAAATAACTAGTTTGGACAGGACATATTAAATTACTACTAAACCTTCAGCATTAATTCAATTGAGTATGTTAATCAATTTATTATAGTTTAATTAATCCACTCATTAATCTAAACATGTGAACTATTTAGTTAGCGCAAGCAGGTGAACTAATTAGTAAATCTAAGCATGTGTATTAATTAGTTAAACTAATCCTAAGCATGTTTAACTAAATAATCAATTATCGTAAATTAGAAAAATAACTAATCTATCTAAGCATGTGAACGTTAACTAACTAAGATAATAATGGTGGATAACATAATTGTACTTCACTTGAGCATGTAATTGATTAGAATAATATAAGTATGTTAATTAACTTAACTAGGATAATTGACTAGAATAATTAGCATGTTTAATATACCAACGAGCATGTTAATTAACTAGTCGTAAGTAATAACTAAACCTTGAGCATGTTAATTAGCTAAGCATGTTAATTAACTAACATATTTAATTAGTTAGCATGTTTAATTGAGTAACAATAACAGTAATTGACTTACTAGTTAAACATTTTTAACTAAGCAACTAGGCTAATATTAATATGTTAAGTAATTGAAGCATGTTAAATTAACTAACTAGTGGAGCTTGTAAATTACTTAGAATAACTAACCAGCTTAATAGCTGTAATCTGTTTTGGAGCATGTAACTCCCCTAGGATAACTAACTAGGATAATCACCTAGGAGAATGAATGTAGGAAGCATGTAATTAATAGTATGTTTCGAATTCCCTTTCGCTTATCCTTGCGTTCTATTCTCATTGCTAAATTCCTTAAGTGCTCCGCTGTTTACAATTCAATATTTTAATTGTTCTCTCCGGTGCGCTTTTAATCCCTGTTATTCTTTTATACACGCTTTCAATTATAGTTACTGCTTTACTTTTATTCTAATGCGTACTTCAATTCTTATGAATGTTATGTTATGAAGCATCATGCATCATGATAGGTTGAGAATGAATGGTCATGCATCATGTTAATAGCAAAGAATGGGACGCATGCATGAGTGAGGGAAATGTAAGAATGAATGGTAGAGTAATAGGACGTATGGGTCTAGTCTAGTAGCTAGTGTGCTCCCTGGAGACTAGTATAGCCTGGTAGCTAGTTTGCACCCAGGAGACTATTGACTAGCCTGGCAGTAATATGCCCCAAGGAGGTTAATTGTGGTCTGGCATCGAGCATGCACACAGGAGACTACCCCAACGAACGAACGAACGAATGACTAATAGGAAGTAATAACGGAATGAATGACTTAATGAAAAGGACTAAAGAGAGGCATTTCATGCATAACCCTTTTCCTTACTGAGACATTAGGCTCACGTATTACTTGTGGTGTAGGTACAAACGACGAACAGATGATAAGCCGATAAAGAACAAATAACATAAAAGTAGGGATGATGGGTTTGCACGCATGAGGGAATCCGTGGCTGGCCAGACATATAAAAAGGGTAAAAGAGAAATTGTTTGATTTAATTACGTTGAGTTTTGTAAATGTAAATTAAGTTAAGTTTTCTGAATTGTAATTAAATGGTTAGAAAGATTTAAGCTACCACAATGATTTAAATAAACAATTTATTTTACACTTCCGCACTTTGTAATTGGTTTTCAAAACGAGTTTAAAGAAAGGTTGGTAGTGGTCCAGTTTATGCATGCTTGGATCCGTTTTGTAAAAGTTTAAATTTTCACGCGTTTAAATGGATTTACGAAAAATCGGGGCGTTACAGTTTGTGTGAATTGCCGATAATACGTGCTTCCAAGTTTGGTTAAGTTGGCTATTGATGATGCGAACTAGGGTCTAATGACTCGTGGCCGAGCCAAGAAACTTATTTCTTCCTTAACACATTCTTATTTTGCAGGTATGTCTAAATTATGGGATTTTACGGAAGAGACAACTCATGATGACAAGGGAAGACCATTTCATGTTATTACTTGGATCGACTCACTACCAACGGATTAGTTGATTTCTCTCCGACTTTGAGTTGCCTTAAGGTTGCGATTTTTCTATAGTTTATTTCTTTGTTTACCTGCAATTTTCTTGATGCTTAAGAACTTATCTGGCCAAGTCTCAATGTGTTGAATTTTGTTTGGTTGGATTTTTGTGTTTAGTGAGCTATTTTGAGAGGAGGCACAGTTTGCATGTAAACCGCGCCCTCATGCCCAATTTTTGGCACATTAAGGACATTTTGGTCAACTTGCTACTCTTTGATTGCTTCTTGAGAAAGTTGGAAAGGTTGCTATTTCTTCCAACTCTTCATCTTGGTGGAGACTTTGTGGTGTGGAAATAGGTGAAGCATCAGATCCCTTGGAGAGTGTTTGATCTTCGATCAAACCGAACAATCACGTCCCTCTCACGGTAGGAGGATAAACGGACTCCACGGTTTTTTTTCTTGTTTTTCTTGAAGGTTCTTGCAAGTAGTTCTTAGATCTTCTTGTTCTATTCTTCTCGTAACAGGTTGCCACTATCTTTTTTGGTGAATATATTCGTTGGTTTATGTTGAAATTGAATCATTAGTGGATTTCTTGTTTTGCCGCAAATCTGTCTTCAATTTGGCGCTGCTGGATTTATGCGATTGTGACTTTATTTTGAAGCCCTTGCTCATATTTTTTAAATTTCAACCCTTCTGATGATTTTTTCTACTATTAGTCAAGCTACTTGCTTCCAAATTTGACATTCATTGAACATATGTAAGGCGAGATATTTCTGTTTGAATTCGGATTGCCAATTCGGTCCAGTGAGACCCTAGATTTCAGAGTTGTGTTGTTTTCGTCATATCTAGAGATTCCGAGTGGTTTTTGCATTGCATTTTTTATATGACGTTCTTGAACGAGTTGTTTTAGTGTTCTCCAAATTGTAACTAATTCTCATGTCAGGTTTGGGAGTTATTCTTGTTTTAAGATTGGTGGATGGAATATTATGGATTATTTGGCAGATTTCAATCAAGTGCTCTTTTAGCGACTTGGAGCACGTCAATTGATAATCTGCTTCTGATCACATGTTTGAGTTCGTTTTAGAATGTGCGATGATATTGACCTGTTGAATGATAAAGTTTTCATCTTTTGTATTAAGTAATATAAAGTTAATTGATTTATGTTATGCTCTTTGTTGGATTCTTCTATAATGATAGGCCTACTCCATGATGTTTCTTTTACGCCCGATAAATGAATAAAGCCTGTTGTTCTACTCTCTTTTATGTACGACAAATGAATAAAGCATGTTGTTCTACTCTCTGTTTGGTTTCTGCTGTATAGTATGAACTATTGTGTGATTTGTATGCATTGCATGCGAATGAATAAACGTAAATAGATGTTGGAGATTGGAGGGTTTAGTGACGATGATATTTGGGAGAAGCAAGAGATGATATATCTCATCCCCATCGAAATTGGGTGACGGTTCTGCTCAAGTGTCGTGGATTTGGTGTCTAGGAAAACTACGAGATGAGGTATCTCAATTTCCATCAGGATGGGTGACGGTTCTGCCCCGGCTAGATCTCCAGGATGTAACTATTCTCGTCTGATGATATCTCCAATGTTCTAGATTATAGTGAGACTGCGAATAAAGTATGAAAGAAATAAGTTATTTTGTGATATGAAAAACATGATGCACCCCAAGACCCTATCACCCGAACATAAGCCAAGGGAAACATTGTTTATTTAACAAATGTTTATTTTGCAGGAGAAACTATGATTGAGGGAATTGGAGATGAACCGAGGCATGAGGATAAAGAAGCACTCAAGCATACTATCATATGGAACATGGAAGCACCTTCTCAGCTAGACAACATCACCGCAGTTATTTAGAGGTTTACAACACCGATCCTTTGGACACCTCTAGTTCTTGAATTGTCCATTTTATTTCCTAATATGTTATTTAGATTTATATTTTACTAAGATACAATTTGTGAGGGTATTTTTTGGTTGGAATTAATGTTAGTTTAATTTGCATTTTTGTTGGAATGCTCGGCTAGCATGTTGGCTAAGCATTCATGCTCAAACTCTAGCACAAGGGTGTTTTTGTGATTTTGGTATTAGGGCTTATTAAGTGAGGTACTTAACAGCCTAATGAAGCCCTAATCAGCAATTTGGAAACCCTAAAATCGCAGCTACAACTTGTTTGAAGATTGCTCTCTAGTTTTGCTTCATCTTGGATCATCACCAAAAGTCTTCTTCTCATCGTTCTTGCTCAATCTTGGAGAGGAAGGTTTATGCTATTTCTCCCAACATTCTCTTCTTGGAGGTGTCCCTAGCGTGGAGAAGTAGAAGATTGAGCAAAAGCTAAGGTGGAGAGATCTTTTCTTACAAAAGGGTCCGAACAAGTCGCTTACCTTGGCTGAGTGAGGTTTTACGCACCACGTTGGTATTTCAAATTTTGTTCTTGGAAATTTTGTGTTATTTCATTTAGGTATTCTGGATTGTGAATAATCTCTTGATATTATTGAGTTGATAAGAATTATTTGTTGATTGAAGATCGTTTGAAGTAATTTGTGCAACTCTTATTGGTTTGGATGCAATCTGTTTTCTGGTGGTGATTTTCGAATAGCATTTTGTTTTAAGCATATCTTCACTTGTGAAACGAATTTGAGTGTGAATTTTGGCGTGATATTTAGCCCTAATTTAATTGACGTCCCCTCCAAATTTGGCATGAATTGGACTTCAGAATCTTGAGATATCAACTTATCATTTTGGTGGCCCGAAATCTTTTTTCTAGAGCTATTCCCGAGCAGCTCCTTGTTTCAGCCATAGCTCTGTTTGTTTGCCATTTTTGTGTGTGAAATTTGGAGGTCCCCTGTTTCCATATGTTATTTTAATTTCCTCCACATTTGGGAATTATTGGCTGTATGCATGAAAAGATATCATCATTTCATTGGAGGTGCTCAGATTTATGTTAGCCGATTGCTAGTCTTGCCCTTGTAACTTCTTGCATTTTGGGGCACATCATTTGCTATCAAAGCCTTGCTCTTACTTTTGTACTCTTAAATTGGTGAACTTAAACCCCTAGTATGATGGTGAGAGGCTATAAATATGATATGACTTATAGCGAAGAAGAAAATGAGTTTTTGGTTCCTATTCCTACTTTCAGTGTGTTAGATTGGCTCGAAGATTACACAGATTGGGAAGCTGAGTTGGAAGAATTTTTTTAACTCACGAGTTTATACATAGGGGGAAAAGGAAAATTGCTTCATCGAAACTTAAAGAAAAAGCTTCCCTTTGATGGAGAATGGTAAATTATGAGAGAAAGAAATGCGGTGAAGACCTAATAAATTTGTGGAAATTGATGAAGAGAATTTTGAGAAGCAAATATGCTCTGAAGCTTACGAAGGTAGTCTCATCTTCTCCACAACCAATCCGACCCAAGAAGGAAGTTTTGAAAAGGCAGCAGGCCCAAGTGTTGGACATCAAGGGCTCTTTGCAACATATAGCTCAAGAACTTGACAATCTCTCAGTTTTAATAAGGTGTGCAAACTCTCAACCTATACAACCAATTGATCTTGGTGAAATAGTTGAAGAACATGAAAAAGTTGAAGAAATGAGTGATGATGACTCCTTGGTAGTAACTAAAAGAGAAGTGGAAGAAATGATTGAAGAAGTTGAAGTGGAAGAAATTATTGAAGAAATTGTTAGAAATGAAACCGAGTTGGAAGGAGTTAATGTCGGTCATCAAGAATTGCTTTACCCATATATTTCTAATGATTCTTTCCTTGTTTCATCTGGTGTTGAAGGATTATCTATAGATGAAGAGTTACCAAAGTTAATGGTGGAAGGAGAAGAAGCTCCTCCACTAAGGGAAACACTCACGGCCTTAGAGGAAACACTCATGGAAGATGAAAAGTCCTCCACTTTACATAATCGAGTTGTTTTGTGTCAAATGGAAGAAAAATGCATAGTGGAGCATGGAGATGAGCTCTTGGCAGAAATCCATGGAGAAGAAAATTAGTTTAAGGAATTAACTCTCGGTCAAGAGGCATTTTTTTTGTTGACAATAAAAAGACATCTTACTATCGTATGCCTAGAAGAGAAAACTCAAGGGGAGCTAATTCGTTATGATCAATGTTGGGGCATGGACAAAGTATTTTCTTTGTTCACAAATGAAAGGAGATATATCAACTTTGTTTACATGCATTTGGATGAGGTCTTGGGCTTAGGGCATTACTGCAATCGAGTCTTTATTTGCTAGTCTACGATGGTAGAGAAACAAGCAAACTAGCCAAACCTAGGTGCTTGAGGTATGCCCAACTAAACAATTTAGTTACTTGGCTTTTTAAAATAGGATGGATCAAAAGTTTTGCTAATGATGAGTCTATTCAACCCAAGGAGATGAGAAATATTGACAAGGTGGTTGATGTTGATTTCTTTACCTATGATGAACAATTTTGTGATAAAGATGCTAACTTGGATTGTGGGATAGACTATCTTGATATGATTATTGATGAATTTCTTACTATTCTTTTATATGGACACTCTAATATGAATGAGTTCACTCATGATGTCAACAAATGTTTCCCATTTGATTTGGGTTGACGATATGTTGGTGAGCCTATGAAAGAGTTGTTCTGGGGAGCCATACATAAAGTTATTCCCAGATTGTTGAAAGGTGAAACTACAGGTATGTTTGCTGAAATCTTCTCTTATTTATACTGTGAATTATGCTATGGAAATTTGGGATTTTTTTCTTTGTTGGATTGAAGCAGAGTGTATGAAATTTGAGCTTAATTGGATGCAGATTGGTGATTGTGTGCCATTTTCAATATAGTATCCGAAACTGTAATTTTACTTGCACCATTTCTTGGTGTAGGGTTCCTTCAGCATAACTTCTGCATCGTTGTGATTTTTGGAGGAGAGTTTCCTCACTCATGAAGGTTTGTGCTGCCCAAATTTCATGTAAGAAGTCATTGAATTGCCCAAGATTTGGCTATCACAAGTTCACTCCAAAAACTGCTATTCCTAGAATTCATCCTTGCCAATCAGAACAGGTTTTATTGTTTCTATCACAACTTTTTATTCCCTTGGAATTTGGCTTTGACATTTTGAGGGATTGTTTTTAACTCATACAATGGTGAACTATTCAAAAATCAAGCCTAAATTTCACCAAGTAGCCTATTTTTTTTTTCTATCAAAATTGCACAAATTTCTGCCAAGTCCTAGTTTCTGTCTTGTGCAATTATGAGTTTCATAGTGCTTCATTTGGTTGATGGATTCAAAATACAGTTGCAAAATGAAATAGAATTTATACCAAAGCTTCAAATCAAGGCTGCAAGGAGGGTGTTGATGAAGAAAAGGCAAAGAGTGGGTGACGTAGCTCCAAAAGAGGGGTCAAGAATCGATCCAATGAAAATGGAGTAATGCAAGCAAGTAGCTTACTTGCAGGTAGGAGGTGGCAGATGATATTTTCTAGCAGCTGCTTCCAGTTGGTGACGGTTGATCTCCCTCTCACGAGCTCCTATGAAGCTAATTTTTGGATACCTCACTTTGACATAAATCTATTTTACTCCCTCTAAATGTCAGACCAAAAGCCCATATGCAACTCGAGATCTCGTGCGAAAGCTGCTCAAAGGTCGGTTGGAATTGGGAGATTGAGTCAGTAAAGAAAGGTGCATAACTTCTAAACCCGAACTCCATTTCAGTTGATTTTTCTTTCCTTGGAACTTTGATGGATAGGGGGTGATTTTGGCAATAGTTTTAGTAACTTTAATGCTAGGAATGTTGGAGAGAAAAGGGAAGGCAGATTCGGGAGGAGCCAAAGGTGAACAGATCTGCACCTTTGGTTTGATTGAACTCCACAAGGAGTGTCTCCAACCGGGCTGGGATGTGTGCTTTACCTCACTTACACTCTGGATCTACTACCTTAGAGGCAGCAGGGCAAGGAGGGATAATAAGATCTTCAACCAAAACGAACAAGGATTGAAGAAATGGTGGCTCACTCACTCGGATCTACTCCAAGAAGCTTGGCCAATGTTCCTCACAAATGAGGTGAAGAGTTTCTCTTCAAAAACTAGGTTTTTTGTCAAATATTCATTGCTGCTCAGCAGCTATAAATGTACTATATATAGGGTCCTTATTAGGGTTTAAAAATAAGGAAAAAGAAAAGAAAACAAATGACAAATAAAATAACAATGTGAATGTTGATCACCACTTGGCTAGGTGCAATGTGAATGGTCGAGTGGGCTTAACTTGTGTGGTCCATAAACTCTAGCATCACCACTCCATTTCTCATGCAAAAGTTCCTTTTCTAAAACTATGCAAATCTCCAAAAACACCAGCATGATAATCTCCAAAAAGCATAAGCATAAAATGTACAAAAGGATTGAACACACGACCTTAGTGGGAGTGCTTTTCTTGAGGGCCGAGAGAAACATCACCTTGAGTTGTCTCCTCAATTTTCCAAACCAATAAATTGAAGGGTTTCTCCATGTCTTCATTTGTTGGTTCTTCTCCAAGATTAGAATAGAATTGATCCCCTGCAAAATGAGCAAACAAATTAGAAATCTCCCGGGCTCTCGATCTAGTCAAGGGACCTAGCGACATATCATCCTCCCGGGGTAGTTGAGGATTTGTCCTCAAATCAAGTTCTTCATCTGATTTCTCTTGGACATTTTCAGCTTCTATATAGGGTGACAAGTCTTGTACATTGAAAGTGGCTGACACTCCATAGTCTCCGGGGAGGGCAATTCTGTAGGCATTGTTGTTCACCCTTTGTAGCACTCGGAAGGGTCCATCGGGTCTAGGCATTAACTTGGATTTCCTTTTGTGTGGAAATCTCTCCGTTCGTAGGTGAAGCCACACAAGATCCCCTTCATTGAAGATCACTTCTTTTCTGCCCTTATTGGCTTGCTTAGCATAAGATTCATTCTTCTTTTCAATTGACTTCCTCACAGATTCATGCAAAGACTTGATGTGCTCGGCCTTGGCTTCTCCCTCGGTATTTGTCATCTCCTTTGATCAAATAGGGATGAGGTCCAAGGGAGTTAAGGGATTGAAGCCATACACAACTTCAAAGGGTGTTTTCTGAGTGGAAGTGTGCATGCTTCGATTATATGCAAACTCCACATAAGGGAGTTGCAAATCCCAATCCTTGAGCTTCCCTCTAAGGATGCTCCTTAATAGTGCTCCGAGAGTCCTATTAACAACTTCCGTTTGGCCATCCGTTTGGGAATAGAAAGGGGTACTAAATAGGAGCTTAGTGTCAATCTTCATCCACAAACTTCCCCAAAAAGCACTAAAGAATTTAGTATCCCGGTCCGACACAATAGACTTGGGAATGCCATGAAGTCTCACCACTTCTCGGAAGAACAACTCGGCAATACGGCTTGAATCATCAATTTTGGAACAAGGTATGAAATGTGCCATCTTTGAAAATCTATCCACAACCACAAAAATTGAATCTTTGGATCTACTAGTGCGAGGCAGCCCCAAAATAAAATCCATGCTCACCTCAACCCATGGATGGCTTAGAATCGGTAGTGGCATATAAAGTCCTTGGGGTAGTGATCGGCTCTTGGATTTTTTGCAAGTAATACATTTCTCCACCACTTTGTGAACATCCATTTGAAGGTGTGGCCAAAAAAAAATGCCCCTGCATAGCCTCTAATGTCTTCTTTTCACCAAAATGACATGACAAACCTCCCTCATGAGCTTCCTTTATCAATGATTCCCGAAGGCTCCCCCTCGACACACAAATCCGACCACTTTTACAAAGATAACCATCCATGAGATGGTAAGTGCTCTCGGCCTTGCCTTGAGATAATTGTTGGTAGATCTTCTTCAATTCTTCATCTTCCAAATATGGACCTTTGATCAATTCAAATCTCATTATCCTTGTATTCAATTCGGTTAGAAGGTTGCACCTCCTAGAAAGTGCATCGAAAACAACATTGGTCTCTCCTTTCTTGTACTTAATGATGTAGGTAAATCGTTCAAGAAACTCAAGCCACTTTGCATGTCTTCTATTAAACTTGTTTTGAATTTTGAGGTGCCTCAAACTTGCTGGTCTGAGTGAATAACAAACTCTTTAGGAAGCAAATAGTGTTGCCATACCTCCAATGCTCGAATAACTGCATAGAACTCCTTGTCATAGGTTGAGTAGTTGAGTGTGGCATCCTTCAACTTTTCACTAAAGAAGGCAATTGGCTTGTCTTCTTGCTTTAGGAAAGCACCAATCCCCAAACCCGAAGCGTCACATTCTAATTCAAACCCCTTATTGAAATCGGGTAGCCGAAGGATGGGAGCTCAGCACAATTTTTGCTTGATGTCTTCAAAACTTCTTTGACATGCTTCACTCCATTGGAATTCTCTCCCTTTCTTTATACAATCAGTCATGGGAGCCATGAGGGTGTTAAAGTTTTGAATGAACCTCCTATAGAAAGAGGCTAATCCATGAAAACTCCTCACATCCAAAATACTCCTTAGAATCGGCCAATCCTTAATGGCCACCACCTTGGCTTCATCCATCTCCATGCCATCTTTCGAAAGTATGAATCCCAAGAAATGCACTCTTTCTTGAGCAAAAGAGCACTTGTTAAGATTCCCAAATAGTTTCTCTTTTCTCAAAGTTTCAAATAGCAATCGTAGATGCTCCACATGCAAAGCCAAATCCAAGCTATACACAAGAATGTCATCAAAGTATACCCCAATAAATTTTCATAAAAATTCCTTCAACACATGGTTCATTAGTCGCATGAACGTACTAGGAGCATTTGTTAAACCGAAAGGCATCACTAACCATTCAAAAATACCATGCCTAGTCTTGAAAGTCGTCTTCCATTCATCATCTTCTTGCATCCGTATTTGGTGCTAACCACTCTTCAAATCCACTTTGGAGAAAATAGCCGCCCCACTAAGCTCATCAATCATGTTTTCCAGCCTCGGTATGGGAAACCGATACTTAATAGTAATCTGATTTATGGCCCTACTATCAATACACATTCTCATAGTGTCATCTTTATTGGGTACCAACAAGCTAGGGACAACACAAGGGCTCATTGACTCTCGAATGTACCCTTTCTCTAGAAGTTCTTGAACCTGTTTTTGAAGTTCTTTGGCCTACTCCGGGTTTAGTCTATAAGTGGGATAGTTTGGAAGAACTATTCTGGGCTCAAGATCAACTCTATGCTCATGAGTTCTCGCTTAGTAGGCTCAGTTTGCTCATGAGTTCTCTTGGGTGGTGGTGCACTTGAATTATTTCTCATCTCTCTAGGGTTGTGATAGCGAGCCCCCACTTCTTGTACTCATAATAACCCTCTTAAAACACAATAATACAGCAAGAAAACGTGAGCCAAAGCTTTGATACCAAATGATAAGCTCCAAGAAACACTTAGAAAGCCTTAGTGAAATCTGTCCCGAAAATTATCAATCCTCGAACCACTAGCAAATGAAATGAATAAAACTCCAAATGTGTATCTGAACTAGAGCTGTATTTCGGAGAACATAAACTTAATATAATCAGGAGAGTTGTATCAAAAATCCAGCCCAAAAAGCACTCTGGATTAGGAGAACTAACAATTTCAATTTTAACCAGAATTCTGTTTCCTAGCAGAACAGTTTTACCAGTGCAGCTTAAAAACGATATATCTCACGCTACATAACACCAAACAAAGCTCAATTTTGGAGGGTAGCTCACTGACTTAAACATGAACAATTCATTAGAAGGCGTCAAACTGATATGAACGACGTAAGGGCTCCAAACAGGTAACACAATTAGAGGCAGTATTAATCCAGAAAATTCACAGATTCAGCAGCTCAACATTAATCCGAAAATATCACCTTTCTTTCAAAAATTCCCAAAAAGAGCTTCTTCAACAATTAACATGCATCAAGTCTCCATAACATAAATTATCAAACCAGCAAGAAAAGATCTTACAAGAATCACGAAATCAAGAAGAAAACAATGCAGTCCGCGGACCTCCTAAGTGAGAGGGGCGACTTAGGGTTGGCCGGAACAAACACTCTCCAAGGTTGGAAGGTTCTCTTGTCTCCACACCACAATCCTACCTTGAAGATGAAGATTGGAAGAGGCAATATCCCAAGATGCAAGGTTGAGAAACTTCAAGAGGAGCCTTGCTTGGGGGTGGAAGGAATCGGCGCACAAGGGGGGAGGAGGCCGCGGGTGGTGTTTTTCTAAAACACAACAAAAATGTCTTCAATTCAAAAATTCCTTTCATTTGCAGCAAAGAGGGCTTTTTTTAAAACCCTAAGAGTTCGTACACTAAAGGGAATAAAAAGACTAAAATAACCCTAATTAGAAAATGACCTAAACAGCCCTTTAACAATAACAAAACAATAAATCCAATTTTGAAAATCAGTCTCTGAAAAAGGGATATTAGATATAGTAAACCAAACCCAAATAAAACGCCCAATATGTCCTTGGAAAGCTCTGTATGTTGGCTGCATTTGATATGAAGGACTAAAGTTGAAACGACGCTGTCTCGGTTGTCAAAATAGCCCTTGATCATCTGCTGCTCAGATTCTAGGCGGATTTGGACAGCTCCTAATTTTCTTCTATGATTGCATGATATCCACTAGTCCAAATACACCAAATCCTCTCTGTGACATTGAATAAAGCTTTCCTCCAAATTGGATAGAAAATTAAACACCTACAAAACAAATAAAAAAAGTTAGAAATAAAGGTGCCCCGGGCACGGCTCAGGCGATAGGAACTTGGGGTACATCATAATAGTAATCTGATTTATGGCACTACTATCAATACACATTCTCATAGTGCCATCTTTATTGGGTACCAACAAGCTAGGGACAACACAAGGGCTCATTGACTCTCGAATGTACCCTTTCTCTAGAAGTTCTTGAACCTGTTTTTGAAGTTCTTTGGCCTCCTCCGAGTTTAGTCTATAAGTGGGATAGTTTGGAAGAACTACTCCGGGCTCAAGATCAACTCTATGCTCAATCCCTCGAAAGGGTAGAAGTCCTTGAGGTAACTCCTCAGGGAAAACATCTTGAAAATCTGTAAGGAGTTGTGTAACTTCCATAGAAACTACTCCTAGCTCCTCCATTCTTTCTTTGAACGAGATGAGGACAATCGGCCCTCCTTCACAAAGGCTTTTCCTCAACCCATTTTTTGACAAAAACAAGTTAGCCTTGGACTTTTGCTCCCGCTTAGCTTCCTCATCTTTGGCCAATTGCTTCGGAGTAAGAGGCATTAAAATGAAATTCTTGCCTTGGTGCTTGAGTGAGTACTCATTTGTGCAACCATCGTGCAATACTCTCCGATCGGATTGCAATGGTCTTCCCAACAAGATATGGCTTGCATCCATTGGCACCACATCAAATAAGGCTTGATCTTCATAGCCCCCAATAGCAAAATCAATCTTCACTTGCTTGGACACCTTCAAAACTCCACGGTCATTCAACCAACTCAATTGGTATGGATTTGGGTGCATGGTGGTCTCCAAATTCAATTTGTCCACAAGCTCTTTAGATGTCACATTTGTGCAACTCCCTCCATCAATGATGAGTGAGCACACTTTATCTCTGATTAGGCATCTACTAAAGAAAATATTCTCCCTTTGCTCATTGTCTCACGGGTGTGAGCAACTAGAGATTTCCGAATCACCATCAACAAAGGTCCTTCTTGTGCCAAGCACCTTTCGGCCACATCAACTTCTTCCTCTCCCTCTTCAAGGGTGGTGGATGTTTCATCTTCATCCTCACTAATTAACTCATTTGTGGCCTCCCGAAGATCATAACTCATTTATTGGGGCATTGAGAGGCAATGTGACGATGTCCGAGACATTTGAAGCATTGGATGTCCCTTGCTCTCGGCTTTTGAACTCCATCTACCACTTTCTTTTCCTCCACGGTTTTGGTGGTAAATCCCTTATTATTTGCCCCCTTGACGTTTGTTATCTTCTCATTCTCCTTGGTTTGGGACTTGTGATAGGTAAAATTTCTTTGAGGGGTTAACTTGGTAGCCCCCTCCTTTCCTTTTCTCAATCTTTGCCGCTCCACCTTCATGGCCATTTGGATAACACCCTCCATGGTGTCAAGTGGTTGCAACTCCACAATGTCTCCTATATCACGGTGGAGACCTTTAATGAACCTTGCTATGACTTAATCCTCTGGTTCTTCAAGTCCACATCGAGTCTTCAAAGTTTCAAACTCGGTCAAATACTCATCAACCGTCAATGGCCCTTGTCTCAAACTTTGCACTTTATAAAACAACTCTTGGCGGTAATGTAGTGGCACAAATTTCTTTCTCATCAAATTTTTCATTTCCCTCCATGTATCAACTTCTTCCATGTCATCTCTCCTCCACTGAGCTTTAAGGTTCTCCCACCACAAGTGAGCATAACCAGTAAGCTCAAGTGCCACAAGCTGAATTTTTGCTCCATCGGAATAATCATAGCACCCGAAAATCTTCTCCACCTTTTCAATCTATTCCATGAATTTATCCCCTTGGCTGGACCCTTTCAAAGGAGGAATGGACACTTTGACATTGTTCAACTCATCTTTGGTGGAACTTCTTGGATTAAAATCGGATTCATCATCATCATAATCATCATCATCCAAATGTGGTCTCCTAGCACCCACATTTCTTCTCCTTGCAGTTTGAGGGTTTTGTTGTGGTCAGTCAACATTTGGTTGGGGCCTCTGTGCCCATATAATTTGTTGTAACATCAGCCTTATCTCTTCCTTAAAAGAGTCCATTTGCTGCTGCAAAGATGGTTCAACAGTGGGTGGTGGTTGAGAAGCAACCGGTTGACTATTTGAAGATTCCCGGTTTTGGTTTTGTTGAGCCCACTTCTTGTCATCATAATACCAAGGAATTTATCACCAAAAATGTAACCAAACACAGATCAATCTAACTCTGATACCACGCTGATGTGCCTCCAAAAGAGGGGTCAAGAATCGGTCCAATGAAAATGGAGTAATGCAAGCAAGTAGCTCACTTGCAAGTAGGAGGTGGCAGATGATATTTTCCAGCAGCTGCTCTAGTTGGTGACGGTTGATCTCCCTCTCACGAGCTCTTATGAAGCTGATTTTTGGACACCACACTTTCACATATATCTATTTTACCCCCTCCAAATTTCAGACCAAAAGCCTATATGTAACTCGAGATCTCGTACGAAAGCTGCTCGGAGGTCGGTTGGAATCAGATTGAGTCTTCAGTAAAGAAAGGTACGTAACTTCTGAACCCAAACTCCTTTTCAGTTGATTTTTCTTTCCTTAGAACCCTGATGGATAGGGGGCAATTTTGGCAATGTTTTTAGTAACTCTAATGTTGGGAATGTTGGAGAAAAAATGAAAGGCAGTTTCGGGAGAAGCCAAAGGTGAACCGATCTACATCTTTGGTTTGATTGAACTCCACAAGGAGTGTCTCCAACCGGGCTGGGATGTGCATTTTACCTCACTTACACTCTAGATCTACTACCTTAGAGGCAACAGGGCAAGGAGGGACAATAAGATCTTCAACCAAAACAAACAAGGATTGAAGAAATGGTGGCTCACTCACTCAGATCTACTCCAAGAAGCTTGGCCGATGTTCCTCACAAATGAGGTGAAGAGTTTCTCTTCGAAAACTAGGTTTTTTGTCAAATGTTTACTGCTGCTTAGCAACTATAATGTATTATGTATAGTATCCCCATTAGGGTTACAAAATAAGGAAAAAGAAAAGAAAACAAATAACAAATAAAATGGCAATGTGAATGTTGATCACCACTCGACTAGGTGCAATGTGAATGGCCGAGTAGGCTTAACTTGTGTGGTCCATGGACTCTAGCATCACCACTCTATTTCTCATGCAAAAGTTCCTTTTCTAAAACCATGCAAATCTAAAAAAACACCAGCATGATAATCTCCAAAAAGTATCGACATGAAATGTACAAAAGGATTGAACACACGACCTTAGTGGGAGTGCTTTTCTTGAGGGCCGCGAGGAACATCACCTTGAGTTGTCTCCTCCATTTTCCAAACCAATAAATTGAAGGGATTCTCCATGTCTTCAATTGTTTGTTCTCCTCCAAGATGAGCATAGAATTGATACCCTGCAAAATGAGCAAACAAATTAGAAATCTCCCATTTTCTCGATCTAGTCTAGGGACCTTACGGCATATCAATGGGTCAAGCCTTGGATTTGAGGTCAAATCTTCAATCACCCCGGGAGGATGATGCACCCCAAGACCCTATCACCCAAGCCCGAGCCAAGGGGTTCATTGTTTATCTAGCATATGTTTATTTTCCAAGAGAAATTGTGATTGATGGAATTGGAGATGAACTGAGACATGAGAATAAAGAAGCACCCAAGCATACTATCATATGGAACATGGAAGCACCTTCTCAGCTAGGCAACATCACCCGCGGTTATTTAGAGGTTTACAACACCGATCCTTTGGACACCTCTAGTTCTTGAATTGTCCATTTTATGTCCTAATATTTTGGTTAGATTTATATTTTACTAAGATACAATTTGTTAGGGTACTTTTTGGTTGGATTTAACGTTGGTTTAATTTGCATTTTTGTTGGAATGCTCGGCTAGCAAGTTAGTCGAGCATTCATGCTCAAAATACTAGCACTAGGGTGTTTTTGGTATTTTGGTATTAGGGCTTATTAGGTGAGGTACTTAATAGCCTAATGAAGCCCTATTCAGTAATTTGGAAACCCTAAAATTGTAGTTGCAACCTGTTTGGAGATAGCTCTCTAACAAACCCAGTGCCCTGGTTTTGCTTCATCACGGATCATCACCAAAAGACTTCTTCTCATCGTTCTTGCTCGATCTTGGAGCGAAGGTTTGGGCTATTTCTCCCAACATTCTCTTCTTGGAGGTTTTCCTGGCGTGGAGGAGTAGAAGATTGAGCAAAAGCTAAGGTGGAGAGATCTTCTCTTACAAAAAGGTCCGAACAAGTCGCTTACCTTGGTCGAGTGAGGTTTTGCGCTCCACTTTGGTATTTTGAATTCTGTTCTTGGGAATTTTGTGTTCTTTCATTTAGTTATTCTGGATTCTGAATGATCTCTAGACGTTATTGAGTTGATAAGAATTATTTGTTGATTGAAGATCGTTTGAAATAATTTGTGCAACTCTTATTGGTTTGGCCGCAATCTATTTTTTAGTGGTGATTTCTGAACAACATTTTGTTTCGAGCATATCTTCGCTTGTGTAACGAATTTGAGCTCTAATTTTGGTGTGCTATTTAGCGCTAGTTTAATTGACGTCCCCTTCAAATTTGACGTCAATTGGACTTCAGAATCTTGAGATATCAACTTATCATTATGGTGGGCCGAAATCTATTTTCTAGTGCTATTTCTAAGCAGCTCCTTGTTCAGCCATAACTTCTTTTGTGTATCGTTTTTGTGCGTGAAATTTGGAGGTCCCCTAGTTCCATATGTTATTTGAATCTCTTCTAAATATGGGACTTATTGCCTATATGCACGAAAAGATATCATCATTTCATTAGAGGTGCTCGTATTTATGTTAGCCAATTGCTAGTCTTGCCCTTGTGTTGACTTCTTGCATTTATGGGCACATCAAAACATGTATATTGTGTCTACATGAGTATTTCATTGTATTTCATTACATCTCTTACTGGGCATTAGACTCATTATATCTCTTGTGATATAGGTGATAATTGTGATCCTAATGATATCCATGTGGAGGAAGTATGATGGGATATGACTTGTGTTACCCGACGAATGTTGACCTTGGAGGTTATGGCTCACGAATTGGAATAAAGTTTATTTAATTGTTTTCAAAAGTTATTGAATTTTTTTTATTTAACGTTTATTTTAAATTGTTTTAAAGGATGATTTTATGTTTAATTTAAAGACTTCCACTTATGTTTGCTCTTGTATTTGCCTTTCACATGTTTTACAAAAGTGTTGTTAAAAAAATGTTTTATATGAAAAACGAGATGTTAAAACTATGTATCAGAGCATAATCGGGTCAAATGCAATTTTGTAGACTGCTGGAAACGCAAGACTTATCGTTACTTACTTCATCGACTGTATGTTTAATTTTTTTAAATCCCTCTATTAGTTTATTGCTTTATGATAAAAAAAAAATGTGGTAGAATGAGTAGCATATTGTAACATCCCGTATTTTTAAAAAACGTCAAATTCAAAACTTTTCTTTTCATAAAAACATCATAGTCTTTTTCCTTTATAAAACTCGATCGCTAACATTCGATCGCTAAAACCCAATCACTTTACTTTGATCGCTAACATCCAATCGCTAAACCCCGATCGATTTACTTTCACTTTTCTCAATTTACTCTCAAAAGCCATAACATTCTTTGAATAAAACGCAATGGAATAAAAACAACATTAACAAGAAGAAATCATTTAAAAAACTCTTTTGCAAATACTTTTCCTTTCACTTTCTAGCCCAGCCAGCCACAAGATCCACTCGTGCAAATCCTTCATCAACTGTCTTTAACTTGTTCATCTGTTGCTCATTCGTACCTACATCACAAGACCTAAACTAATGAGCCTAATGCTCAGCAAGTGATAAAGTGAACTGCAAATGATATGCATGATCATACGATGCAATTTAAGCAAAAAGTGTACACATGACAAACACCGTGGGACCATGAGAAACCCGCTCACTCTCAAAAGAAACATACATATATATATCTAGGGTTTCCCAGGCCGTATACACTCCTTTGTTACGAGAACGTTGGGGATTTCAGAAATAGGAAACAATGAGCCCTCGTCTAATCCGTCCAACACGGACCTAATACTTTCTAGTCCATCCAACATGGAGCTAATTATTTCTAGCCCATCCAACATGGACCTAATGAGCCATCATTGATTTCCCGAACCACCACACGCCTATTTACATAGATTATTATGTCATACAATATGCACGTGGATTCATACAATCCTATATGCAATAAATGTCTAATAAACACATCACAGTAAACACAGCATACAATCCTAATTTTTGCGATGTAGGGTCCGAAGACCAAAGCTCAGTAAGCATCACTTACCTAGCATCCATAGCGCATTTTTGTTTCTTTTCTTTTCTTTGTACCTTCAAAACCATAACGACTATGCATTAATAACAATCCCCTTAGTCAATTTCATTTCCTAGCAACATAATACTAATTCCAAGACCTTAAGATATATAACGGAATAGCAAACCCAAAATATAGCTCATTCCATCAATCTGTCAGGATACATTAATTTTACAAAACCGAACATGAAACCATACTTTCCATAGCCAATAATGACCAATATGCACAATATATGCATTTTAAAGCTATGAATCCAACAGAACCAAACTTAACAGATTTCCAAATCTTAAATTAGTGGCAGATGTTAAACAACATGGAGCAAATATCACGTCTACGCACTTGGCACTAATCAAACTAAAACACATAACCAAAGACTTAACTATAATTGACAAAACAGAACAACCAATCTTCCAATCCAATTTAATCCAAGCTAAGTCAATTGCAAAACNTCCATCAATCACAAGACAAAATAATGAGATAAAGAAAAACAACTAATACCATACTTACAGTTGATGAAGATTTCCACGTTGAAGTTTGTGCTGGTAGGCAGTCTACATAATTGTTTTTAAAACCCGGGATGCTCTGATACCAACTGTAACATCCTGTATTTTTAAAAAGCGTAAAATTCAAAACTTTTCTTTTTATAAAAGCATCATAATCTTTTTCCTTTATAAAACTCGATCGCTAACACTCGATCGCTAAAACTCAATCACTTTACTTTGATCGCTAACATCCGATCGCTAAACCCCGATCGATTTACTTTCACTTTTCTCAATTTAAGCTCAAAAGCCATAACATTCTTTGAATAAAATGCAACGGAATAAAAACAACATTAATAAGAAGAAATCATTTACAAAACTCTTTTGCAAATACTTTTCCATTCACTTTCTAGCCCAGCCAGCCACAAGATCCACCCGTGCAAATCCTTCATCAATTGTCTTTAACCTGTTCATCTATTGCTCATTCGTACCTACATCACAAGACCTAAACTAATGAGCCTAATGCTCAGCAAGTGATAAAGTGAACTGCAAATGATATGCATGATCATACGATGCAATTTAAGCCAAGAATGTACACATGACAAACACCATGGGACCATGAGAAACCCGTTCACTCTCAAAAGAAACATACATATATATATCCAGGGTTTCCCAGGCCGTATACACTCTGTTATGAGAACGTTGGGGATTTCAGAAACAGGAAACAATGAGCCCTCGTCTAATCCGTCCAACACGGACCTAATACTTTCTAGTCCATCCAACATGGACCTAATTATTTCTAGCCCATCCAACATGGACCTCATGAGCCATCATTGATTTCCCGAACCCCCACATGCCTATTTACATAGATTATTATGTCATACAATATGCACGTGGATTCATACAATCCTATATGCAATAAATGTCTAATAAACACATCATTAAAAGAACCTAAATCTAGTAAACACATCATAGTAAACACACAGCATACAATCCTAATTCTTGCGATGTAGGGTCCGAAGACCAAAACTCAGTAAGTATCACTTACCTAGCGTCCATAGCGCGTTTCTGTTTCTTTTCTTTTCTCTATACCTTCAAAACCATAATGACTATGCATTAATAACAATCCCCTTAGTCAATTTCATTTCCTAGCAACATAATACTAATTCCAAGACCTTAAGATATATAACGGAATAGCAAACCCAAAATATAGCTCATTCCATCAATCTGTCAGGATACATTAATTTTACAAAACCGAACATGAAACCATACTTTCCATAGCCAATAATGACCAATATGCACAATATATGCATTTTAAAGCTATGAATCCAACAGAACCAAACTTAACAGATTTCCAAATCTTAACTTAGTGGCAGATGTTAAAAAACATGGAGCAAATATCACTTCTACGCACTTGGCACTAATCAAACTAAAACACATAACCAAAGACTAACTATAATTGACTAAACAGAACAACCAATCTTCCAATCCAATTTAATCCAAGCTAAGTCAATTGCAAAACATAACATCCAGAGTATAAATCCACATGGTCATTAGTGAACTAGTTCACTCATTCTTGACAGTTATATCACCAACAAAATAATGCATCCAGAGGACTAATTCCAACCATTAGAGCCATTAACAATTAACAGCTTCCACATACATATTATTTAACAGTCTCAACAAGTCATCCCATAAATAGGCTCACCAATTTCAGCCTCAACTGTCATAAATAATTTTCCCAATCTGAACTAATATTTCAATGACAGAAACGGAACAACAGAATACAATTCAACAGACTTGACTATAATCAAACGAAAGCATGGACTTATCATGCGAAAGAGGTTGCCACAACACCATTCATGCACTCAAGCAGACCCAAGGAGCAGCCAACCTGAGCTATTCTTCACCCAAAACACCCGAGAGGAAATCTCCTACTTTCTCACCCACTCTGTCATATTACAACACACCTCTCTCTCTACTCTTATAGCTAAAACACGTAAGCTGGACACTTACACAATTAACAAAGGAGATGCTGCGTGGAAGACTCATATCATGCCAGCTAAAATACTGGACACTCAGCTCAACAATACACCGACAGAACTGGAGCGATCCAACACCCAGCGAACCGAAAGTCCTCACAGCCCACATCAATCGAAGCAACTCACAACCACAATCCAGCCTTCATTTCGTCTAAGGCAGGATACAGGGGAAGAAATCAAAAATTGACAGAACACTCACCTCGATGGAGCTTCCTCGATTCAACCCGCGAGCTCGCCGGACTCCGTCGGATGACATCGCATCCCGCAGTCAACATAGCAGCCCGCCTCGTCACCGGCCATTGTTCGCTCGTCGTACATCGCTTCGTCGCCGGAGATCGTCGTCCGTCCCCTCCCCCTCTCTCATCCCGATCTCCTGCTCCCTCTCTGCCCTTCGCCTCTCTCTCAAATGATCGAAATGGTCGAAGGCCATTAAGGTAATTGGTTTAGGTTAATTGGTTTTCCAATTAACTTAAACCATTTCCTTTAATTTAAACCCCCTATATAAACTTTAATTAAATCTCCGGTATAACTTTAATTGAATCTTTAATTAATATTTGAATTAAAACTGTCTTCCAATTTTTTTGGGATCGAGTCTAACCAAAATCGGTTCATTTACGTCATTAAGTAATATTCCGATAATTTATTCGACTAATTCGAATATCTTCAATTATTTTTCAATTATCAATTTAAAATTCTGATATAAAAATTTGGGGTATTACACATATTGTTCTTGATATAGAAATTTTTGTATAATAAGTAGTTAATGTTTCACAAAATAATTTTTTTTTAAAGAATAAGAAAATGGTGAGAGAAATAAGAGGAAACTTACAAGCAAATAGGAATGAAGTCGTTGGTCAAGAAAATACTGTTAGGATGAAAGGAATGATGTAGTTTTTCGATTAATTGCGATGGTGGAACAACATTTCCAGTATATTGAGCAAGTCATGGAAAGAGAGAATGACAATGGAAGTCCTTGTCAAATGGTGGTGCCTAAGGAAGCCGGATGGGAAATATTTAGGAGACTTAGATCTCCATGTTTTGATGGAAAATGTTGATGCTATGAGAGCTGAGGAGTGGATATGGTCTCTGGAGGATATGTTCGACTACACAAGAATTAGAGAGACTAAGAAGGTTTCATGTGCTATAATCCTGCTAATTCAAGATGCAAGATTTTGGTGGGACACCATTAAGGCACCACAGGATGTTCGAACCATGACTTGGGAGCAATTCAAAGAGATCTTCTATGAGAAATACTTCAATCAGACTATCTGGGCGAGAAAGATGGTGGAATTCGTATAATTACGCCAAACTGGGACAGTATCTAAATATATATGAAAACTTGAAGCACTATCTCGGTTCGCATCGCATCTAGTGGCTAACAATGAACATAAGGTCTATTAGATTGTACAAGGACTGAAGGTGGAGATTTTAAGAGGAGTTACAAATTTTGGTACTTTAGACGTCCCGTATGCGAAAATTGTCTCCAAGATGTTAGAGGTTGAGAATGCTGAGTTGTTGGTGGAAAGGTAAAGAGAAATAAAGCAGTGGTTCTAGAAGAATAATCAGAGCCAATAGCAAAAGGGTGGACCACCTGCAAACAAAGGGATCAAAAGGCCGTCAGAGAATGAAGCACTACAGAGGAAGGACAAACACCCTATGAATGAAACAATTGCCGCTCCATGTAATGTTAGAACATATCAACCTAATCAATGTCCAAAATGCATGAAGAATCATTATGGAGAGTGCAAAGCAGGAACGAAACAGTGTTACAAGTGTGGGGAGCCAGGTCATATTGTAAAGTT
Source organism: Begonia loranthoides (assembly GCA_022433065.1). Lineage (NCBI taxonomy): Eukaryota > Viridiplantae > Streptophyta > Magnoliopsida > Cucurbitales > Begoniaceae > Begonia > Begonia loranthoides. Next base: position 28,201,688 of record CM039478.1, read on the forward strand.
TTTTCCAACTAAGAGTGGAGGATAAGAAAGATTGGCACCTAATGTTTTCTCATTATATGGAAACGAGGAAGAGGACGATCAGCCTGTGGTCATGTTAGGTACGAATTATGTTATGAAGTAGTTAAATATTCTTTATTTAATTTAGGAAATTATCACCCTTTTATTGCAACTCAACATCGTAGTATAAAATAAATTAATTCCCCGGTCGTGTTAGGTACAATTTACATGATATGGTTACTTATGTTCTATTCGATTCTAGAGCTACTCATTCTTTCATTGCTACTGAATTTTGCAAGAAAGAAAAAATGTTTCCTTGATCTAGTAAAGAATGAGAGATTTAGAATGAGAAAGATGAGACTCTTAACCGCGTTGCCGATGTAGTGAAGTGGTAGTCTCATTATATGGAGCGGTAGTTTCAAGTCATGGAGCGGTTTATGGAAAGATAGAACAGTAACGGTAACGGTAATGGGAATCACCGTGCTGTTATGGGTCCTGTAGAAGCTGGCAGGGAAAAGTTCTTGCGACTTAAGCCTACCAGTTTTGAGGGCAATATTTCTGACGTTGCGGGAGCCGAAGAGTGGATATGGTCCCTGGAAAATATGTTTGAGTATGCAGAGATACGAGAGACCGAGAAGGTAAAGTGTGCTGCTTATTTACTGGTCCAGGACGCCCGATTTTTGTGGTGTTTTGTGAGGGCGACACAGGATGACCGAACTCTCACGTGGGAGGAGTTCAAGGAACTGTTCAACGAAAAATATTTCAGTTATACGATCTAGAATTAGAAACTAGTGAAGTTTACACAACTGTGCTAGACTAGGATAGTATCTGAGTACATTTGAAAATTTGAATCATTGTCTAGGTTTGCTCCGTATTTGGTGGCCAATAATGGGCACAAGGTTCAACATTTTGTCCAAGAACTTACAGTAGAGATCTTGAGAGTGGTCAGACTACCTGGTATCTAAGGTGTCCCCTATTTGCAGGTTGTGGCTAAGGCGCTCAACGCTGAAGATGTAAAGTTAATAGCGGCAAGACAACGAGAGATAAATTAGAGGGCCTGGCGGAGCAGCCAAAACCTATAGTAGTGTCGTTCTCCACCGGTGAATCGTGGGATGAAGAGGCCATCGGGGAATGAAATACAGCAGGGGAGACACAAGCTTCCAAAGGTTGAAACAACTACTGCTCCACCCAACCAGTGCCCTAAATGTTAGAAGAATCATCATAGGCACTGCAGAGTAGGATTTGGAGGATGTTTGAAGTGTGGGAAGCATGGGCATGTGGCAAGACATTGTCCAACTTTGGCAGGAGGATCTGGCGAGATGGCCCCATGAGTTTTCTCATTATATGGCACTGACGAAGAAGAGGAACACTGACAGTTGTATCAAGTACACACGATATTATGAAGTAATTACTTATGTGCTTTTATATGATATTGGTGTATCCTTCCGTAACATTAGAAATTTTTGCATTTGAATGAATAAATTTTCTGATCACCCTAGGTACTATATATGTTAATAATATTGTTGTGCATGCCCTATTTGATGCTGGAGCTACTCACTCGTTCCCTGGTCTTATAAGGAGCGGGTATAGGGTGCTTCTACCTTCAGGAGATTATCTAACTGCTAGTGGCATTCTGGAAGCATGTGCAGTTTAAATAAACGATCACGTATTCCATGTTGATCTCATTGCTATATGGACATAAAAGGGTTTGACATCATTCTAAGCATGAATTGGTTATCCTTGAGTCAAACAGTTATTAATTACAGAAGAAGGGAGGTCCACTTTCACCCTCTCGATGGCGAACAACATATATTTTGAGGAGTTAAAGAAAGGGGTAAACTGGCAGTTATTATTGCACTCAAGGCAGATCGGCTACTGAAAAATGGATGCGAAGGATTTGTAGTAATGTCTTGAACACCATAATTGTATCTGGGGCAAAAATATTGGATGTTGCGGTGGTTCAAGACTTTTTGGGAGTTTCCCTTGATGATCTTATCGGATTACCGCCTAATAGGGTAATTGAGTTTCTAATTGACTTGCATACTGGCACCGAACCTATTTCAAAGAATCCGTACGGAATGGCTTCCTCAGAATTGCGTGAGTTAAAGGTCCAACTTGAAGAGTGATCAACAAAGGGTTTATTCGTTCAAGCTTCTCACTTTGTGGAGCTTCGGTTTTATTTGTGAAGAAGAAGGATGGAATGTTACGAATTTGCATAGACTACCAGGAACTGAACAAGGTGACGATTAAGAATAGGTGACGATTAAGAACTAGTACCCTTTGTTGCAGATTAATGATCTATTCGACCAGCTGCATCGTGCCTGCGGGTTTTCAAAAATTGACCTTCGTTCAGGGTATTATCAGTTAAAAGTTAAATCAGATGATATACCCAAGACGATGTTTCGAACAAGATATGGACACTATGAATTTCTGGTGATGTCTTTCGGGCTGACCAATGCTCCTGCAGCATTTATGGATTTGATGAACCGAGTCTTCAAAGATTATTTGGACAAGTTCATTATCGTCTTCATTGATGATATGCTTGTATATTCTCAGTCGGAAGAAGAACACCGTGAACATTTAAGGATTGCCCTATCTATTCTGGAGCGGCAACGACTATATGCTAAATTTTCCAGGAGTGAATTTTGGCTAGGTGAAGTCAGTTTCCTTGGCCAAGTAATCTCTAAAGATGGCATTGCTGTGGACCTAGTGAAGATTCAGGCAATTGTTGATTGGGTACAGCTGAAGAGTGTGGGCGATGTAAGAAATGTTCTCGGATTGGCAGGATACTATAGGCGATTCATAAGGGATTTTAAAAAATTGCTCTGCCTCTCGCCAATTTGATGAAGAAGAATGTAAGATTTTTATGGTCAAATGAATGCCAAGGGAGCTTTTAGGAGTTGAAATATCGGTTAACCTCAGCACTTGTCTTGGCCTTGCCTAATAAGGAAGACAAATTATGTATTTATTGTGATGTGTCCAAGAGCGGACTTGGTGGTGTATTGATGCAAAATGGAAAAGTGATTACCTATGCTTTAAGACAACTTAAACCACTTGAGACTAACTACCATTCTCACGATCTTGAACTCGCTGCTATGCTCTTCACACTGAAAATCTGAAGGCGTTATCTTTATAGGCAACGATGTGAGATCTACACGGACCATAAGAGCTTGAAGTATATCTTTACGTAGAAAGAGTTGAACATGAGGTATTGGCGTTAGTTGAAATTTGTAAAGGAGTATGACTTTGAGATCAAATACCATCCCAGAAAGGTGAATGTTGTGGCTGACGCTCTAAGTAGGAAGGTTGTAATAATGAGTATAATATGTGAAGAAATGTCTGTGGGACTGCAGAAAGACATTCGAGAGTTGGATGTACAAATGGCTCCTACACTGTTAGCTGATGTTTTATCAACTCTAACACTAAAGCCCTCTATACTTGAAAGAATTAAGGAAACCCAGTAGAAAGACACCTAATGCGAAGATTTCAAGCTGAATCCGACTTTGGCTGAGTTTCAGGACTATTCCATATCTGCAGATGGAATAGTGAAATTCAAAAATACATGGTACATGCCTACCAACTCACAGTTGCAATTGGTGATATTGGAGGAAGTCCATTCTTCAAGTTTATCCATCCATTCCGGGTGTAATAAGATTTACAAAGACCTTAAAGTGAACTATTATTGGCCTGCGATGAAGTACGATATTGCTCAGTATGTTGCACCGTGCCATGTGAGTCAACAAGTAAAGGCCAAACATTAGAGACTTGGTGGGATGCTTCAGTCAATGCCGATACCATAATGGAAGTGGGAGCACATTACAATGGATTTTGTTACTAGATTACTGAGGACTGCAAAGGGGCATGAAGTGATCTGGGTGATTATTGATAGATTGACCAAGGTTGCCCACTTTCTACCAGTAAAGATGACCTACAAAATGAATCAATTCGTAGACCTGTATGTTAAAGAAATTGTGTGACTACATGGTGTTTCGGTCTCCATTGAATCTGATCGTGATCCACAATTCACATCCAATTCACATCTATGTTCTAGAAGAGCTTGAACAAGGCCATGGGCACAGAATTGAAGTTTAGTATAGCTTTTCACCAACAGACTGATGGCCAAAGTGAACGTACAATGCATATATTGGAAGATATATTGCGTGTTTGTGTAGTGGAATTCCAAATCGGATGGGGAAGGATGCTGTCATTGGTTGAATTTGCCTACAATAATAGTTTTCAAGCAACTATTGAAATGACACCTTAGAAAGCCCTATGTGGCAATAAGTGTAGATCCCCTTTATATTGGAGTGAAGATGGTGAATCTGATATCTATGGCCCTGACATGATAAGAAGGACAGTCGAATTTGTAGCAATCATCCGACAGAGAATGCTGGCTGCGCAAAGCCGCCAGAAGAGTTCTGCCGATCACCATTGTCGAGACTTGGAATTTAATGTTAGAGACTTGGTTTTTCTAAAGATATCACCTTTCAAGGGTGTTATGAGATTTAGGAGAAAATGTAAGATGAGTCTGCGATATATTGGCCCCTTTATGAAAAAAAAAAACGGTTAGCAAAGTTTCATATCGGTTGCAACTACCAGCTGCCATGGAGGGTGTAAACAACATATTCCACGAATCAATGTTGAAGAAATGCCTTAGGGATACAATTCAAATAAAACCTCAAGAAAACGTTGAAGTTCAAGCCAACTTGAGCTATGAGGAAAGACCGATTCAGATTCTGAACTCGAGAGTAAGAGAACTTTGACATAAGAAAATCCTGCTCGTCAAGGTATTATGGCAAAATCACACAGCAGAAGAAGCAATGTGGGAAAGAAGGAAAACATGGAAGCCAAACATCCGAAATTATGTCCTTAGTCAAATTTTGAGGACAAAATTTTGTTGGGGGGGCATGCCAAGACAATTTCTATGATTTTATGGAATGAACAAATATCCTTATAAAACATAAATATGTTTCATAAATATTGATTTCATATTTGATGCAATGTAAATGAGGATAGAAATATTTTTGGAATATTTTTAAACGTGAAAATTGTTACGGGATGTGTATTTGGCATTTTCGGTCGAATCGCGATCAAGGTCGAGGTCAAATATCTCGACCAAAATGCATCATAGATTAATCCCTGCATTTTTAGTCAAGCTGTGGTAAAGTTCGAGATTGAATATGTAACGACCCGGATTTTCATACATTTAAAAATGCATAAAATTTTAAGAAAACATATCAGAGTGCCAGCAGGGCCGTTAGAAACACTTAAAACATTTCATAAGTAAAACATTTTGAAAATAAAATAAAATAAAATAAAAACATTTGCGGAAGCGTTGTTAATGAACTAAGAAATTGAGATACAATTAAATACACTTAATGAAAATAAATTAAACATTTAATTACAATTTAAGAAAAAGAAAATTTAATTAAATTACAAATCAACTGTTCCCACAAGCTTGCGAGTGCAAATCATTCATCAACTGTTTCGAGTCCACATGCTAACTTCTCCTGCAGATACCTACACTACGAGTAAACTGTAAGCCTAAAAAGACTTAGTAAAGAAAGGGTTAACAATCAAATAATAGAATTTAATTAACTAGACATGCTTGATATTGGTTAATCAAAGTGCTAGTTATTTGAACATGCTTAAATTTGTCAATTAACGAGATTAAGTTGATTAAACGTGCTTGAATTCATTAATAAAAGACTTAGTTAGTTAAACAAGGCAAGGTAATGAGCCTCTCATACACAACAAGAATAAAAGCATCCACACATATATTAGAAACAAAATCATTGTCAAGGAAATTCTTAGCTCATTTGTGCAAAAATTCATTACATTCATTAGCCCTCTAATCATGGATCAGCAAAGAAATAACAGGAACAAATGGTAGGAGATTGAATTGAAGGAAACTAACCATAAAATGAATAGGAGGAAACTAATCATAAAAAAAAATTACAGAGAACTACCATACAAAGCATTAAAATAACTTAAACACATAGTATTCATGCATAGAAAACATACTGAGCACTATCTATACAATCCAGCGAGCTACACAAAATTTATACAGCAGAGAAATCACCAACAGGGAAACCAATGACAGAAATCATCAAACCATACACAACGCACGCACACATACTCGTGGGTAGGGCTTAGATGGCTAACACACCCAATCCTTACCATTTTGAAGACAACCAAAAATAGGGACAACAACTCTGATTCAGCTTCACAGCTCCATCACACACAGCAGAACAGCAGCTTCCGGCATCCAGTAGAAACCCAGCTCTAGGACACCCTCTCAATTCTTTCTCAGCAAACTCTCTCCCTCGGCCAACCCCTTCTCTGCTCTCTCTCTCTCGCAGAAAATAAACACAAAATTGGCAATTTAAAATATGAACAACCTGAGACAGTTACTCCCATGATTTGAGCCACAGATCCTATTTTTTTGGATAAAAAACTGAACTGCAATTTACATCCTTCACAGGCACGAAATAGAGGAAGAAAACCAAACAAATCAGTTCGTCCCGAACCGCAGGTCGGACCAGACCCAGCCGATACCTTCGTGAACCGAAGCTCCCAGCCTTGCCAACTCCATATATCGCGAATCGCCATTGCCACCGTCCGAGAAACGCCGTCGCCATCGCGCATCACCAGCCATCGCCTCACCGTCGTTGCCATTCCTTGCTGTCAGTCGCCAATCGAACCCGTGAAGCCGTACCTCCCGAGTCCGAGATCGCCGCATCATGTCGCCAAACCGCTCCTGCCCACCGCGACGAAGCACACTCGCCGGATCGTTGCGGTCGTTCGCTCACTCGCTCTCGTCGCCATGCCAGAACCTGATCGATCTCCCTCTTCGTCTCTCCTTTCTCTCGTTCACGATCGATGACACAGAATGGACTTTGGCCATTTTGTGTTTTATTTGCCAGACAGGTTCGGTTCTTACTGACCCGGTTCAGCAATTAAATCCACTAATTAAATTTAATTAATTAAATTTAATCTAATTTACCCAATTAATATCCACTTAATTAATTATCCATAATTTTAATTAATTCCTCTGTTACATTTTAATCTTAACTAATCCAATAAATCTCGAATATTATAAATTCAAATTCGTTAAATTAATATTTATTTTTAATTACGGTAGATTCCATTTAATCTCAATAAATTGAATTCGTACGAATACGTCCTTCATAAAATCCCAATAATTAAATAATTATTCAACTTAAAAAAAAGTCGGGGTGTTACATATCTCCCCCCTTATATAAATTTTGTCCCCGAAATTTGCCCTATGTAATACCCTTCTTACCTTTAACAAACGCTAACTACCATCCTGACACTTCGTTAACTACCCATTTTGGTATCCTAGTTGACTTAGGCTTCGGGTTTAAGCTCTCTCAGTCTAACGGTTACCTAGATATAGCTAATGGATCGGCTTGACAACGTTCAACTCATCTCTTCGCAGCGAAGTCGATCCAATTATCGAACTCACTCATCCACACTTCTGCTGCGCTACTCTGATAACACCTATTAACCCATTTACCCTCTTAGGTTTCTAACCCATTGGTGCTTCCCAGTTTGTGTGTGTATACCAGTTTCCGTTCTTGTTTCTGTTCCTGTTTCCGTATCCATTCCTAGAAATCACTCTGGAAAATTTGTTTCTATTTTCGTCTCCGTTCTTGTTTCCATTTCAGGTTATGTTTATGTTTCTATTTCTGCCTCGGTATTTATTTCGGTATCCGTGACCGTACACGTTTCTGTATCTGTATCCGTATCCGTCTCTGTATCCGTATCTATATCTGTATCTGTATCCATTTTCCATATCCGTATCTGTATCCATTTCCATTTCTGGAAACTTGTTTCTGTTTCTATTTCTGTTTTGGTTTCTGTTTTGGTTTCTGTTTCGGTTGCTGTTTCAGTTTCTGTTTTGGTTTCTATGCTCATGCCATTTTTGTATCCGTTTCTGTTTCCGAAGTTTTTGTTTCTGTTCCGGTATCTAGTTCAGTCCATGTGCTCGTTTTGTTGAAAAGTTTGACTGACTTAACACTTAATCCCAACTCTTACTATCACGTCTACCCTTTATTTACCTGTTGTAACCTCTCATCTTTTCTTACACTTTTATGTTTTAACTTGTCGGTATATTTCACTTTTTTCGTCACTTCGTATCATTGCCGTTTTTTTTTCTTTACTTTACTTTTCTTTGTTTTTCTTTTCTTTTGTTCCTGTGTCGGGCTAATCTACCAGACTACCATTATCTTCTTTATCTTTTGTTCATGTGCTGGGCTAAACTACCGGACCACACAAACCATTATCTTTCATTAACGATTCGTTCATGTTTCTTCTTGTTTTCCATTTTTCCTTTCTTTAATTCACTTTTTTACCATTTACTGTTTTAGTTCACTTTTTATTCGCTTTTTATCATTTATTCATTCACTCTTGTTGTTCGTGATTCGTTCATCGTTCGTGCCAAACACTGTGCATACTCATCTAAGTGCCTCACTTAACACTACCTAACTTCGTTCAACCCTACTTTCCTTCCACTTATTCTCCCGTTCCTATTTCCAAAAATTTAGGCAGAGTCTCCCTTGTTTTTAGACTCCCCCAAAGTTAAACATCCTGCATAAAAATATCCCAACAGTTCCAATATTCTCCATTCTTATCATCATCCTACTAATTCTTTCTTTAACTCTAATGTCATTATCGTAAAAATAACAATACATAACTAAGGAAAATAAGTAAAGCGATTAAATAAAGTACAAGCAATTAAATTGAAGTACTTACAGTTGATAAAATATTTCCACGTCAAGGCTTGTGTTGGTAGGCAAGCTATAGTATCAATTTGAATTTTACAAAATTGTTTTAGAACAAGTGAGATTCTGCTTTTAAAAACGATTATCAGAGCAATTTACAAAAATCGTTTTTAGAACACAGGCTCTGATACCAAATGTAACGACTTGGATTTTCATACATTTAAAAATGCATAAAATTTTAAGAAAACATATCAGAGTGCCAGCAGGGCCGTTAGAAACACTTAAAACATTTCGTAAGTAAAAAATTTTGAAAATAAAATAAAATAAAATAAAAACATTTGCGGAAGCGTTGTTAATGAACTAAGAAATTAAGATACAATTAAATACACTTAATGAAAATAAATTAAACATTTAATTACAATTTAAGAAAAGAAAATTTTAATTAAATTACAAATCAACTGTTCCCACAAGCTCGCGCATGCAAATCTCTCATCAACTGTTTCGAGTCCACATGCTAACTTCTCCTGCAGATACCTACACCACGAGTAAACTGTAAGCCTAAAAAGACTTAGTAAGAAAAGGGTTAACAATCAAATAATAGAATTTAATTAACTAGACATGCTTGATATTGGTTAATCAAAGTGCTAGTTATTTGAACAAGCTTAAATTTGTCAATTAACTGGATTAAGTTGATTAAACGTGCTTGAATTAATTAATAAAAGACTTAGTTAGTTAAACAAGGCAAGGTAATGAGCCTCTCATACAAAGCAAGAATAAAAGCATCCACACATATATTAGAAACAAAATTATTTTCAAGAAAATTCTTTGCTCTGTGCATAAATTCATTACATTCATTACCCCTCTAATCGTGGATCAGCAAAGAAATAACAAGAACAAACGGCAAGAGATTGAATTAAAGGAAACTAACCACAAAATGAATAGCAAGAAACTAATCATAAAATAAATTATAGAGAACTCCCATACAAAGCATTATAATAACCTAAACACATAGTATTCATGCATAGAAAACATACTGAGCACTATCTAAGAGTCGGCAAATCGGGTAATGGTATCGGTTCCTGACTTTTTGGAACCAACCGTTCGGTTATCGATTCCGAGAGTTGAGAACCGGAATCAAAACCGCATGGAACTGGAACCAGAACTAGAACCAAAACCAGAACCGTGAGCGGTTACAGTTCTGGGTCGGTTACTTTTCGGTTCCCAATTTGAGAAAGAAGGTGGTCTGAATTCTGATACTCTTCTGCATCTGTTTCTCAACTCGCTCTCTCTCTCTCTTTTCGCAGTCTCTCTCTTTCGAAGTCTCTCTCTCTCTTTCCCCATCTCTTTCTTGCTTTCCCCCTACTTTTGCAGTCTCTCTCTTTTTCTTTCGCCAGCTCTTTCTTGCTCGCTATCTTCTTCTAACTGCGGCATTCCTTCTGTTGTTTTCGGAAGTGACCAATCGGCCCTCTCGCTGATTCCCCGATCAATCGGCCCTTCTGCCGATCAATCGCAACTTCTTCTTCCTGCGTCATCGACTTCGCAACTTTTGTTGTTATCGGAAGTCAATCGGCACTTCAAGTGATCAATCGGCCCTTCCGGCTTCCGGTAATTCCCCAATCAATCGTCCCTTCCGCTGATCAATCGCAATTTGTTGATCGATAAGAGAGCTGGGTGAGTCTTTTGCTACTTTGCTTTGCTTTCTCTACTGGATTGGAGCAAATCTTCTTGCTTTGCTTTCTATGGTGGAAGGTAATGGTTTTATTTTTATTGATGCTCTGTTTGTCTGGATTTTCCCTTGGTTTTTTTTTCTGGGAATCACTCCAAAGTTACTCTCATATCGAAGTGTTCTTTCTTTTCTGCTATTTTTGCCATTTTTTTCTAAGAGAGAAGATGATGATTTTACATGTAAATACTGTCCAAATGAGAAGAATTTACTATCCTTGAAAATCAAATAGAAAACATGGTAATTCCTTACAGACATATTGGATTCCTTAAGTAAAATTTTCAAATCAGGTCTAAACATGTTGAATTGCTGCCTTGCAACAATAACTCATTTAGACAATGTTCTATAGCAGTTTAATCCAAAGCTAATTTAGAGAATTCTACCTAGGCAGCTGCAAAAACCATTCTTCTATGGCAGTTTAATGATGAATGTGAAATAGAATTGGATTTGGTAGGAATCTAGTAAATACATAACGAGGTTCTGCAGCTATATTCATGCTTTGAATTGACATCGATCATTGAATTTCCCTTTTTTTAACAGGCAGTGCTAGTGTTGATAGCTGTAATTACATATTCATTGGCCCTTGAGTCACTCAAGTTGAGTGTTTGAGCCTGAGGTAACCATTTAGAACTTGAAAAATAGTTTGTCTTTTCTATATTTGACACAATTCTGTCTGTTAATCTCTATTTACTATAGGTATTATGTATTATAAACTTTGTAGCCTTCTCTCACCTGTGTTCATATCAATTAACAAGAGTAGTGATGGTTTGTTCTTGTGGGTTTGGATTTGGAACAGGTTCTTCAGATATTGTTCAATGAACCATACCCAGGATTCCAAGCAAATGTCCAAGCAAAGATTGATGCTGAAATCAAAAAATGGCAGAAGAGAAAAAAAAAAAAAAAAGAAAAATGTCTTAAAGTTGGAATTTTCAACACTTTACTTAATCTTGTTAGCTACTGCATATGGAGTGTAATTAATCAAAATTATAAATACTCTTTTTGGCATCAATTGTATTATGACTTGAGAATTTAGTAAATACTGTTTATTTAACCAGTGTTGAGCACAATTAAAGTAAATACACTTTACTTAATCTAGCAAAATTGTATACAAAAGAAATTCTGTTTTGTTCATGGGTGAAATAAAGCAGGAAATTCTGTAATAGGTATTGAACATTATATACTTTTAACTTTTGTCTCATAATTTCCACTGCATACATACATTTGTGGAAATATGTTTAAGTCCCACACCTTGCCAATCTTCTAAGAATGGAAGGCGTTTGTCCACGTGTTTATCAACTGGTTATAGACAGTTCTTTTCATCATCATCCTTCTTTCAAATTGCATTCTTAGGCTTCACAGATACAGTGGGCTGTGTGTATATTTAAAGCTTTCTTCTGTTCATAGTTTAGTTGTTAACCCCTTTCAAATAAAGCACTCAAAAGAACATACTTAGCATGAAAAGTAAACATTGAATGGATAAGTGCTCAAAATCAACCTGTTTTGAGATATGTATAATTGCCACTAACTGTTCAATTATATTACATAATTCATCAAAAAATGATGAGGGCAAGGCTATTGGAAGCGACGACAAAACAGAATTCATCAGAAAAAAAAAAAAAAACAAAACAGAATTCATGAGAAAAAAAAACAAAATAAAATTCATCAATGCAAGCCCTACTTAATTGAAGCAATTTAGAACACGAGGAAACTGGTTCCAAAATGGTGAGGCGACTGCAGATTGTAGAACACAAGGCGAGGCGACTGACGAATTCTAGAATTCAGAATCTGAACTGGTGAGGCAACTGCAAAACACGAGGTGAGGCAAGGAGAGGCGAGACGAGGCGAGGCAAGGCGAGAACAGAACAGAGGCGAGGTTAGTCGACTGGTGTTCGAGGAGAGAGCAGAAGTGCAGAACAGACAGCAAAGCGAGAACAAAGCAGAAGCAGAAGAAAATCCCTAGCTCCAGAAGAAGAAGCCCTTTTCCCGTCGGTTGTTCTCTACACCAAATAACCATAAACAGAACCGCAAATTGAAAAAAGAACCAGGACTGAACCATTTGAATTTTTTGGACCCAAGATCCGGAACCGACCAAGAACTGACCAGCAGTTCCGGTTCAGTTCCTGATTTAGGTCGGTTCCTGCCCAGCCCTAGCACTATGTATACAATCCAGTGAGCTACACAAAATTTATACAGCAGAGAAATCACCAACAGGGAAACTAATGACAGAAATCATCAAACCATACGCAACGCACGCACACATACTCGTGGGTAGGGCTTAGACGACTGACACACCCAATCCTTACCATTTTGAAGACAACCAAAAACAGGCAACTGTAATGACCGTTTAATGCGTTAAAATTTAAGAAAAACATATCAAAGTGCCAGCTAGGCCGTTAGAAACACTTAAAACATTTCATAAGTAAAACATTTTTAAAATAAAATAAAAACATTTGTGGAAGCGTTGTTAATGAACTAAGAAATTGAGATACAATTAAATACACTTAATGAAAATAAATTAAACATTTAGTTACAATTTAATAAAAGGAAAATTTAATTAAATTACAAATCAATTGTTCGTTTTTTTTTTATCATTTGTCAATTCACCCTAGTATTCTTTCGTCGTTCGTGCCAAACATTTTGCATACTCACTAAGTGCCTCATTGAACTACCTAACTTCGTTTAACCCTACTTTCCTTCCACTTATTCTTCCGTTCCTATTTCCAAAAATTTGGGCAGAGTCTCCGTTGTTTTTAGACTCCCCCAAAGCTAAATATCCTGCATAAAAACCCCAATCAGTTTCAGTATTCTCCATTCTTATCATCATCCTACTAATTCGTTCTTTAGCTCTAACATCATTATCGTAAAAATAAACATACATAACTAAGGAAAATAAGTAAAATGATTAAACTAAAATACAAGCGATTAAATTGAAGTACTTACAATTGATGAAATATTTCCACATTGAGGCTTATGTTGGCTGGCAGGCAGGCTATAGTATCAATTTGAGTTTTACAAAAATCGTTTTAGAACAAGTGAGAGGTTCCGTTTTAAAAAAGATTATCAGAGCAGTTTACAAAAATCGTTTTTAAAACAAAGGCTCTGATACCAATTAGTATAAGAGTCCAGCTCCTGCCCAGTAGATATTGTCCGCTTTTGGTCTTTTGGGCCTTTTCCCTCACTCCTCACGGATTTGTTCCTGGTGATAGGCAACCTCTGGCTCATCCCAAAATGCGTCTACTAGGGAAGGCGAGCCAGACACTTATATCATGCTCCCTTCCTCTCCCCCAAGTCGATGTGAGATTGCACACCCTTTCATCTGGGATGTAACAATCAACACCACCCCCCCCCCCCCCCCACACACACACGAGGGGCCAACGTCCTCTTGGGATCGTGGCCACCACTGAGTTGGGCTTATCTCTGATACCATTAGTATAAGAGTTCAGCTCCCGCCCAGTAGATATTGTCTGCTTTGGGTCTTTTGGGCCTTTCCCCTCACCTCTCACGGATTTGTTCCTGGCGATAGGCAACCTCTGGCCCATCCAAAAACGCGTTTACTGGGGAAGGCGAGCCAGACACTTATATCCTGCTCTCTTCCTCTCCCAAAAGTCGATGTGGGATTGCACACCCTTTCATTTGGGATGTCACAATCACCCCCCTTAGGTTTCTAGCCCGTTGGTGCTTCCCAGTTTGTGTGTGTATACCAACTTTTGTTACTGTTTCCATTCCTGTTTCCGTATCCATTCCTAGAAATCACTTGGAAACTTCGTTTTAGTTTCCGTTTCTATTCTCGTTTGCATTTCAGGTTATGTTTCTGTTTCTATTTCTGCCTCGGATCAATTTTAGTAACTGTGACCGTACGCGTTTCGGTATCCATATCCGTATCTATTTCTATATCCGTATCTATATTTGTATCTGTTTCTGTATCCATATCTGTATCCGTTTCTGTATCCGTATCTGTATCCGTATCTGTATCCGTATTTGTATCCATTTCCATTTCTAGAAACTTATTTCCGTTTCCGTTTCGGTTTCAGTTTCGATTTCCGTTTCAGTTTCCATTTTAGTTTCAGTTTCGGTTTCGGTTTCAGTATCTGTTTCAGTTTCCGTTTCGGTTTCTGTGCTCATACCGTTTTCGTATCCGTTTTCATTTCCGAAGTTTTTGTTTCTGTTCCCGTATCTGGTTCAGTCCATGTGCTCGTTTTGTTGAAAAATTTGACTGATTTAACACTTAATCCCAACTCTTACTATCACGTCTACCCTTTATTTACCCATTGTAATCTCTCATCTTTTATTTTTGTTAAGTCATTCGTTCATTTATTATCTTTCATTAGCCATTCGTTCATTTGTCGAGTAAGTCTCCTGTGAGCATCCTCGATGCCAGACTACCACTAACCTCCTGTGTGCATACTAGCTACCAGGCACATAACCTCTTGTGGGCATACTAGCTGCCAGGCTAGGGGCTGACCTCCTGTGTGCATACTAGCTGCCATGCACGTAACCTCCTGTGGACATACTAGCTGCTAGGCTAGACCCGACTATTCATTTTTAACATTTTCCTTGATTCACCTTTTACCATTTACTGTTTTAGTTAAGTATAAATGATAGTCCGTCCAACCTTGGCCCAACGGATATTTTTCGCTTTGGGCCTCGACCCTCATGGCTTTAAAACGCATATGTTGGGGTAGGAGAGCTACCCACTTATATTCTGCTCTCTTTACTTCCCCCAAGTCGATGTGGGATTGCACACCCTTTCTTCTGGGGTGTCACAACACCCCCCCTTGGGGGGCACATGCCTCTGTGGGACCGTGACCACCACCAAGCGGGGCTTGGCTCTGATACCATAAGTATAAGCGATAGCCCGACCAACCTTGCCCCAATAGATATTGTCCGCTTTGGGCCTCGGCCCTCACAGCTTTAAAACGCGTCTGCTGGGGTAGGAGAGCTACCCACTTATATTCTGCTCTCTTTACTTCCCCCAAATCGATGTGGGATTGCACACCCCTTCTTTTAGGGTGTCATAGAATCTCTACCGAAATGCATTACAGATTGCTCCTTACATTTTTGGTCGACTCGAGGTCAAGGTTGGGGTTGGATAACGCGACCAAAATGCATTATAGATTGCATTTTGGGTTTTCGATCAACGAGTGATCGAGGTAGCGATCGAGGGGCTTGACTGAAATGCATTACAAATTGCATTTTTTTTTTCGATCGACTAATCGGTCAAAGACGCGGTTTCAAGGTTCGACCAAAACACAAAACAGAGGCAAAATTTGGAAAACTGGTTGATTGTGCGATCGATGGTTCGGACGACTTCTTCTACTGAAAAGTCTATTTTAACAAAAAGACTACTTCTGTCACAACAAGTCTTTTATTTTCTTTCTCTCTGATATTTTACATCCTCCCTTGAGGTGATAGCAAACTTTCGACATGGCTGGCCTATAGGAAACCACCCTCCTTTGAAATGGGCAATTGTCCATCAATTGTCAATCCCCTGGTAAGTCTTCTCCTCTGTTTATAAATCGATAGTAGTGGATGAAAAGACATTCTGAACTCTACATTTTTATAAAGAGCTGCGATTTTGAGGAAGTGTCTGATTATAGAGAGAAAGGAAGTGTGTGTGAGAAGTGAGAAAAGTGAGTACGTGAGCATGAAGAGGAAAGGGAGTTTCTGTTTTTCCTAGGTGCTGCTGCTTGGTATGGGTGTCGTGACTCATGGAAAGGGCTTGCTGTGAAGTGGCATTTATGTTGAAGGTAAGAAATTGGATGTTGTGGACAGTGGAGACCCTACATCGTGGGACTATCTTGTTTGTTTGAACATTGTCTTGGTTGTTGCTTTTACATGTTGATGTGCTCTTGTTAGTTAGATTGTTAACCGCTATCATTTTCCTGTTGTGAATTGTTAATCATTTGAGTTAGACGATTTTGGTTATGACCCTTTGAGTTGGGTGTGATGCTGGATAATAAGTTGGTAAATTACTATTGACTGTGATTTTTCAGTTTACTATGGACTGAAGATGTTGGTTAATGAGGAGTATAAAAAGTGTTATATTGATTGTTATCCATTAGTGTTTTGCCAAAAATTAAAAAAGAGGAAATTTTAGTAATATGCCCTCCTGGATTGCTTTTCCCTATTGCTTTTCCCTATTGAATGTCGTCTGGGAAGCCCACTCTTCGAGTTTTTCCATCTACCCCGGGTGTAACAAAATGTACAAAGATCTCAAACTACATTATTGGTGGCCAGGGATGAAAGTGGATATTGCTCAATATGTGGCATTGTGTAAAGTTTGTCAGCAAGTAAAAGTAGAACATCAAAGGCTAGGAGGACTGCTGCAGCCAATGCCTATATAGGAGTGGAAATGGGAGCATACCAATATAAACTTCGTCTTAGGGTTACCAAAGAATGTAAAAGGGTATGATGCAATTTAGGTAATTATCGATAGATAACAAAGGTTGCCCATTTATTACCAGTGAAGATGACATATAAGTTGAACCAGTTTGTGGGATTATATGTTCAAGAGATTGTACGCTTACACGGAGTTCTAGTTTCAATTTTGTCAGATTAAGACTCCAAGATCACTTCTGCATTTTGGAAGAGGTTGAATAAAATAATGGGTATAGAATTAAATTTTAGTAGTGCTTTTCACCCACAAACGGATGGTCAAAGTGAGTGCACAATTCAGGTATTGCAAGATATGTTGCGAGCCTACGTGTTAGAATTTCAAATTGTATGGGAAAAGATGTTACCCTTAGTGGAATTTGCTTACAATAGTAGCTTTCAAGCTATAATTGGAATGACCACTTATGAAGCTATGTATGACAAGAAGTGTCGATCGTCGTTGCATTGGGATGAGGTTGGGGAGGCAAAATTTTATGGCCCAGTATGATACAACAAACAACCGAGTCAATTGAAATTATCCGTCAAAGAATGTTGGCTACTTAAAGTCACCAGAAAAGCTATGCAGATCATCGTCATTGAGACTTGGAATTTAATGAAGAGGACTTCGTACTTCTCAAAATATCACCATTTAAAGGAATTGTGCGGCTTGGGAAGAAAGCAAAATAAAGTCCAAGGTATATTGGTCAGTTTTCGATCATGAAAAGAATAGGAAAAGCGGCATATGAATTGCAATTGTCAACATCTATGGAAAGAATTCATAACGTATGTCACATGTTTATGCTAAAGAAATATCTTGGAAATTCAATTCAAATGATACCCTAAGATGATATAGAAGTTTAACCAAGCTTAACTTAGGAAGAAAAACTAGTTCGAATTTTGGATTCAAGGATTAAGGAACTCCGTCACAAACAAATTACGCTTGTCAAAGTACCATGGTAAAACCATTCAACTGAAGAAGCTACTTGGGAACAAAAGGAAGATATGGAGAATAGGTATCTAGAGTTATTTTAGTTGCTGAAATTTTGAGGATAAAATTTTATTGAGGGGAATATGTAATAACCGAAAATTTTGCCTACATGTAAAGCTTTGACTTTTGCATAATGTAATGTTTGGTTATATTGGAATTAATTGATATTATCGAGAATGATGATGTTATTGATGTTTAAGAATAATTGGATGATAATAGTGTGAGTGTAATTAATTATATGTTGAAGGAATTAACAATAAAGGAGAAACAGACGGCCTTTGTAGAAGGCAAATGTTTAGTGTGATCAAGTGAATGGCGTCGTTTGGAGTAAAGATGGATGTCCCTTATGGATGAAGGACGTCCAAAATAAATGAATAGAAGGAGTACAACGTCGTTTGGAGTAAAGACGGATGTCCCTTACGGAAGAAGGACATCCAAAATAAAGAAAAGGAAGAAGGTGTTGTTAAGAGTAGGTGGGACGACATTGTTTAGAGAGAAGGACTTCCCTAATGGATGAAGGACGTCCAAAATAAAGGAAAAATAGATGGTTTACAAAACAGTGTCATTTGGGATGAAGGACGTCCGTAATGGACGAAGGATGTCCAGTATAAGAGAAAGGATGACTGCGTTAAGTTTAAGTGGAGCGGAATCATTTCAAACGAAGAAGGAAAACGTCTAAAATATGAAGACAATAGACATCCCTTATTGAGGAATGGATGTCCTCATGGTGAAGAAATTAATGGACATTCTGTATCCGTTATAGAAGATGGAAAATGGGGGGCATCGTTTTGATGCGAGGGATTGATGTGCCCCAAGGTCCCGTCACCTGAGCCCGAGTCAGGGGCTCCTTTATTTTCTAACTTTTTATTTATTTTGTAGGTGTTTTTTCTCTAACTGACTTGGAGGAGAGTTTTTTTATCAATTTCACAAAGAGGATTTGGTGCTTTTGGACTAATGGATATCATGCTTATCATAGAAGAAATTGTGGGCTTTCTTTTTCCGCCTAGAATCTGACCTCCGGGCATTCAAGGGTATTTTTGGCAATGGGAAAGACTTTGTTTCACATTTTGTCCTTCACACATTTTGGAGCCAACACATAGAGCTTTCCAAAATGGTATTTGGCGTTAAATTTGGGGTTCGTTTGCTATGTCCAACGTCCAATTTTCAGAGGCACAAATCCAACCATAGAATTATTTAGTGTGTTTAATTTTGAGGTCATTTTTGTCATTTTCTGTTTAAGGTTTCTTTTGTAATTTGTCTTTTGGGAGCAACCTTGTAATTTTACCATTAGAGAGGTATTTTATCCTCTCTAATGAACCCTAATCGAATTTGATTTGGAATTTTGAAGAATTGACAAAACCTAGTTCTCCCTTTTGGTGTGTGGTCCGCGGAGTTCTTCTCTCCTTTGGCTGATTCCCCATTTCGCCTCAACTCGATCTTCTTGTGGCTTCTTGATTGAGTTGAAGGGCTGCTACCTCTTCCAAACCACTCTATCCTTGTAGGGGTCTATTGTGGAGTGGAGGTACAAGAAGTTTCAACCCCCTTGGAGAGTGCCCATCCGTTCGGTAAGGCCAAGCATAGTCGCCCCCTCTCCCATTAGAGGTGTGCGGACTCCTTGGGTTTCTTTTCTATTTTCTTGCTGTAATTTTCGAAGGTGGTCTTGTTTGTTCGTGGATTTCTCTTTGTTCTCTGGATTTTTGAGCTTATTTGTCATTGGTCTTTTGAAGTTTCTTGCTAAAGAGTTGTGATTGGGAGAAGCTTAGCTAACCAAGAATCTTTTTATGCGATATTGCTGTTTTTCTGATCTGCATTGAATTCGTGATTTGAAGCCCTTACATTTGTTTTATAGCGCTCATCTTCGGTAGAATTAATCTTCATATTGTCCTTGATTAACTCTCCAAAATTGGTATCGTTTGGCTGTATGCACGCTAAGTTCTAGACATTTCATTCCGGGTCGCCAGAACTGTTTCGAAAAAACCTAATTCCGTGGGCTGTTTTCTGTTGATCATATCTGGTTATTCTGATGGACTTTGGGGCTGAATTTTTGATATGATTCTATTTGGATTATTGACTTAAGCTCCTGTAAATTTGAGTTCCTAATTCGTTATGGAAGTTGGGTTTTGATTTGTTTCAATTTCAGTGGACAGATTCTGTTTTCCCACATCCTAATCCGAGTTTGCTTTTCTTGAAAACATATCTCGTGATTATAACGAATTTGAAGCTGGATTTTGGTGACCACTCTCTTTAAGTTGTTGAGTGCTTACCCTGAAAATTTGAGCTCAAAAGGATATAGGAATTTGATGTTTCATCCGTTTGAAAATTAGAGCTCAGATTTATCACTAGTCAATTTACAGATTTGGCATTTTTACACAACTAGAGTTTTGGGATCTATCAGGGATGCCCCTAATGGATAAAAAATGTCCTGCATAGAAAAATTAAAAGAATACGGCGTTATTCGGTTATGACGAGAGTCCCTCTCGGGAAAATGGACATCCTGAATGTATCCAGCATAGAAGAATTAAAAGAATACGACATCGTTTGGGTTATGACGGACGTCCCTCTTGGGAAAACGGACATCCTATGTAGCGAGAGTCTTTGGCAGCATCAAATTATCACCCAGAATAATAGTGATATGTCAACAGGAAATGCAAAATACTTTGAAAAATGTCAGATAAATTTTAACAAGAAATACAAAATACTTTGAAAATGATGGATATATTTTTAAACGGATGTTTACACGTGACAATCCTATCCTTTTTTTGTATAAATATGAGGGAAAGCTAGAGGATTTGGTGAGGCGATTTTCGAATTCAGAAAAGTGATTTCTGAAGATTTGGATAGAAGAGGAGGACACCGCTGTCGGTACAAGAAGAAACCTTAATAGGAGAGGATTTTCATGAAAAAGTTAAGAGATATTGCATGTGGTTTGCTAGAGGTGGCCTACATCAGAAGAGTAGGTTTTGTTTGTGTGAATTGCCGATAATAAATATGCTTCTAGGTTTGGTTAATAAGTTGACTGTTGATAATCTACTTCTAATCACAGGTTTGAGTTCGTTGTTTAAGATTGTACGATGATATTGACTTGCTGAATGACAAAGTTTCCATCTTTTGTATTAAGTAATATAAAGTTGACTGATTTATATTATGCTCTCTGTTGGATTCTTCTATAATGATAGGCCTGCTCCATGATGTTCCTTTTATGCCAGATAAATGAATAAAGCATGTTGTTTTGCTTTCATTTATGTATGATAAATGAATAAAGCATGGTGCTCTATTTGCTGTTTGGTTTCTGCTGTATAGTATAAACTATTATGTGATTTGTATGCATTACACGAGAATGAATAAATATAAATAGATGTTGGAGATAGGAGGGTTTAGTGACAGGGATGTCTGGGAGAACCAAGAGATGATGTATCTCATCTTTGTCAGAATTGGGTGACGGTTCTGCTCAGGTGCCTTGGATTCGGTGTCTGGGAGAACTATGAGATGAGGTATCTCAATTTTTGTTGGGATGGGTGACAATTCTGCCCAGGCTAGATTCCCAAGATGTATCTATTCTCGTCCGATGATATTTCCAATGTTCTAGACTATAGTGAGACTGCGAATAAAGTATGAAAGAGATAAGTTCTTTTGTGATATGAAAAACATGTATATTGTGTCTGCATGAGTATTTCATTACGTCTCATACTGGGGATTAGGCTCATTATATCTCTTGTGATTTAGGTGATGATTGTGATCCTAATAATGTTCATGTGGAGGAAATATGATAGGATGAGCCCTTGTGTTACCCTGCGAATGTTGACCTTGGAGATTATAGCTCACGAATTGGAATAAAGTTTATATAATTATTTTCAAGGGTTATTGAACTATTTTATTTAATGTTTATTTTAAATTATTTTGAAGGATGATTTTATGTTTAATTTAAAGACTTCCTCTTATGCTTACTCTTGTAATTGCCTTTCACTTCTTTTAGAAATGCGTTTTAAAAAAAAAACATTTTATGAGAAAAATGGGATGTTACGCACATGCCCGAGAAAGGAAAAGTTTTGAAATTATTAAGTTTAAGGAAGATGGTAATTTGCGGAGAGGGTTTGGAGGAGATTTCTGTATGGATGGAAAGGATGGTAGTTTAAGCAACATAAAGGAAAATATATCACCTTTTCAAGAAAGCAGCAATCTGAAGACTTACCTAGAATGGGAGCGTAAAGTGGATTTCATATTTGGATGCCAAAATTTCTCGGAAAAAAAGATAGTCAAGTTGGTCACTTTAAAGTTCACAGATTATGCAGGGGTTTGGTGGGAACAATCTTTTAGAAATCAAAGGAGATATGGAGAACCACCAATTCAAACTTGGAAAAACATGAAGGCCATCATGAGAAAGAGGTTTGTCCCTTTACACTATTATAGGGAATTAAGCCTGAAATCGCTAGTCGATTTTGAGAAACTTTATGAATCTTGTTGGAAGGAGAAACCAATCACTACAGCAACATTAAGTTTTAAAGAAGTGAATGATGATCTGAATGAAGAAAGTCAAGTGAGCGATTTCATCAAGGAAGACGAGTTGATACAAGAGAGAGAACTTGAGGAAAAGACTGATGTTCATCATGCCAAAGGAAAAGAGAGTGATAAAGAGCAACAAGTTGAAGCAAAAGAGGAAAAATCAAATTTTGAAGAAGTTGAACACACTTTGGAAGATGAAGAAATGAAAAGAATTGAAAAGAAAAAAGCAAAAATGAAAAAGGAGACAAAAGAGTCATAGAGAGAAAAGCCAAAAATAAAGTAAGCAAAAAAGCCAACGAGGAAGAAAAGAAATTCGGGGATGAGACAAGAAAAATCGAAGGAGAGAAGGAGAAAAAAAAATAGTGGGAGAGAAGGTAAAAACCAAGGTAGAAAAGGAAGAGAAAAGAATTGGAGTGTTTAAAAAGTGTGAGAAAAATAGTGAGGTGTTTTTACTATTATGCAAAAATATTCATTTTAACTCCCGTGAGCTAACTATTTCCTTTTTAGTGGATGTTTCTTCTATTTTGCAGGGATATAAAGACATACATCCTTAGGAGTTACCCAAGGACATAACACCCATAAGAAGGATTGAAAATCCATGGATGATTTACATCAAGGAGATTTTGAATGACATGCACTACAAAGGTAAGGACATTGTAGTTGCCAACCCATTGTCAAGAAGGTATGCATTTACTCTTGAAACAAAGTTATTGCAATCTAAAAATATTAAAAATATTCATGATAAAGACTTAGGTTATGGGAGATGATGGAGTGCTTGTGAAAAAAAATGCATGTGTTGATTTTTATGGGTCATAAAGGACTTATATTATTCAAGGAAAATACATTGTGCGTTCCTAAGCATCATCTTTATGATATCATATTTGGTATTTTTAAGACCATAGATAAACATCAAATTCGAATATGGATATGGATTAGTTGGTATGAATATGGAGCAAGCATGATTTTTAGGATTGAATTGAAGATTGGTTATTATCAAATTCGAATTAAAAAAGGTGAAGAGTGAAAAATTGTGTTTAAAATTAAACATGGAATTTATAAATGGTTATTTATGCTATATGGATTTTTCAATGATTCTAGTAGTTTTAAGATATGGATGAATTATTTGAATAAATCTTTTATTGGGAACTTTGCTATTGAATGCTTTGATTATGATGTGGATTATAGCAAAATTGTTAAACCATATGTTGGATGCTAGGATTTAATTTTTATTACTCTAAGAGAAAATCAATTATATGATAACTTGAAGAAGTGTATACTACTTGATGAGTTTACGTATAATAAGGTTGTTTATTCTATTACATATTACTCATCTTTTGAAATTAGTATTGGCTTTAATCTTTCAATTCCTTTAAAATTTTTACTTGTATTTACTAATGAGTTTGATAATTTTGATGGAAAGAAAAAGGACGAAGTAGTTAGAAATTTACATGCAAAGGAAAGATTTACCATTTAACCACAAGGAAAGGAGCCATTCCAAGCCTTGGAGCTCATAAGTAAAAACGCTTACAAAATTCACCAACTAAGCATATACGATAAGAAGTGCTTCTTTAAATATTCTTGACTTGTTTTTGTATGATGTAGGCGATTCGAGGATGAATCTTCTCAAAGAAGGGAGGAATGAAGTGATTCGGAACACCTACAAAAACCAAGATCCATTAGGAGACATGAGGGACCCAAAGACTAAAGCAAGGACTAAGAAGATGGACAAAAATATCCACATTTTTATCAAACAGACCCAAGATTACGAACCTTCCAATGACATGCAAAGATCCATGATGATGCTAAATATTAAGGAAGTAGCAATGGAGGAGCAAGGAAGCATTGGAAGCAAGCAAATGTTGTAAAATTGCAAAAAGTAGTTGGCCATACCGTGCACGTAGCAAGTGCGCACCCCATGTGCAGAGAATGTTGTCAGCGTGCCTGTCACCACACCCCATCATCGTACCCCGTCGGCGAGCGCATCTCCCGTATCCTGCACCCCATCAGCTACCCGCGCCCGATTCAGCCCAGCACCCTGGCAACGCGCCCATTGTAGTCCGTCTGTGCCTTGTCACCACACTCATCACGCAAATTCCACGCCAGTCAGCACGCCCCGTCAGCACACCGCGTCAGCCGCTCGTGCCCAATTGCCTATGTGCATTCGTTAGCAACGGCCCACTCGCACCTGATCCAGCCTGCGAGCACGACCCTTGCCCGCTTCCACCCAGCATGCGTGACTTACGCCCCCGCCGCCCTTCTGACTCTAAACCATAATTTTTTGTTTTTTTAGTCATTTTACATTGTTTTAAGGTTAACCTAATCTTTTCCTATTTACATAAGTGTGAGGCACCATTTTTAAAGACATTGAATTTTGAATACAATTTGTGGGTTTTGTGAGAATTCTTCTCTTTATCTTCTTTAACAAGAACTTGGTCTCTTCAAGCAACCATCTTGAAAGATCAGGCTTTGATAGCTTTGGTTCAACCAACCAGTTTAATTAGGGTCAAGTTACTCTTCTGATAACTCTGGTTCTAGTCCATAGGTTTAGCTAGGGTCAAGTTTCTTTTCTGATCTTGATTCATAAGATGATCCATTGTCAATTCCGCAATTGTTGTTGGGTCTAGGGTTCCTTAATACCTTAGGTTTGCATCAATAATTAACATAAAACTTACAAGAGTTGTCTTTTTTTCTAACTAAGAATACAAGGCTGAGGAAGGGAATCACACTTGGACAAATTACGCCAGCTAGCAACATTTCTCAATTTTGTTGTTCAATTTCCTTCTCCTTAATCTGAGGGTAATGAAAACGTTGTACATTAACAAGTGCAGTTGGCTTAATTCTAATGACATGATCTTGAGTTCTCACCGGCGGTAAAGCGGTAGAAGGCTCAATTCTGAAGAATTTGCTCCAATTCTCTAATTGTACTGTGTGGGGATGTTCTGAATTTAGGGCCGCTGAATTAAGTTCTAACAGAATTTCCTCTTTTTCATTGTATATTTTGTGTATCAAGAACTTTAAGGACACCTATTGTAAAACCCATAAATTTTATAATAATAAATTTCACGTGTTTTTTTTTTTCATGATATTCGGTCAAGCGTTGAAAGGTTGTCCCAATTTATCGTGTAGCGGGCACGTGTGAATTTTCGGTCAAATAATCAAATTTGGTTATTTTCGAGTTGTAAATTAATTGAGAAAATAAATTTAGTAAATTATTTTGGCTAAAAAATTTTCGGGTGGCATTTAGAACGAGTCGGGATTTGAATCGGAATTCAAATTGGATTTATTTAATATATAGAATATATTTTAATAAAAATTTATTATTTTTATAATAGAAATAATAAGAAGAAGGAATTCCTTCTTCTTCAGTCGGCGGACGGAGGAGGAATGCAAGAGAGAGGGGAGAGTCCGAAATATGAGAGTTGATGATTTTTTACGATAGATTTGGGTTCTTGACGTTGAGACTAACAACTTTTGTGAAGGTTGTTGGTAAGGATTTTTGTTTTTCCCCTCCCTTTTCAAGTTTAAAGTTTGAGATTTTGTTTGGCCTTAGATTTGAGCTTAGAAATTCGAGGGAAATTTTTAGTTTGTATTGGTAGAATTGAAGTTACGTAGAAATATTTGTCGTTGGAAGTAAAAATTGGGAGAAAACAGCTTGTTTTTGTCAGAAAACCATGCCCGAACGTCCTCCTAGTCGATCACTGCATGGTGTCCGGTTGACCGGTCATGCTGGGAATGCACGAGTCAATTTTTGATCTACCAAAATGCGTCTGATTGACTACAACGGTCGACCGCAGATCCAGGACTAGTCGACCCCACGTTATGTTCGATTGCAGATGCATGTTCGTTTGACGGTGGCCATTTTGGTCGGCCGCCATTCTATTTGTAGACGACCGCGAACTGGGCAGATTGTCCAGGAATGGTCCTAGGTCGGCTATAAGGGGTCGCTGGTCAACCACACAGTGTATTTTGTCATGTTTTTGGTTCATTTGTGCGTCGATTGGGTTACTAAAATTGGTATAGGACCCTTCCACCTTTCTGTTTGTGACTCATTGATGGAAATTTTTGTCATTTGGCTAGGTTTTAAGCTTGGTTTGGTTTATGGATTTCAAGCCAATCCCCAATAAAGTCATACTAAATTAACTTTGGATGAGTCTCCTCGACTGTTGACTCTTGGAGAGTTGCAGGTGTGTCTTATCGACCACTGTGAGATTTTGGTTGACTATCAACATGTCTCGTCGACACTAAATTATCCTGGTTGACCGTCGTTGAGTATAGTTGACGCCGCGAGGTTTCAATTGACTTTCACTTTGCCTCATCAACTGTTAAATGGTTTCAATTGACCATTGTTATGCCTTATCGACCGTGATCGGGTTCGAATGGCTTCAGCTATGTGTTCTCGATTGCTAAGTTGATTAGGTCGAGTGTGTTGTGTTTCATTGACTGTCACTATGTCTTGTCAACCAGTGGATTTTTCTGGTTATCTGTTGAGTGTCAGGTTGACCATGGTTATGATTTAGTTAACCGCACTATTTGTTTCTCATAGTTGAGTTTAGCCAACTCCGTTTGACTTCACCAACCATACCTTGTTTTTGGTTTAGCTTTGTGTTTCGGTCTAGAACTCTTGAGGTATTCCTAGATTTGATTTTTGGTTTGGGAATAGTGGGTGTCCCTAGAGACCACCTTGAATTCCTAGTCTTGATTAGGACCTATATGTTATCTCTCGTATGATTCTTGAGATTTTGATATTTGCCTTGTTATAGGTTTTGAAGATGTAACTAGTTTTGACCATCACTTGTGATAGCGCGTGGAGCTGGTTAGTCAGTAAGGTTGTTGTCGTCGTCATCGAGATAGGGATTTCTATACTTTCTACACTGCAGTGCATCATGTTTTCAAATCGATATTTTGTGGGATACTACTCTTGAAAACCCGACCGAGAGTGTTCGACAACACGTTTGTATTTATGAGTACATATGTTTTCTCACGTTTATTTTTTGGTACATGGTTCTATAATATTATGTGCATATATATATATATATATATATATATATATATATATATATATATATATTGGGGGATGAATCTTTTTGATGTTTTAGGCAGTTTTGGGGCTAAAGCATCATGAGGCTACCTTGTACAATCTTTTACTGCTAGAAGATTGATTGTTTATACATGTGAAAGGGTGATAGGGCATTAGTGACATGTCCTTAGGTTTCGAGCCCCAGAAGTCGAAATGGTGATAGGTAGTGATGACGCATCATTGAGTTTTGAGCCCTAGAACCTGGCTAGGGTTTTAGTCTGCAATACCCCTCTCTCTGTCGTTCTCCCTCTCCCTGTCGTTCTCCTTCTCTCTCTGTCTTTTTCTTCTTTCAGCCAAAACTGAACCGAACCAGCGGTTTAGTTCTCCTTCATCCATTCAACCGATTTCCTTCCTCCTTCCTTCCAATTTATTTCTTCTTTTATTTTAAATCCCTTATTTCCTTGTAATTAATTTCCTCA
The DNA here is from genome assembly GCA_022433065.1 of Begonia loranthoides. NCBI lineage: Eukaryota > Viridiplantae > Streptophyta > Magnoliopsida > Cucurbitales > Begoniaceae > Begonia > Begonia loranthoides. The sequence continues at coordinate 28,229,511 of CM039478.1, forward strand.
TTTATTTTATAAATCCTCACTTTCCATTAATTATAAATCCTTAATTAATATTAAACATATAGTTACATGTCAAATTACGTATCGTATATTAATCGACCTAATTTCAATTTTTGACTTATTCCAAATATCGATTAATGATTATTATGGGTTTAATTTAAATTCTCAATTCCTTTTCCTAAATTAATTTCCATCAATTAAACCTTTAATAATTATCCAAATAATCCTATTACACCCAATTAAATTTCATATTATTTTCACTTAATTCTGTTACGGGAAATTTCATCCTCGAAATTTGTCTCAACGTAATCACCTTCTTGCTCTAACAACCAAAATAACCATTAGCGTTCATCCGATCGAATTACGAAATCAACCTTTGGTATCACTCTTCTGCACAAAATTTCCAAAGGACTACTTTACTTCCCCTTTTACGAAATACAATGAGTGAACAAATCACGAACTCACGTCCAGGTCATTTAATCATCATCTATGTTTATTGCAAAAGGAGAGCCTTCGTCTAATTTCTCTCCTTTTGTCCACAAGTAAGTGGCAACCATTGCAACATGAGCTACTTTATGGTGCCCAACACATCTCTTAACCCATCCATACACCTTTCTCATCTATATATTCTCACATTCGAAGAGAAAACTTAAGGAAACTTGTTCTCATTTCACCTTCTTAATGCCTGGATATCAAAATATTGATTTTGTATACAACACCACAAGGCACGTGCGCTATGTATTGCATCTTCCACGATAGAAACCACTTTCAATGTCACCATTTCATGTCCGCTAAACCAAAACCCGACAACCTTTGACCAAATGATCACTTTTCTTACCTTTAAAATATTGTTTCAAATGAGCAAGACGTCGTCCAAAATGATTTCTTTCACACCTTTGACACTGCTTAACTCTTGAAGTTCCTACATTTTCTCTTTGAAGCCATGTGTCTTCTTGAATATGCTCCTCAGTTCTTAGTGATTTACTTCCAATACTATTCCCATTTTATAGAGTTGAGCGATCCTATCGTCTTTCTAGTCCTAGTGATATGCTCAAAATATCTCTCATAGAAGATCTCCTTACATTTTTCTCCGAACTTCATACTTGAACATGACACACACAACTTTCCCTAAATTAATCCTAACATTCCAATACTTCCGCTAATCCACAGACTGTTTCATTTCTAGCATCCTCATTCTTTCTTGTTCTCCTACCATTTTGTTCTTACTCAGCTAATATAGTCCCTCATAACTTCATCCATTAGCAAAACGAAGCCTAAGCCCCATTCCTCAAAATGTACGTCCCCCAAATAGTAATCAAATTTAGAGATTCCAAATCTCAATTGAATAGAACAATGCCAATCTCATTTCTAAACTCAATAGTTCCTATCATCCAGCTTAAAATTCTCTTCTATGATCTTCTCACCCTCTATCTAATCCCTTGCAAATTATGCAACCTCGCCTAACCATGCAGGATTTGCTTTTTACCTATACTTTTTCCAATTTATAAAAATTTGGGCAGAGTTTCCCTTGTTTCTTGGCTCTCCCAAAGCTAATCCATACATCCTGTAAGCAAACCAAAGCAATTCCAGTATTATTTTCTTTCATCACATACAATATTAAACTTAATCCAAAAGAGCTCTCATCATCAACTTCTTCCAACATCCTTTCCCGTTTTGCAGCTTACCAGGTATCCATACATAGCAAAGCCTATGCAAAATTGTCTATTACTCAATATCAAAATAAAATCAAAGTAGTAATCAATAACTTACAGTCAATGAAGCATTTCCACATCAAAGCTTGTGCTGGTAGGCAGTCTATAGAATCATTTTTAAAACTCGGGTGCTCAGATACCAACTGTAATGACCCGTAACATATTCCTTTAAAAACGAGTAAAATTTAAAACTTTTTATTTATAAATACAGCAGAAGACTTTTTCGTTCTGAAAACTAGTTACAAGAAAATAATTGAAGTACTTTTATTAAAACATTTGCAAAACATAGCGGAAGTACTTTTTAAATAAAACAGACATTTAAATACAATTTAATTACTTTACAAAACACTTATACAATCCATCTTTCTTTAAATCCCTTTAGCTTGGCTAGCCACAAGATCCGCACGTGCAAATGCTTCATCACTTGCTCCTTAACCAGTTTTCCTGTACGTGTACCTACATTGCAAGACTTAACTAATGAGCCTAAGGCTCAGTAAGTGATATAAAGTAAAATGTACAATGCATATGTCATGCAGCTTTTAAAATCTCTTTTATCTTTTTCTGTTTTCTTGATCTCAACCTTACTTTGTCTTGACTTTACTTTACTGTTCTTTTCTTTACTTAGTCTTTACCTCACTTTATCTTGAAAGGCATTCGATATGTCTAAACTTGACGAGGAGGAGTAGCCAACTCAACCTCACATCCCTAGACGATCCCTTTTTTCTTTATTTTATCTTGAAATGCATTGGAGATGTCTAAACTTGACGAGTTGGAGCAGCCAACTCAACCTCACTTCCCCAGACGACCCCTTTTATCGTTATTTTATCTCGGAAGGTGTTGGAGATGTCTAAACTTGATGAGGATGAGCAGCCAACTCAACCTCACATCCTAGACGACCCCTTTTATTTATCTTGAAAGGCGTTGGAGATATCTAAACTTGACGAGGAGGAGTGGCCAACTCAACCTCACATCCCCAGACGACCCCTTTTATTTATCTTTATTTTATCTTGAAAGGCATTGGAGATATCTAAACTTGACGAGGAGGAGCAGCCAACTCAATCTAACATCCCGAGATGACCCCTTTTATTTATTATCTTTATCTTGAAAGACGTTGGAGATGTTTAAACTTGACAAGGAGGAGCGGCCAACTCAACCTCATATCCCCAGACAACCCATTTATATTTATCTTTATCTTTATCTTGAAAGGCATTGGAGATATCTAAACTTGACGAGGAGGAGCAGCCAACTCTACCTCATATCTCGTCACACCCATTTACGTTCATTTCTTTACATTTCATAACTGTTTCGTTTCTTTTTTGTTTCCTTTTCAAAACCATGCATAAAAACTCATTTTCGTATCTTTTGAAAATCGTGATGCATGATGCTCATGAATGCATACAATCTCTGTCATATGATTAAAGGAATCTAATTAAACAACTAACATACAATTCACAGATCATGCTTTCTAAAACGATAGACATGCTATTTAAAAAAATAGACATGCTTATAAAACACTAGACATGCTTATGAAATTGTAGACATGCTCAACATTTTATTATTCTAATAAAGCGGTAAACATATCAACGTGCATCTCCTATTCTTGCGATGTAGGGCCTTAAGGACCAAAGCACATGCGTATCACTTACCTCGTTTCCTTAAAGTGTTTAGCACCTAAACGTTACCATTTCCTTCCTTTTGAGCACTTTCACAAATGAATAACATTTTAATCATTAATAACTATCTCCCAGTCTCATACTTACAATTTGATCTGATGCATATACATTATAATTCTATTCCATATTTCTCTCAACTTTTCATACCTATCTCCTTCTGTAAATCGTATATACATAACAACTCCAACCAAACAGAGACTATTTCCAACAACAGGACATAACCCACCATTTATTTCATTTCTTCATTATTTATAAACTAAGCAGCATCAATAATAAACCACATAAAACATATGTTCCAAAGTATTTTTTGACGAAATCCATCAACAGGGAACACAATCCTAAGGCCTATCCATGAGCATAAAATCCCCAACTGCTCACTAACATTTACAAAAACAGAAACAATAATCTCATCAAAGCACCTTCCTATCACTCTTATCTTTCATCTCCTACATTGATCATAATTTAATCCATAAAAACTAGGGAGGAAACTCTTCATACCTGAAGCACCCGAGATAGTGCTATGCTTAGAGCTCCTGAGGACCACCCTTCACTTTCGTTTTTGTTATCTCTTTTCCTCACATGAGCTCACTGCATTCCCCAAAGAGCACAAAACACTCTCTCGGCCATTTCTCCTCTTCAAAAAGCTCTCTCTTCCTCCCAATTTTCTCTTCTCTGTTTACAAATGCTCTCGACTCTTTCACAAAGAACATTCCCCTTACTTGGCCTTTCCTTCTCTGTCTATTTTTGCCATTGCTTCCCATCAAAGCTAACAAGAAGCAGCCCAACACAAAACCCACTATCAGAGCTGAATTCAACATCCAACAATAGAGCCAAACAAATCCTTAATAATCGGTAGTGGAGGCCGAGGAATCAAAAACACAGGTACACTTACCTCATACTGGCACCAGAGAAACATCGCCCCTGTGGTCCAAAACCCAATCTCCAGCATTGCCAATTGTCACGGTCCTACTTTTGAGAGACTTTTCAGGAGGGCCGTGCGGCACTCGTTGTTAGGGGGAACAACGAGTCAGCCTACTAAGTGTGCCAACGGCACCGATGGCCCATGACGTTAGAACAAGCTTGAGTGTCTAACGAGCGAGCGAGATTTATCGAAAGCGTCATTGAGCATAAAGAGAATAATTTGAATGTAAAAAGTCTTTTCATTGATTGCTAGCAAATTACATTGGGTAGGGGGGTCTACGTGCAGTCATGCCTCTCCCCTTAAAGAGCATTCTGGACCATCGCCACTATGGCAGGAGTGAACATGCTATAGTGGCGAGGAGTCACTTTGCCCAAAATGGAAATAAAAGAAATACAAGTAAATTACTATAAATGGAAATAAATCTAACTAAGCAGTAGGGGCGGCCATGGACAACACGTCCTGGACAAGCCCGGATTCTAACACCAATCCACCCGCCTCAGTTAGGTGCTGCGAACCCCAGCTCATAGGAGCATCGCCTGATTGTTCTCGCAGAACCCGTCACTCCGAGCCCTAGCCCGCGTTCAACTGAGTCGTCCCCTGTAGCTCGTTCACGCACGATTCGCAAAGAGACTTCATCCCGAGTCTCTCTGTCGAGAAGCAGCTCCCTGAGTCGTCTCCCAATCTCTTGTCATTGTCCCGATTCACTCCCCCTCTCTCTGTCGTTCTCCCTCTCCCTGTCGTTCTCCCTCTCTGTCTTTTTCTTCTTTTAGCCAAAACCCAACTGAACCGGCGGTTCGGTTCTCCTTCATCCATTCAACCGATTCCCTTCCTCCTTCTTTCCAATTTATTTCTTCTTTTATTTTAAATCCTTATTTCCTTATAATTAATTTCCTCCTTTATTTTATAAATCCTCACTTTTCATTAATTATAAATCCTCAATTAATATTAAACATATATTTACACGTCAAATTACATATAGTATATTAATCGACCCAATTTCAATTTCTGACTTATTCCAAATATCGATTAACAATTATTATGAGTCCAATTTCAATTCTCAATTCCTTTTTTTAAATTAATTTCCAACAATTAAACCTTTAATAATTATCGAAATAATCTTTTACACTTAATTCTATTACGGTAAATCGGGGTATTACAGAAGTGGTCAACCGAAAAATGGACAGATTCGAGCCATATTCTAGGAAGCGTGAAAGCAGTCGACCAGAGATGGATAGGTCAACCAAAGTGTTAAACCAAAACTGAAAATGGATGATCGAATGCATAACGGCCACTTTCCAATGGTCGGATAGTGGTCAACCAGAACAGGGTGTGGTCGATCGCATAGACAGAGTCTTTATATAGAAGCACTCTAAAATATAATTTAACCAAGAGAGAAATGTACTAAAACACTGCCGAAATTTCTACATGTATTCTCTTCAATCAAATGAGTGCATAGGCCTAACTCTCTCAATCCTCAACTTGAAATTATATTATTGAGAATTAGATTCTAAATTGTATTTTATATTTCTCATCATGTGTACCTAAATGGTGATCGAAAGGGTGAAGCCTCGTGTGCAATCAAAGAAAAGTTTGATGCCTTGGGAATAGTCATTTGTAAAGGTTTAATTGGCACCCGTGAAGCTAATCATCAATAACTGGGGTGGTTAGTGGGTTAAGGATCTCCAATTGGGAAACTTAAAGTGTGAACGTCGGTGGGATTGCCAACCACGTGAACAAATCGTTTGCACTTCTCAAATCGTTTAGATTTGTGATTTTTTTTATACTAGTGATAAATCACTTAGGGATAAAATAATAAATATCACACTAAAAAGTTAGCTCACCTAATTCACCACCCCCCCCCCCCCCCCCCTCTCTATAGGTGTGCATAAGGTTCAACAACTGGTATCAGAGAGAGGTTAATAACCTTTTTGTGTGATATTGCGCATAATGGTTTAAATTTTGTTTAAATTGAATTTATTGAGTTAATTTTCTTATTGAAATTTATTTGGATAAATTTGATTGAATTCTTTGATTATATAAATTATTATGGCCTTCAATATGCATGTTGAAAGACAATCATTAGCTAGACCTCCATTTTTCGTTCGTAATGATTATGTACATTGGAAATCCAGGATGTGAATTTATATTTAATCTTTAGATTATGATCTTTAGAACATTGTTGAAAATGAGTCTTTTATTCTACTTCAAATTGATAATGGTATAGATGTTCCAAAATTGTATAGTGAGTTCAATAATGTAGATAAAAGAAAATTATGTATGAATACTAAAACTATTAATACTCTATATTGTGTTTTAAATAGAGATGAATTTAATAGAATACAAACATGTGATAGTGACTATGAAATTTAAAAATTGCTTGAAATTACTCATGAGGGCACTATTCAAGTAAAGGAAAATAAATTGAGCATGCTTATTCATGATTATAAATTGTTTTCTATGGATAAGGATGAAACCATTAGTTACATGTTTACTTAGTTTACTAACCTTACTAATGGTTTGAAAGTGTTTGGAAGGATCTATCCCAACAAATAGTTGGATAGGAAAATACTTAGGTGTCTACCAAGAATGTGGTAAGCGAAAGTTGCCACCATATAAGAAGCCTGCGATCTTAAAGCGTTGAAGATTATGGAGCTCAGCAGATCATTAATGACGCACAAGATCATGATGATGAGCAACAAAAAGGAGAAACAAAAAGAGAAGGAAACCTACAAACCAAGGAATATAGCCTTAAAAACAACCTCAAGCAATTATGTGAATTCCGAGGAAGAGGATGAAGATGAGGACATAAGATTCATAACCAAAAAATTCAACAAGTTCCTCCAATGGAAAAAGAGGAACGGAGAAAAGGTAATCATTTGCTTTGAATGCGAAACACTTGGACACACCACATTTGATCGTCCAAAAGCAAAGAAGACATCAAGAGCCTCTTCGAAGAAAGTTTTTAAGGCCACTTGAGATGATAACAATGAGGATTCATCTTTCGAAATTGAAGAAGTATCCAACTTTTGCTTCATGACCAAAGAGGAAAAGGTACACGATTGTTTGAGGATTTAGAAGATAATTGTGATGATAATGACTTCATGAATGCTTTTGATGAATTGTTTGATCAATATAAAGCACTTAAGTCTAAAAATAATTTATTGAAAAAGGATAATGAAAATTTGATGAAAGAGCAGTTACAATGGTTAAATCTTTTGAAAATCAAATTGTTGAATTGAAAAGTATGAATGATAATTTGGTTGCTACTATTAAATCTCTTGAGCTTGATATTAGTGAATTGAAAGTGAAAAATAATGATTTGGACTCTATTGTTTTGAAATTTACTAATTGATATGCCCCAAGTTTCGGAAACTTGAGCCGAGCCAGGGGCTCTTTTATTCTCTAACTTTTTATTTATTTTGCAGATTTTTGAATCAAATAAACATCATTGGAGTTGGCATTTGGGCTTATGGAGAATTTACAATCTTTGGGGAAAAATTGTGAGCTGTTTTTCCGCCTAGATTCTGACCTCCGACAGTTCAAGTGGATTTTTGACATTCGTGATGATGTCTTTTCAACTTTTGTCCTTCGTATCAAATGTAGCCAACATCCTCCGGTTTCAAACGACCTATTGAGCGTTGTATTTGGGCTCCATTTGGTATGTCAAATGTCTTTATTTCAGAGAGCAAAACTCAGACTCGGGTTTTATTGTTGTTGTTTTAATTAAGGGTTTGTTTAGTCATTTGCTTCCTAGGGATATTTTAGTCCTTTTTACGTTTTGTTGTAAAACCTTAGGGTTTTATATACCCTATTTTCGAATTGAGGAAGTAGTTTTGAATTGAAGATAATTTTTGTGTTTTGGAAAACACCTAGCCGCGGCCTCCCCCTCCCTTAGCGCCGATTTCATCCATCACCCAAGCAAGGGTTTCTTGAAGCTTCTCAACCTTACAATCCTTGGGATATTGTTTCTTCGAATCCTTATCTTTGAGGTAAGATTGTGGTGTGGAGACAAAGGAAGTTTCCAACCTTGGAGAGTGTTGGTTTTCGGCCAACCCCAAAGTCGCCCCTCTCACTAGGAGGTCCGCGGACTCCATTGTATTTCTCTTGATTTTTGAAGTTCTTTTATGTTCTTTTCTTGCTGCTTGGATAACCTATGTTCTGGTGATTAAATGTTTGTTATTTGTTGAAGAAGCCTTTTCGAGATTATTGATTGAAGAGGGATATTTTCGGATCATTGTTGAAGTGCAGAATCTGTAATTTTTGCTGGATTGTTGTTACCACTGATTATAGTATCTGTTTGAGGCCTTTACGACATTCGTCTATGTTTGATGTCTTCTAGTGATTTGTTCAAGATTAAGTTAGGGAGTTACCCTCCAAATTTGGGCGCCGTTTGGTGTTTGTAGCTCAAGTTATTCCATTTTGAATCTGTGTTGGTAAATCTTGTCTTTCTGGAAACTAATTTCGGGTTGTTCTTGAATTTGATATATCTCCTAATCTAGAGTGCTTTTTATGTTGGAATTTTGACACAACTTTCCTGAATATATTAAGTTTATTTCCTCCAAAATATAGCTCTAGTTCATGTGTATTTTTGGAGCTTGATTTAATTCCTTGCTGCTGGTTTGAGTATTGTTAGTCTTCCGGGACAGATTTCTTAAAGGCTCTCCATTTGTTTCTTGGAGCCTATCACTAATGGTAGCAAAAATTTGAGCATGTTTTTAGGAAAGCAAAGTGTTACCTTCGATAAAACTGGAATTGACTATCAACCCTTTGCTAAGAAAAAAAATTATAATAATTTCTTTGTTTGTCCAACTATTTGTAATGTAATATCCCGAATTTTTGTTAGGATAAGCACAAGGTTTATGTGATAATTTTGGATTATAAGAGCTAAGTCGGAAAATTTATAATGTTGGTAAAGAGAAATGTATTTTGAATAAGTGAATTATGATGCCCGAATTGTGTCTATATTTAGTTTTGGAAGTAATCAAAGTTATGGAGAATTGTATGATGATCTTTGGAGTTAGATAGAACAATATAAATTAGAATTATAGTTAGTGGAATTAGGAAGAGAAAATATACTTGGATGTATTTGGATATTGTAAGCATACTGTAAGGGCTGAAAGCTTGAGAATAATAAGGTTCTTATCATTTATTGGAAAATGTACTTGAATATAATAAGGTTGAAATTATAGGATTTATACTATTTTGATGGCGTATTGGGTTTAATGAAGAATAGTGTGAAGAAAGAATGATGGAGCATATTGTATAAGTTGGTAGATGATATAAATATTCATATATAAAAATATGGTTTCGGTGCATATTGGTTTGAAGAAGATGAAGTGGTATGGATGATACTACAATTTCAATTATAACCTTAGATTATGGTTATAATATATTATATATTGTAGACATATGTATATAATTTTCATGTTCAGGAAATAACGTGTATATACATAATCTGGTGAATTAAGTGAAAATCAACGCTTGGAGATGGTGGTCGATCGGGGCGGCCGATCAATGAGGTGTCGATCGACCGACGTTAATCGACCAGCATGGAATTTATATTTCTGTGAAGAATTGTGCAATTGTTTGGCTGCATGGTGGTCGATCGACTAACTAGAAAATCGATGGACCACCATTTATGAAAGTCATTTATGATATTAATCTGGAGAGTTTTAAACGACGTGAAGACGAAGTCAATCGACTCCTGAAACTGCTGGACATCGAGGAGTTGCTGAAACATCTGGATGATGGTGGGTCTGATCCCTTGGCCTTCCGTCTTCAATGGGATCATGAAGAGTCGATGAATATTGCCTATAAATGGAGCTGTTGGCAGCAAAGTTTGAAGGAGAAGGAAAACACTAGGAACCTTTGCCAAAATTTGGAGAGAGCTTGCGTGAGGAACTGTTGTGGATATAGTTGAGTGTTCTGGTGTTTCTGATGGAGAGTGAAAGTTTGAGGAAATATTGTGAGAGTCTGTTAATGTTATGTTTAAAAGGTACGCGGTTGTGATGGAATTGTTAGTGATACGATAGTGAGAGTGTATATGATGGTTCTAGAGTTTAAGAGTTTGAAGGGTTGATCTGTGGATTTTGTTTATGATGGAAAGAGAAGAGCATGAGAAAACATATAGAAGGATTCTATGATGAATATTCTGGAGATATTGAGAGAGCGAGACTGTAAGGGTGGAAGTCTGTTGCTATGAGGATGCAACATTTTGTGAAGATTCTGTGATTCATGGGTTAAATAATTCAATAGAAGTAGACACTGCGTGGAAGGCTATGAAGGTTTCACGAAGGATAACTCTAAGTGATAACTTGTTAAAGCCAAGGACTCCGAGTAAGGAATAATGCTTGTGTCTTGTTTGAAAGGATGATGTGCCCCAAGGTCCCGTCACCTGAGCTCGAGCCAAGGGCTCCTTTGATTTCTAATATTGTTATTTATTTTGTAGGTATTTCTTCTCTAGCTATCTTGGAGGAGAGTTTTTGGATCAATTAAACAAGAGGAGTTGGCACATTTGGGCTAGTGGAGGTCTTGCAATCTTTGGAGAATATTTGTGGGCTTCTTTTTTCCGCCGAGAATCTGACCTTCAGTTGTTCAAGTGCATTTTTTACAATCAGGACGACTTCTTTTCAACTTGGGTCCTTCATACAAATTGTAGCCAACAGCTAGAGCTTTCCAGTGACATATTGAGCTTTTTATTTTGTTTTTGTTTACTATGTCATATGTCCCTTTTACAGAGTCTAAAATCCAACTCAGATTTATTGAGCTTGTGTTAGTCATGTCTAATTTCTTAAGTCATGGTTATTTTGGTCTTTCAAACTCTTGTAAGGGCATTAAGGGTTTATATGCCCTTGTTTTGTTGCTGGAATGGACTTTTACTGAATTGAAAACAAACCCTAGAGTTTCTTTGTAGAGAGACCCGTGGCACCCCCCCCCCCCCCCTCCATCGCCACTTCTTCCATAACCCGAACTCGATGTTCTTGAGATCTTCTTCGTCGAGTTGGAAGGGATTCTATCACCTCCAATACTTCTCCTTCAAGGTGAT